>NC_051168.1:113943962-113948962 GCF_013339725.1 Rhipicephalus microplus | reverse complement strand
CGTCATCTCGCTTTTACATGCGAAGCATTTCTCAGCGAACTTCGGCGACGTTGAGCGTATCTATCTATCTATCTATCTATCTATCTATCTATCTATCTATCTATCTATCTATCTATCTATCTATCTATCTATCTATCTATCTATATCTATCTATCTATCTATCATCTATCTATCTATCTACTATCTATCTATCGTCTGTCTATCTATCTATCTATCTATCTATCTATCTATCTATCTATCTATCGATCTATCTATTTATCTATCTATCGATCTATCTATCTAGCCACCTACGACGTTTAGCTCTCCTGGCCGTTTCGATAGTGTTATCTATACCAAACTTGATATGGGATAACATGACTATATGAAGAGCATATTAGACTAGTCAAAACATAAAAATTGTGACATGTATGTCATTATTGTCAAGATTTTTTATATGCTGACCCTGCTTTCGTCCACAGTATTCTATAAACAAATAAATGAAATTTACATTTCATGTTCCTGCAGCTCTTGCGGTGGTTTCGTTCACATGGCATGTTGCAAAACAGCTATGGTATGTCCTGATTGCAAGGTGAACACAAACGACAGACCCTAACATAAAGATCATGACATGCGCGTCATTAAACACACGACTACATGCCACGCTCATGATGCGCTCGCAGCCGTTTCGCTAGCTTCACTTATAGCAAATTTGGTATTACGAGACGTGAATCGATGACCAAGGTATAATACCGCTGCGAACATAATAAACATAATATGCGTGTCATGTAACAATATGACAGCATGTTACGCTCATGATGCGCTCTCTCGGCCGTTTCGCTAGCTTCACATGTACCAAACTCGGTAACATGCGACGCGAACGGACGACATGGTAAATGACACATCCAAACATGATAATCATGACATGCATATCATATAACAACATGACAACATGCCACACTGATGAGGCGCTCACGGCCATTTCACTAGCTTCACATATGCCAAATTTGGTATTACGTGACGCCAATGGATGAAGAACATACGTGACGATGCAAACATGATAATTATGAGATGCGTGTCATGTGAGAGTGAGTGAATGAGAACAACTTTATTAAGGGCGAAGCTCCTTATAGCGGCACCCGTTCGTCCCTCGTAGCCGTTGTAGCATGTAACTAGTATAACATTTTGTAGCTCCCGATGTGAATCGTGTGACACTGACGAGACAATAGAAATCTACTGTGTTCATGTGAATGTTTTGAGAACGAACGCAACTTGCTGCGCGAAACGTTAGAGACACCAGACTGTTTTCCGAAGAGAAGATCCTTGATTCATGGCTCAACGCGTCGCAGGCCAGCAAGATGGTGGTAAAAACATTTAATTCAGAAAAAGTCTACTAGAGAGTGCCGACGTGGCCCATCGGCGTGCTAGAGTGGCAAGACCCTATTCCGGGACGCCAGTGGAGCTGGAAGCTGCCCGTGCGCGCTCCACCAAGGAGCGTTGTGCAGCCAAGGTAGAGCAGCCGAGCAGGTGCTCCTCCCAAATCTCTCTAGTTGGGATAGGAGAAGGGGATGAGAAAGGGACGGGGTTAACTGGGCACGATGCTACGACGTGATATGTGTCGGCGAGGACATGACAGGTCGAGCAGGTGTCATTGATTTCCGGCAAAAAGTGCCTGGTTACCGCCGGACTGATAAAGGTGTTAGTCTGCAGGCGGCGTAGCAGTCGTTCGTCCGCTTTCTCCAAACCGCGTGCGGGGTCCGGGTAGAGGCGGCGCGAAGCCCGGTAATAAGCCAAAATTTCGCGAAAGCGCGTCAGGTTGGTATTGCCAGATTCCGTCTCGGGACATGGAGGGGCAACGGCCCGGACAGGAGAAGCGCGGGCAGCGGCATTTGCCGCCTCGTTGCCGGGCAGGCCCGAGTGGCCTGGGGTCCAGACTATACGAATAGGATGAGGGTTAAAGCGCCAAGAGGCTGCCTGTAGTAGGCTAGCCGCCAGCGGGCAATGGAACCCTGAAGGTACTGAGAACAGGCCGAGCGCGAGTCCGTCAGGATGGTGCGTGAGGCAGGGTGAGAGGCGGCCAAAGCTATGGCAACCTCTTCAGCGTGCGTTACTGTGTCTGCTCGAAAGGAGAGGCCATCTACGTGTTTGCCCTCTGTAATCACGGCAGCCGTGAAGTGACCCGAGGGGGAGGGACCCGAGACGTCCACGTAGAAAACACCAGGACGATCGGAGTGTCGCGTATGAAGGGCCGCGGCGCGTGCTAGTCTACGGCCAGGATGGAGGTCGGGTTCATATTACGGGGTAGAGGTTCCACCCATAGCTTTTGACGCCAGAGCTCTGGTACCGGCTGCAGAGGGTCTTGGTCAGATATCGGGTTAAGGCCAAGTCTGTGTAGAAGACGGCGCCCTGAAGGCGTCTGCGACAGTCGATTGATTTGGTTAACGCGATGAGCTTCGCGCATCTCTGCAAAGGTGTTGTGTACCCCCAGAGCCGTGAATCGGCTGTTGGAAGTTGCAATAGGTAGGTCCAGAGCGCGTTTGTATACTGAACGAAGAAGGACGTCCAGCTGGTGCTCGTGTCGACGACGCAGGCGAAGGTAAGGCAAGGCGTAGAGGACGCGACTGGTCACAAACGCGTGGGCCAATCGGAGGGACTGAGACCCGCGGAGGCCGCCGCGCTTGGTAGAAACTCGCCGTATCATGCGGCTCACCTGTTCGCTGGTGCGTCTGAGGCCTGCTATTGTGCCCTTTGGATCCAAGGACGATGTGAGGTGAAGGCCAAGAACCCGAATATTTTGCACTGACGGGACGGGCCCGGACGGAAGAAAAATTTGAGGCGGCGGTAGCGGAGAGACTGAAAGAAGAGCCGATTTAGCTGGAGAGCACTCCAGGCCGCATGAACCTGCGTAGGTGTCCACCAGAAGGGCAGCCTTTTGCAGGCGTTCTTCGATTTGCGCTAAGGAGCCGGTGTTGGTCCAGATTGTGATATCGTCCGCATATAGTGCGTGTTGTATTCCCTCGACCTCGCTTAGAAGAGAGGGGAGGTTCATCATCGCCAGGTTAAAAAGCAGAGGAGACAGGACTGCCCCTTGAGGTGTACCCCGCGTGCCTAATAAGTACGGGCCGTGTTCGGTAGAATTAAGGCGAATGAAGGCGGTGCGATGTGATAGAAAGGCGCGAATGTAGTTGAAAGTCTTCTGCCCGCAGTTTGTGGTAGACAGGTTAGTGAGTATAGTGCTGTGTTTGACGTTGTCGAACGCCCCGCGGAGATCGAGAGCGAGCACGGCTTTATCGTTATGGCGCATAGTAGTCGGCTCTATGATATCGTGTTGAAGCTGGAGCAGGACGTCCTGCGCCGACAGATGCGGGCGAAAGCCAAACATCGTGTCGGCAAAGGTCCTCCTGGCCTCCAAGTAGGCGGAAAGGCGTTCGCGAACCATGGTTTCCATGAGTTTGCCTGCGCAAGACGTAAGTGAGATGGGTCTCAGTGCCTCAATACTAACGGACTTTGCCGATTTGGGAATGAATGTCACGACCGATGTGGTCCATTCCGTTGGAAGCGGAGAACCGTCCCATATCGAATTTATAAGGTGGAGTAGCGAGAGGTGTGCTTGGTCGGGAAGATTTGCCAGGAGCGATACTGTGATTCCGTCGCGTCCAGGGGCCGTGCCCCGTCGCATTTTCGTGAGTGCAAATCGTAAATCAGAAAGCGTGTATGGGGCGTCGAGGTCGGTGTTAGGGGCGCCGGAATACGTATATGCTGGGCCTGCGGGATCAATTGTGCGGCAGATGTAGCGGTCACAAAGTTCTCGCGCGAGTTCATCCGTAGTGCCCTGAAAGGCATGCAGAACACGGTGGAGCTGGCGTTGCGTTTCTCCCCTGGTGGTGGAGGGATCGAGAAGGCTTCTAAAGAGTCGCCACGCACTCTTAGAGCTCATCTGGTTTGCAGCCTTCGAACAGGTGTCTGCCCAGTTAGCATCGGAAAGTTGTGCGGAGTATGCGGCCGCCTCTGCAGTGAGCGCCTCAATGCGAGCGCGAAGTTTCCGATTAAGTTTGTTGCGTTTCCAGCGCCTTATGAGCCCGCGGCGAGCGTGCCAAAGATGTAGGAGGTGTGGATCGATTGCAGGAGTCAAATTAGAGGTTGCAAGGGTGCGAGTGTTCGCTTGTTTCATATGAGAGCGTATGATGCCCACGCTGCATATTCGGTCGAGGAGAGGCCGGCGGGGAATGGTTGCATTCTGAACTGAGTCCAATCGGTGAGACGGGCTTGGCCCCAGTGTTGGCGCATTTTCTGCCGCGGTGTGAACGAAATGCGGAGTAAAAAGTGATCGCTGCCTAGGTTTCGCCTAAATTTTCCCATGTAGCATCGCGGATGTGACGGGTGAGGGAGAGGTCGGGGCATGTGTCTCGCGTGACCGAGTTGCCGGAACGTGTGGGTTGTGCCGGATCGGTAAGAAGCGTCAGGCTCAGCGAGGAAATGAGCTCCTTGAGCTCTCTGCCCCGGGCCTTCTCGTAGTGGTAACCCCAGTGAGGGCTGGGGGCATTAAAGTCCCCGACAATCACCAGTGGTTGTCGGGCCGCTATACGCAGCGCCCGATGGAAGAGATGCGCAAACGAAGCCCTCGCAAGGCGAGGGGGACAGTACACGTTTAAGATATGTATTGATGGTTGGCCCCTCCGCTGAGACAGCACTGATATCATGCAGTAGTCGTAAGGAAGATCCAGATCGAGGTCAATCTGTATCGCCGTGTAAGCTTTATGCACGAGGAGGCATGTGGTGGTGCCGCCTACATAGGAGCAGTATCCAGAAAGGGATGGAGCAGGGCCAGATTCTTGGAGCGCCAAGACGGCCGGCTGAGAGCCAAGTGAGCTGAGGAAAAGGGAAAGATGTGAACGCTTTCGCCTGTTCCCGAAGCCTCCAGGGTTCCACTGTATGATCTCGAATTTAGACGCAATGTTTGAACGGGACGTACGATTGGTAGCCATCGTGACTGTCCTAGGTTTTATATTTGGTCCTCCATGTCC
>NC_051168.1:113635380-113943862 GCF_013339725.1 Rhipicephalus microplus | reverse complement strand
CTGAGCGATCGAGTGACGTGCTCGACGTAGGCACTCAAGTGTTCCGAAACCGGCTCTTTGAGCTGCAGCAAAGTTCATTTCGCCGCGGAGCGCCGCGCAAGTTGCCACCGTGATCGGTCGTCCGAGCACACGGCCTACAGCATTTTCGCCAACATCGAAAAGGCAGCTGCCGAAGCCGGAATTCGACCCCGTGGCCAGCGGGTAAACAACCGAGTGCCTTATCCACTAGACCACCACGGCGGGGCGAAATAACCTGATGAAACTCACTGCAGACGGCATGTAGTTCAATGGAAGAAGCCGGAAGCCGATCAGTGCAGCAAAAAGGTAGCACGCGTGTGGCCCACTGTGTTCGCGAGTCTTCCTAACAAGTTATTCAACGTATAAATCGTGCTAGTTGCTACAGATCCTCATTAACAAGTTCTTACTCATGTATGGGGAATCCCAGATCCTCATTTCAAATACTGACGTCATTGACCATAATTAGTAAACAGAGTAGCGGGAACTCTGTGAACTGGATTTGCTTGGTGACCGTGCTACACACTACCTTAGTTTTTACAGTGACAAAACTACATTTGTCGAAGAATTGAGACCAACGCTTATCACTAGACAAGTACAGTGGCCGGGGCCAGAACTGCTATTGAATAGCAGGGTCACCAGCGCATGTCGTTCTCAGCCAGCCCAAGCCTACGAACGGTGTTGCTTTGTGTTGTCGTTCAACGTAATCAAGTGCACCTGTTTCTACGAGATGAAACTCTCGGTGCACGCACGTTTGGAGAGGCTGGTACGGATCATGGACCCTTACTGATGCAGATCACAGTACTTGAGCTTTATCACAGCTGAGTTGTTCTGGCCGAGATTTAACGTGCATCATAGTGAGAATATTATCATTACTGTGATCACATGTTGTCAATCACCAACCAAGCATTCTGTACAAATTGTTCACAAGAGAAGTTGAAACGTAGTACAATTTGCCCAATTTTTGTGGCACATACGTGCTATAGGCGTTTAACAACAGAGCTTTTATGGTAGAGGTTTGCATTGTGTCATAGCTAGAAATTTATCAGCATGATTCCTAAAGCACTCAATGACCGTTCAAGCTTTTTGTACAGAGGTTTAACAATAAAAGCAGAAACCTTCCTCTGAGCTCGGCTGTCTCTCGTTGTTACATGGCTTGTGCAAGCTTCACTAATTTCTTTAACAATTCTTGTTCTGTACAGCTGCATCGCGTTGTATGTCTTGTCTCGTTATTATTGTTATTCACTTCTTTTGTGTTACTGTTTTGACATTTTGCTATTTATCTTTCTGGATTCATTCTCCCATTGGGTATGTCGAGACAGAGTCTACTTTTATTGTGATGTGAACCACTTCACGCGTCTACACTGGTTAAAATATTAAAGTCTTCAATTATATGTGTATTCTGAGGAGCACGACTTCTGTAAGTATCGTTACGCACACAACTCGTAACTTTAACGCTTGACACTGCGTACCGTGTGTCATCTCTTTTTCAGAACTAGCGCAACTCTCAGATTTTTTTTCCTTGACATGGAGGATTCCCTGCACAATATGAGACATCAAAGTTGTGAATCGTTCTCGTACTTGGAAAGTGTGTGAATGTAGCAAAAATTAGGTTTCATTCGACATCGTGATTTAAGCGGTTTGTTCGACGGCACCCGACATCGTCTGTAGCATGTCTTGTAGAATCAATAAAGTTATGTTTCTTTATTTTGTTATTTCTAACGCTACAGATGAATCTAGTGTTTTCTTTGTTTAATCTCTGGAAGAGCTATATGTGCCTGACTACGAAGCGACAGAAGGGTGAAGGGCAGGAATCCCCAACTTTGTAAGTATTTCACAAATATATGAAAGTGTATGCATTATCTTAAATAGCTACCGTCTATTAACTGATGACTACATGAAAAGTCCTGCATTAAGTCTTAAAGCTGTTAAATGTTCAGACAGTATGGAGGCCATACTGAAACATCTGTGAGCAGGCGGCCAATACTCACAGATCCCTGGGGCGAGCGCTCAGGAGATGAAGTGGGGCGACGCACGAAGGCACAGCACACTTAATTTATGTACAACAAGAAAACTAAGCAAGCTTACATACTACCCCTAATGCATGGAAATCCTACCACTAACACGATAAACTGGTCGCAAGAGATCCGATGAAACAGTACAGTTATCACTGCGCACTAAACGGTGTATATCTTTTGAACCCAAACTACAATCTCACCCCATGGCCTCGTGGGCATTACTTGAATAGAAAACTCTGTACTTCTGCTTACCTTTCACAAAGTGACAATTCACAAGATGATGCTGTCACCTGGTAGCACGTCATGTGACGTCTTAATGGTGTCATAATGACGTTACAAGTTTTCGACATGTGTGAAATCACGATGGCGTTTTATGTCAATGTCATCAAGTGATTATTTTTGCATCAGTCATGCCAACGCCACCGACGCCAATTGTTCATTTTTGCATTTGATGAGGCATCTAGTGATTTCGCCTTGACAACTGTGACTTCGCAGGAAATATTATCATTGAAATCATCCCACATTAGTGCCTAGTCTTGTTTGCTTGCGTGATAGAATATTATTGTTTTTGTTATCGTATAAGAATAATGCAATGCGTGCCAAGGAATTTAGGTGTATTTGGAGGGCTCACAACATTGCTTTGTCTCAAAGTTTTGGACTATCAGGCATCTGTTGGTGGCGTAAAGAGACAGACGACGGATGGCACTCAAGATTTTTGAGCTATTTATTTACCATTAGTGCAGTAGTGGGATGTTATGTCACTGAATATCTTAAATATTATAAAATCGTAATATGGTGTAAATAAAGTATACCCACCTGGAGAAGACTCCTATAGGTAAACTTGACATTGTGAATCAGATGTGTTTTTTCTCGCGGATGTTTAAAGTGTGAGGCGTTCGTGGCTAACTGTATTTTATTTTCACTTCCAGCTCTAGTGAAACCACAAGGCTCACTGAACGAACACGTCCTGTTGTTTTTTGTGTCAATAAACACACATTCCTCTTACCACACACATTTGTCTTTTACGAGGCTTACACACATTCTCACAGTTTGGTTGTTATCTTTCTTTCCCCAAGTGCTGCAGCCATTTGGATGGAAGACTTGCTTCAAGGAAAACTCCTATGACCTTTTCGGAAAGGTGATTGAATAAACAGATGTGCCCAAACCTAAAAGTGACTGCAATTGCAATTACGCCTTGGTATGACCCTTTCAACTGGAAAGTACACACATTTGATTAAGGTTTAATTCATCTACTTTAGTTCGTAAATGATTCTTGATGTTTTGACTGTTCAAGTCTCAGAAAGAATGAGAGGTTCACCGAAAGGACCACTTCACTTACATCATGCACTCCACTCTAAGAGGGTGAAGTATGTATATTGCTTTTGCTTCAATGAGGGCAATTTTCAATGTAACAAACAATTTATAACCTGCCGCCATGGTCTAGTAGTATTAGTTTTCGACTACTGAGCCGCAAGTCGCGGGATGGAATCGCAGTCACTGTAGTGGCACCTTCGATATATGCGAAAATGCTTCAGACCTGTGGACCAAAATTTAGGCACAAAACTAGGAGCACCAGGTGGTCGAAACCTTTTGAGCCCCCCACAGCGCTGTCTATTATAGTCATATTGTGTTTTCGGTAAGCTGAACCCTAACAATTACTATTCAAACGATTCCCACGCTATTTTTCTTTTGTAATATCTTATTTACGCAGTTGGTGCTCAGTTATTCACAAATGAGGTAAACTTTGCAGAACACCCTGAAAATCATCATTAGTCAACCTAATACTTAGTTTATTAACAAACAAAAGAAACATTTACCATAAAACTTCCAAAAAAACAAGAAGTATCCACGAAGTGAATGATGATTAGTAAGCAAAGTAGTGGGATTCTTCGGTGTTACCGCAAATCACCCATAACATCGACCACTCACGCATGTAAATGAGTGACAAAGTGGTGTACAGTTATCTACACTGTTTAATTATCATAACTGGTACATCGTGTTGAGTTGTGCATTTCATGTTGCCTTCATTATCGCTGCTTTGTGGTATCGCATCTATCCTGAAGTTGGCAAAGAAGTGGTCATGGCACGTTTCTCTGGTGGTTCTTGGTTGCTTCCCGTCATACTAAACGCATTGTAGAGCATATCGAGACGTCATCTACTGCACAAGCCAGTCGTTGTACTTGACCCCCATTGTCATCATCTTGATCATCAGCGTCATCTTAGTTGTAATGACTTATACTGCGTACTTTTCATGTGATGTGCCATGATGGCAGAAATAGCATGTATGATCTAGAGCGCGCTTGTTTTTCATCGTAATCGTCATCAGCAGCGGCGTTTATGGTGCACAACGCCAACAACAAAGGGCAAGCTTCACCTCTCAAACTTAGCGATAAAGGCAGAACTGCGTAGGGCAGTCTCAAATGGGTCAACAGCTGTGTTCGGTGGTGCTAATGGTGAGCAACTGCCAGCGTGTGCCTTTTTTGTGTTCAAAGCGTTGCACCAACGACCACATGATGAGCAGGATTAGACACCAACTACCTCAACAAGTTAGACAACATAATTTCAACCTGATGGCCACAAAAACAATAAGTTACGAATCCATATTCAACGTCTTACTAGCACTGCAGTGTGTATAATCACATATCACTTACAATTTCGAAAAGTTTCAGAAAATACCTATGCATCCAGCTGCACCGTATTCCATAATGTGGAGCGCCTACAGTGCCGGGCTGGAAATAAAGCATTTTTTACCTCAATGTGTTTCTCAGGTTGAATCACGCGCACTGTGCAATTAGGGGCAGTTGCATTTGTATATATACAGCGCATTATTTTTGCCACAGGTGCACGACCAACAATAATTCCTGTACTTTGCATTCTCACACAAACACAACACACTCTGCTAAAGAATAATGTCTCGTCTTGAATTACTTTTTTGTTGACCAAATGAAGAAAAACTTTCGCAAGAGGCGCAACTTGAACAATCGATGTAGAATCTGATTACCTTGTGAATTTCACTAAAAACAAAAAATGAACATAATTCAACCACGCATTTTCTACACAGCGGCTACACTTCAAGCGTACAATTGTCCGTGCAAAAAGACGCAGCGTCACCGCCTCAGGAATGGCACGCAGAGCATAATTTTGTTTTATTCTGATTTGTTTAACGGCACAACTGAACAAACCTGTCTCAGTAGAACGGCATGAAATATTGCTTTTTTTTCGTTTTGTTAGGCAAGCTTTATTGTTCGAAAACTTCGTTCGGATATCCTGCAAGTGTCTTCCAGTGCGCCTTTTTCACCCTTTTCTACCGCTAGGCGCTCATGAAAGCGCACAAAGTGCCAACAATGCGTCTATGCTCTGTGATCAGGTTCACACTAGTAGTTATATTTCTAGCTTCGCAATGTTTAGGGTTTGATATTATTTTTCCCGAGAAGGGATGTCTGGCGCTCCAACAAAGACTAGCTAGGGGTCCCACTGTTCCACTTAGTGCACCTAAAGTAAGTGATTCAACATGCCCTGAGATGCGGGAGCATTGTTTTAATAGTCTGTTTACACGATAGTTTACATTTTTGTACAAAATCTTTAGTAACCTATTATTACCCTTTTATGAGCGCAAGGTTTCATTTGATTCCGTAAATATCATTGTATTTCAAAAAGTCGTCTAGCTCTGATGGTTGACTGAAATATGCTCTATATTTCAGGAAAACATACTTGTGTTCAAGTCAGTGTTAACGCAAGCTTAAAACAAAATGTTTTAAATGCGCAGAAGTAGATATCACATTTTTTTGTAAACTATAATTAATTGCGCCTGAAGAGTATACTGTAACGCCTAGTAGACAAATGAAATATTAAAAATGCTTTATCACATTTTTTATTAAACTTATAGCTTTCAAAATGTTTGTGTAAAGTTGTGTTAAATACTAGCCCTACTCATCTAGCATTCTGTTTCCAAGCAAATTGAATACAGCCTAATATTTCACTGAGTTCAATGTCTTCATAGGTCTGTTTTATTGCAGCTGAAACGAATTGGCGAGTCCTGCAAAATTACCACTGAATGCCAAGAAGGATTGGGCTGCTTACAGCAGGACCACGTCGAAACTTGCCAGTGGTTGCCATTGTTTGGGGAAAACTGTTCCCCTTATCAGATCAAAGGCGGGGTCTACAAAGAGAATGGTCCTTGTCTTAACGGAGATGGTAAGGAGAAGATTTTAACACTATACTGAATAAACGGGGGTTGAAGTTAATAAGGCTCAAAGATGCACGGTTCCTGATTTCACACAAGTACAGGAGAGAGGGAGGTCAAAGGTTTTCAGAACACTTTCCCATGTATTTCTATGGAATCGTGGCCTGCAAACTTCTGACCAGGTCACGCTTCCATGGAAACGCTTTCAAGGAACATTTTACCAATGTCTTTCATTGCACATGGGGTTATTACTGCAGCGGCGTATGTGGCGGGAATACAGAGCAACTAATTTTAGATAGTACACAGGTTTTGGTCTATTTATATGCGATTTACACCAAATTGTTTCCATCCTGTCTAGCTGCTATATGCTAGTCAGCTTCTCGATTCGCTTCAATAGACAAAGTTATTTAACAATATGTGCACTAACTTTCACTTTCGCCTTTTACGCAGGGTACTGTGTCAATGGAACATGCATCGCTTAGAAGTATGCCCCTTTTTTTAACAAATGGTATGTAACTTCGGCATGTGATTATTACATATTTCCCTGTGTATCGTATTTGGCGAATTCCTGAATAACAGTTGCAGCTGCAAACTCCAGTATACCAACCAAGTTTTTTTTTCAAGCCCCTGCTTACAACAGATATTCGCGGAAGAGACAGAATAAACATTTCTTCAGAGCAAGCGAACTGTACGCCCAAGGTGGGCACCCTCCTCTATCCAGTTAGCCGCGGGCTATCGCAATTTTCCGCACCTGTTCAACCAGGCTGCACGGGTTATTCAGGTCTCCAGGTCCGTCATACCTTGGACTTCCAGTGTTCTTCGGTTAGTCCAGTGGTTCTTGCGTTTTGTAAGCATCCCCATAACATATCATAATGTCACGCACGTTTACAAGGAGAGAGACTTGAATGTGCTACCGGACTCTTTATCTGTTTCTGCTTTGGTGGTCGTTATGAAGCATAACCAATCGCCAGCATGAATCGAGATTGTATTACTGCAAAAGAACACGACATGGGATTGTGGCATCCGCCCCCTTTCCCTCTTTCCCTCGAGACAGCCTGGCGCCCGCTGTTTGGCCACGTGGTCGTCCACCGTGCTCGAATGATTTCTTTTTCTCTCTGTTAGGGCACCTACGGGACATTTGGTGCAGGCGCTGGGTGTAGAGTGTCTTACAGGGTGCTCGGTATAGAGTGTCATGTGGCATAGTGCGTCTGTGACGTCACATTCCTTCGAGACGTACGCAAAATAAAAATAATATTACCACGCGACATGCCCACTTGCGCGCCTATACGCAATGTGATTGTAGTGCTTCCTTGCCTTTCACGTACAAAAGACCACAGTTTTTATCTTCATGTGCGGTCGCTTAGAAAACGTCAGTGCAGCGATGATGGCAGTGGCTATTCGATGACACATCTATTTTGCGGCCACATAAGCATTCACCGCTGCGTATTTCGTCGTTAACCACTGCTAGGGAAACAAGTCGTTGGTACTCGCTTAGATATCATTGCGATGCCGTAGGGCAAGCGGGCAAGCCATGCGGTTTTTTTTAATTGCTGCATTTTGTAGTAAGTAGAAAAGCACACGTACTTGGTGGTCAAAACTATCCAATTCGATGCTTTGCAAACTAATTACCAACTTTTCAAGAGGGCCCTTTTCCGAGCTTCATTGTTAAAATATAGGTTTTTGAACTAGCCTACTAAACTATTTTTCAGGACGCAAGAAATAGTGTCACCGCTTTTAGGTAACAGTCAGGAACATATCATATTTTAAGAATATAAAAAAGCAATAACTACTTCTGCGAGAGTTTCTGCAATTATGTATAATTGGTGTGTAAATACAGCTTTATTTTTTGTCTACAGTAAGGCATCTTCAAATTAAAAGAATAAAAATCATGCGCTGAAAAACGCATACGCAACACGTAACGAGTGTTACTAGTTTTGACCGAAGAAAAATAATACTTTTCATGCTGATCCTACAAAGCAACACATAGAGTGACTCGTCCTACATTGTCATGCATTCGCCAATATGATCGGCTACAGTTCTATACAGTAATGATTTTTCAAGATGCTTTAAAGATGCAGAAGATTCAATTCATACTCTGCACAATGTGTCATGTTCTTTCTTTGCCAATATTCCAAAGAGCTTCAAAACACCTTGGACACAGTGGCTCAAGAGGATACTCTTTTACCTGTAGTCTGCGTCCTCTTAAACCTGCCCCATTCACAAGCCTCAAGCTTCGTTACCGTTGCTGTGACGCCACTCAACGTGCTCCCGAAATCTACTTCTTTTATGGCGTTGAGATGCGTGTATTATCGAATTGGTGCACTGATAGACCGCATACAAATGTCGAGGCATGGTTGTTTAGGAACGACCACTTTCGTGAGTATAAAGGTGACGTTCCAGCTGCAGAATAAACAAAGCTTACCGTCTTATCCATAAAGTGAATAATGTTAGAAAAGCTTGCTCGGAGATGATAGGGCAACTGGTGAATTCTCCGTACATATATCCCACCATCTTATATAGATGTGACAAAGTTGTTATATGTTCCGGGCTGTCACCGCAGGGTCTTGGTGGTGAGCCCAAGCTGATGCTGTGTTTCGAGCCCACGACACTGCTGCGTTGGCCTCTGATATGTTCATGCGGCCTAGGGGTAGAAGTGTGTTCACTGCGTGAACTCCCGGTTGAGAGAAAACAACCGCACCTGCCGAGAGTGCTATGCGCCGCTTTCAGCGGTGGTGCACCATCTAGTGAGCATTCCTTATATCCCGAAAAAGCCGCCGCCTTGAGCAGTGGTACGCCATGTAGTGAGCATTGTTGGAATCAGTAGACGTCACCTTGATTGGCAACGCCCAATCTAGAAAGTTTTTCTCAAATCACCGGAGAGGTGTACACGCCGCCACAGCCGGACAAGGCAACACCATGAGAAGCTTGCCAGACAAGCATCTAAGAAACAGGGTGTCAAATTGTTAAAACACGACACCTTGATGCTTCAGTGTGGTCGCTGGCATCCTACGTTAATTCTTAAGCAGCTCGCATTAAGGTTCGCGCAACGTTTTCAGTACCGATTTTGCAAAGACCACCTTTACAACTCTAGCTTGTCCTTATAAAACAGGTCCATACGGAGTAAAGGCGAATGTTTTTCCTTCAATAAACTATCTATTTTAAGACTTTGTTACGCTTGAAAGTAGCCTCTCATTTACCTCTCCCGTCTCTGTTTTTTGTTCTTGACTTGTGAACATTTAAATGAGCCCCCGTTGGTATGAAGAGAATTCTCAAATACTATAGGCGTGTGCGTGATGAGGTCCTCCGAAGTAATAATACGTGCGAACCTCTGATGTGGCCAAGAATACTGTAAATACAGGAACTAATTCCAAAGTTCATGACCGCAATTTTCTAATTGTATTCCTGCAGATATACGCTGGAATTTCATCTAAATGTGTTTCTGGCCACATTGCACACAATATGGTGTTTTCGGACATGGTAGCACTTCGGGTTAACTACATATTTAGTTCCCGAACCCAAAAACAATTACTTGGGGTGCTAGTATACAGTTTTAACCTAAAATGACTGCCCACACTGCACCAAGCGTCACGTATAGTTGTGAACAATACAATATCGAACACTGAAATTAGCTTTCAAAGGCCATAGTGGCTATATGTCGTTTCCAAGAACAGAAGCGTTCATGACCCTAATTGCTCTAGCAGAAAGGACTCTGGAAATTCAGTACGCCAGTTTTACATCAGCACACTAGAAATAAATGTTGAAGAATCTTGAACATGTTCCAACTTAAATTTCTCGCTATTTTTAACACCGTAGCTGCTCGCCTTTACTAGTTTTTCTTCTGAAACAATCACAATGTAGTAGTACGCAGATAAAATTCTTTCTTGTAAAGAGGCTAATGTGGATTTCTAGCGACCTCGGTTGGCTTATCTAAACACATGTTATTCCACTTGAATGAGTTCGCGTACATTTTCAAATGTGTTGAGCGTGACTTGTGCCATCACCCTACCCTACTTTACGGTCGGTGATGAAATGTGATGTGCTCAGCTGCTTCTCAAAATGCCAACCAATCATTATTTTAAATTGTGCACCTGTATTTTCACACCACCCTTTTATAAATATAGCACGTAAAGTTATATGACATCGCTTCATTTTTATAAGGGACATAAACACATCGGCCATGCAATTTGTAGCCATTCCGGTTAGGATAAAGTGTACAATGGTGAAGAGGACTGTGGCGTTTGTTGCAAGTACATGTACAGTATAGAAGTCAGCCCAATGACAGTGTAAGAAGCCTCCCTAGATTTATAATTCTGCTTATTCTCATGACGAGTACGTTTTTCTTGGGCTCTGATTGTTTCTCTAAATTCTTTTCCAGGCGTGTTTCGAACAACATGAACTTGAATAACCGGATAATATTGTTACGGAGAATAAAGTGTACACTGGCGAGCAAATGCGTACTGGCAAATATACTGGCGAGCAAATGCGTACAACGCTGCTGCAGTCCGAGCACGTTCACGTTCAACACTTTGTCGTCATCATCTTCAGGCATCTACTTAGCCCGTGACATTACCCGCCGGCGGCAGAAGCACCGTCCCGGTGCAATCAATTCTCGAGGCGTGAGTAGTATGGTTCAAGCCGTGAGACGTGCACTATATCGGTCGGGACTGAAGCTGGTACTGACGTGGTATGGAGTGGAGCTATCTCATAGGTCACGCTGGTGACCTTGCGTATGACGCGGTAGGAACCAACGTAACGGGACATCAGTTTTTCGCAGAGACCAACACGACGTGATGGTAACCGCAGCAAGACGAGTAACCCTGGAGAGTACTGTACGTCGCGGTGCCGGCGATCGTAAGCACTCTTTTGCTTAAGCTTCGAGGCACACAAACAATCCCGGGCGACTTGGCGAGCGATGTGAGCTCGGGCCAGGGCATCACGAGCATAAGCAATCGATGAGGGGGCGTCAGATTGGAGCATGGTGTCGATGGGCAAAGGCGGGTAATAACCAAACAGTAGGTAAAAAGGTGAAAATCCAGCTGTATCATGACGTGGACTGTTGTATGCGAAGGTAACGAAAGGTAAGTGGATGTCCCAATCTTTGTGATCCTTGGAGACGTACATCGCTAACATATTCGTCAGGTACTGTTGAGGCGTTCCGTGAGGCCGTTGGTTTGCGGATGGTACGCTGTAGTGAACTTGTGGTGGGTAGAGCAGGATCGCAGGAGCTCGTCGACTACTTTAGATAGAAAACAGCTGCCGCGGTCGGTGATCAACTGACGAGGAGCACCATGACGCAGAATGATGTCATGAAGAAGGAAATCGGCTACATCAGTAGCGCAGCTGGTGGGAAGGGCGCGTGTAACGGCATACCGCGTTGCGTAGTCGGTAGCAATAGCAATCCACTTATTACCAGTGGCCGACACGGGAAAAGGTCCTAGAAGATCGAGACTGACTCGGGAAAATGGCTGATCTGGTACTTCAATGGGCTGGAGGGTACCAGCAGGTCCCAGAGCAGGTGTTTTGCGGCGCTGACAGAGGTCGCATGCCGCAACGTACTGTCGCACAGAAAGGTAGAGGCCAGGCCAAAAGAATCGGCGGCGAATGCGGTCATACGTGCGTGAAACCCCTAGGTGTCCAGCGGAGGGGGCATCATAAAGCTGGGCCAAAACGTCTGAGCAAAGATGCACAGGAACAACGAGTAAAAGCTCAGCTAAATCAGGGCGGGCGTTGTAGCGGTGCAAGATGTCATTCTGAAGAACGAACAGTTGTAAGGAGTGGTCAGGGTGGGAAGAGTGCCGACCATTGATAATAGCACGCAAAGAGGGGTCGCGGCGTTGCTCAGCAGCTATGTCGTTGAAGTCGGTAATTGAAAGAGCGAGGGCCTCTTGTCCGTCTTCCATCGTGTCAGGGGGATCGACTGGGTAACGGGACAAGCAGTCAGCATCCTTGTGAAGTTGTCCGGATTTATAGAATAAGGAAAAGTGTACACTTGTAAGCGCAGCGCCCAGCGACCAAGGTGTCCCGTAGAGTCCTTGAGTGAGGAGAGCCAGCAAAGCGCATGGTGGTCCGTAATAACTGAGAATGGTCGGCCATATATGTACGGTCGGAATTTCACAATGGCCCAGATGAGAGCTAAATACTGGCGTTCTGTGATGAAATAATATTGTTCCGAGCGCGACAACAGTCGGCTTGGGTACGCGACGACGCGGTGCATTCCTTGTTGCCGCTGCGCCAGCACTGCGCCTATGCCGTGGCCACTGGCGTCAGTACGAAGCTCCGTGGCGGCAGATGGGTCGAAGTGTGCTAGGAGTGGGGGATTGGTGAGAGTGTCAACGAGCCACGAGAAAGCGTTTGCTTGCCGTTGGCCCCAGGTGAATGCGACATCCGTGAGGAGGCAGGTTAGAGGACGGGCTACTTCAGCAAACTTCTCGACAAAACGACGAAAATAGGAGCACAGTCCCAGAAAACATCGGACGTCCTTGGCTGAGCGGGGTGTGGGGAAGTCGCGAACAGCTCGAATTTTCGCAGGGTCTGGTTGAACGCACGCAGCGTTAACAAGATGGCCGAGTACGCAGATTTGGTGTTGCCCAAAGCGGCATTTGGACGATTTAAGTTGCTAGTTGGCACGTCGGAAAACATCAAGCACTGTGGACAGACGGGTAAAATGGTCGTCGAAAGTAGTCGAAAAAACAATAACGTCGTCTAGATAGCAGAGGCAGATGGTCCACTTCATGCCTCGAAGGAGAGAGTCCATCATGCGCTCAAAAGTCGCGGGGGCATTGAATAATCCAAAAGGCATCATCTTCAACTGATAAAGTCTATCAGGAGTCACGAAGGCCGTCTTCTCTCTGTCTTTGTCGTTCTTAGCGATCTGCCAGTAGCCTGAGCAATCGCTAAGAACGACAGCATCGAGTGTCGTTCTTAGCGATTGAGTGCATCATTTATGCGTGGTAGGGGATAGACATCTTTCTTGGTAATATTATTGAGATGGCGGTAATCAACACAGAATCTCCAGCTATTGTTCTTCTTTTTAACAAGTACAACGTGTGAGGACCAGGGACTAGATGAGGGTTCAATTATGCCCTTATGAAGCATTTTATCTACTTCTCGCTGTATAATAGTACGCTATGGGGCTGACACACGGTAGGGTCACCGGCGAATGGATCGAGCGTCACCGGTGTCGATGCGATAGGCTACCACAGATGTCTGGCCCAAATTACGGTCGCCGAAGTCAAAGATGTCCTGATAAGAAGCAAGCACACGGCAGAAAGCAGAGACTTGTTCAGAGGTAAGCTTGTCAGATAGCATTGGCTTGAAAAGGTCGGAACAGGAACGTGACGAGAGCGACGTTGATGAAAATTCGGGTGGCGAATCGGTGGTTAAGGCGGAAACTGTGTGGTCGACCAGTGGTTTCAGATGCGCAAGTGACATGCCGCGAGGAATAACTTGCGCTGAGAAGCCAAAATTGAGGACGGGAAATGAAGTTCGGTTGTCCTTAACGGTAACCGCCGTGTTGGGGAGTGCAACATTACGTGTCATGGCCACGTCAGAATTTGGGGCAGCAACATAATCACCATCGGGTACTGGAGAATATGGCGAGAGTTGGACTTGGACTGTGGCTTGCGGTGGAAGTCTTAGGAAATCGACAGAGCGTAGACGAGGTGGGCTTGTAGAGACGGTCTGTGAGAAAGATGCTAGTTCGATAGTAAAAGACCTTTGGAACAGTCAATGAGCGCAGTGTGTGAAGTCAGAAAGGCGAGTCTAAGGATTAGGTCATGAGGGCAATTTTCCAGTACAGCGAACAGAACTGAAGTTTGATGCTCAGAAATCGTTAATCGCGCAGTGCACATTCCCGGCACAGCAGGATTACTCCCATCCGCTGTACGAACGGTAGGTGCAATCGCAGGCGTCAGAACTTTTTGAGGCGGCGGCGGAGGTCTGAGCTCATCACAGATATTTATGCACCGGTATCAATAAGAGCAGTAACAGGTAAACCATCAACAATAATTGTAAGAAGGTTGCACCGCTGGTCGGGAGTAACTAGAGGATTTGCAGTCCGAGTCGTGTATGCAGCGCCACCTCCGGGGGCTGCACCGGCTACTTTTCCGAGCGACGATCGTAGGGAGACCGAGAACGGCGGGGTTGCGGCGAGTGGGACTGACGACGCACAGGCGACGGCGAGCGGCTGGTCCGACGTTCTGGATTATGCTCTGAACCTGTCTCAGCACGGTAGGATGGGGCATAAGGTGCACGTTCGGAGCGAGGCCCCCAATCATAGAAGCTCAGTCGAGGTGATGAGGTCCAACGGCTGCGGCAATGGCGAGCGATTGTCCTATCCGCTGGCACGTGAAACATATGGGCCGATAATTATGAGTGCGCCATTCAGCTGGGTTTCGTCGTGGCGCGAACGTGCGGTTCGGAGTGGCAGCCGCAACGACTGAAGCCGAGCTGGAAGTAGCAGGGGCAATTTGATGAGTAGGCGAAATGCCCATATTCGCGATCTCTTGGCGAACCACGGCCTGTATCATTGAAACAGCATCGATGTTGTGTCCTGGCACGCTGACGCTAGACATAGCGGGTGCCATAGCCTCGAGTTCCCAACGGACTATTCTGGTGACGTTTTCCGGCGCTGGTGGTTGATGTATTGGGGGCAAATATTCGCAAGAGAACGTAGCCGCCATGTTGGGAAGGCGGTCAAATCGGTGAACTATGCGCCTACTTTTTGCCTGTTCGAAGCGGCGACATGCTCCGATGACCGACACCACCGTCGAGCAGTCCTTGCACAGGAGAAACTTAAAGGCGTCATCAACAATTCCTTCCAGGTTGTGTCCGACTTTGTTCTCGTCGAACATGTCCTTGTCGAACTTGCGGCACAAAGCCAACACATCCTGGATGTACGCAATGAACGGCTCTGTGGATGTGTGTGCACGAGTCGCAAGCTCTTAATTTGCGGCCACTTCACGTCCGATGGGTTTCCCAAATAGCGCAATTTCTGCTTACAGACGTCCCAGCTAGTCAACTCTTCTTGATGTGTCTCGTACCAGTGTTTTGCCGTGCCATGCAAGTAGAAGATGATGTTCGCCAACATAAGCGTCGGATCCCAATGGTTGCTGCTGCTGACGCGCTCATATAGAACCAGCCAGTCATCGACGTCTATGCCACTTGTGCCGTTGAATGGGCCTGGGTCACGAGGTTGCACCACAACGATCGGCTGCGGGGCTGACGGATCTTGTTGACATTCAGTAGCCTGGTCAGTCATCGTGGTAGCTGCAATGCGCCGTCCGCTGCGAAGATCCAGCTCGTTGGGCTGTATAGCGAGTGGTACCCCGCACCTTCCACCAATGATGTTACGGGAATAAAGTATACACGATGAATATACTGGTGAGCAAATGCATACAACGCTGCTGCAGTCCGAGCACGTTCACGTTCAGCACTTCGCCGTCGTCATCCTCAGGCATCTACTTTGCCCGTGACAATATGACCATACCTGTTTTGATGTGCTCTTGAAAAACAACAGGTGGCTGGTGTTCTCTTAACCTGATTAAAACGTGGCTTTCGAGAGTCCATCATTTCACTTATGGCTGTTTTTTATAAATCACAAAGGACAATATCTTATTCTATTCCAAGAGACTTGGCAATTTCAAGTCTACCGCTAAAACCTGATTTCACCTCACCCTTTGTCCAAGCGCGAATGTCTGCTTCGACGTGTCTCAGTCAGGCGCCTGAAGCATCGCATTGAAAGCGTTTGCATCATCACACTTTTTATGATACTTCCTGGCGTCCTTGAAAATCTTGGTAGCCTTCCTCGTTCTTCCGTACAGCTTCTAGAAGCTGGCCCTTCATAAGTACTAAGTATTTACCCTCTTGCTCATAACTCTTGGTTGTTCATTTAGATTTTTAGTCACTCAGTACTTGATTGCCGTCATTTTTTCGTCTTTTTCCATGTTGTGTTCATATCATTGAGATGCCTATCCACGTTCACATCAACGGCTCTCTTGTTTTCGCTAATGTCTTGAGCTTGTCTTCAAAACTTATTTCACGCTGCGATTCTCTTAATTGGCAGCATACCAACTCATCTCCACCTTCACTGTCTCGTTCATGCTGCTAGCATAGAACTTAACTGCAATATGCCACCGGGTTCTCTTCGCCTTTCAAGTGAGAACTGGGACAGAAAAACGCGTACTAGCACTCGCTAAAGTTACGGCTGGCATCATTGCTCCAAGCCAAATATCTCACATAGCCAGATTAATAAGATTAACACTGTTCATCTTGTCCTGTCAAAATTATAGGTACATAACTTGTCTTTTCCTGCCTAATGTTACGTTGCAGGATATTAGAGAAGGCTTTCTTTTTTGCATACACTGAGGCGTTTTTATAGTCTCGTATTACTTAGTCAAGTCTACATAAAGCAGCTCTATTCGCACTTTTTCGTGCTATAGATTAGCGCATTGTTTTGTCGTCTCTTTTACGTCCCTGTATGTTAGCGCTCAAGGTGTGTTAGAATTCCGTTTATTAACGGACCCAAATTATGGCAATGCTAAAGCGTAGGCTTGCTTTATGTCGTTTAACTGACACTCATATTCATCAAGCTGCCTAAAATTTTCAACAATTCTTCATCTAACCACACATATTAACACATGTTACTTCAATAAATTTTGATTTTACGGTTTGCGCCATGTTGGTGTACCTTCCGCCTGTGTAACCTTTTTTCGAGCACCACTGATCAATAACTGGAACATCCTCCACCCATAATTTGCTCTCTTTCTAGACTTTCCACGTGTTATTCGCAGCGCTTATTAGCTTCCAAGATTGCACCGCATATTACGTTATTCTATCGTTCCACGCTCACCACGCTCTAATGCTACTGAGTGGCCGACGTATGTCAGCCGAGTGTTGCGGCAAAGAGCTAGTTGCGTGACATAGTTAATCCAGGTACCCCAGGTGCGAGCCAGCTGAGTGTGCAAAAAAGAAACAAATGTTCCTTACTAGGCAACACAGGTTCCTAGACACACGTAGCGATACGCGACAAACACACAAGCCTACACTCGTTGGCTACATAACCATGAAACTGTTTGCGACGCAAAGAAGTTATGTTTCAGCCTCGCCTTCAAGAGAAGAACGCTGCGGAGAGATTGGGCTTTGATCTGATCGTTTTTTCAATCGCTAGCCACGCTTCCCTTGTTGGTGGGCACTTCAACTAGGCCAGAAAGAAAGAAACGCCTGTGTACTAACACTAGCTGAATTTGACTCTCCTAGGATGTCGATTGTAAGTAAAGTTGCTTAGTGTATACTAGGACACAATCCTTCATTTGAGAACTCGCTAATTGACAGCTATGTGTCAGTAGAGGACCACACGTGCACCTGCGCAGTGGCATTGTTTCCGCCCATCCGTCCGTGCATGCATCCGTCTGTGCGTCTGTCTGTCTGTGTGTCCCTCTGTACGTTCACCTGCCTGCCTGTCTGTCTATCTGTCCGTCCGTCCACACCTGCAGAGTTAGCCATAAAAATAGATGGTAACGTCCTAACAGAGACATGCATGTACAGACCCACGGCTTAAGAAGCTTTGCCTCTGAAAGGAGACGACAACACAAACGTCAAAAAAGGTAGGTGCTAAGCTTTCAACTACTGTTTGTTTCATGCCCTTCACATGCATCTTATGCATGCACAAAAACACAACTCATCTTGCAAATGGTCTCATTCTTTGGCACGTCTTTTTTTTGCCCGTCAATGCAATTGAGGGGGAGCTGACAGACAAGTTATCCATAATTGATCCACGCTTCCCTTGTTGGTGGGCACTTCAACTAGACCAGAAAGAAAGAAACGCCTGTGTACTAACACTAGCTGAATTTGACTCTCCTAGGATGTCGATTGTAAGTAAAGTTGCTTAGTGTATACTAGGACACAATCCTTCATTTGAGAACTCGCTAATTGACAGCTATGTGTCAGTAGAGGACCACACGCGCACCTGCGCAGTGGCATTGTTTCCGCCCATCCGTCCGTCCATGCATCCGTCTGTGCGTCTGTCTGTCTGTGTGTCCCTCTGTACGTTCACCTGCCTGCCTGTCTGTCTATCTGTCCGTCCGTCCACACCTGCAGAGTTAGCCATAAAACTAGGTGGTCACGTCCTAACAGAGACATGCATGTACAGACCCACGGCTTAAGAAGCTTCGCCTCTGAAAGGAGACGACAACACAAACGTCAAAAAAGGTAGGTGCTAAGCTTTCAACTACTGTTTGTTTCATGCCCTTCACATGCATCTTATGCATGCACAAAAACACAACTCATCTTGCAAATGGTCTCATTCTTCGGCACGTCTTTTCTTTGCCCGTCAATGCAATTGAGGGAGAACTGACAGACAAGTTATCCATAATTGATATAGCTTCAAATTCTTAAATTTCACGTGTCAGCTGATTCTGAGGCTGGCCGATAACAATCCAGCTGTACAGATCAAGGACACAACCACATCATTTGCAGTGCACTGCTAGGAATTCTTTCGCGGAAAGTTTATTTTTTGCGTCATAGTCGTATTTCTGTAACGTCTGCCTGTCTGCTCTATGTACAACTTCCCGCACGACAATAAAGACGTGTAGACAATGCAGCACTCACAGTCTACATCGTTCACTTGGTGTCTCTTATCACGGACTAAGTGAATGACATAATTCAGGCAAGTCAACTTGCAAAGCTCCCCTAGTTTTTCAGGGGCCGAAAACACTATGCGCGTACGTCAGCCCTCTTTGCTACTTTCTTCATGTTATGGGAAATAGTGTGCATATACGGGATCATACCTACTATGCTGCGCAAACACTCCAACACTTGTTGCCCGTATTATTTGCGTGAATATTTCAGGATACATTCAGCTACACAGACCTGCAGCAGAACTGAGTATCCTGCTTCGGTGAGACGCTTGCTTTTAGTCTCGAAAGTGGACGCCATTTTGTGGTGAAATAAATTGGTCACGGCATTTCTAAAACAAAAATTCACGATGCTTCTCTTTGTAAGCTTTCAGTGGGCTGAGCGAGAAAAACAAAAGTCTTAATTGCCCGTGTGTTTTGTCTTCTTTTTTTTTCGTTTTATGTGTACCGCACACATACAAGCTAGGTTCGTGTTTCACAGTACAACAGTAAATGTTGCCGTAACAATGCGTGGGACAAGCGTACATTGCCATCGGACGTCAGAACATGGTATTATCACTTCGCAGTGTAAAGCCAGTCACCCACTACAAAAGACACACATGCTACTGCATCCTTAATGCAACGTAGTGGGTGCATAGCAAGTTCGAAAAGATTTCAAACACCAAGTGTTTCAACTACGCACTAGGAACAGAATATCTCTATCGCATACAGCTTTTAAAGGCGAAGCTTAAGGGTCCCCTAAGTTCTGTTGACCCTGTTGCTGATAATGATGGTTATTGACTTCAGCGGGCCTTGCTTGATGGCGCTTCAAACCATCCCCTCGTTGCGCTATTCAATTCACAAGTTTTAACGCCTAGTGCGATTCTACGCTGCTGTGAAGCAATATTCAATCAGCGAAAGAGACTGCTCGCATAGCATGACATTCGTATAGAGTTTCTCTTTCCGAAGGAGTTTGAAGCACAGAAGTATCTCTGTGTTTGAACATCATCTGGACACGCTGCAGGATTGGTTTCTACTCCCCCTCAATACCAAATGTGCTCTCTTGATATATTTGCATAAATACCAGACTTTCAATCGAGAACAACGCAGAATTTTTATAAACCATTGACGCTGACGCCTGAGTTCCTGCGAAACATATCTCGAGCACAATCGCGTAAGCAGTGTCATTCTTTACTAGTAATACAACGTCAGGCTTGCCTAGCCGCAAAAAGTAGCAGCTTGGGAAAGCTGCACTGCCATAACGTCCAGACACTTCAGCCCAACTGAGAATAAAGTAGGTGTGGGTGAGAGAAAAAAACAATTGTGTATGCGTTACACAATCATCCTCTTCACCCCTGCGTTCCTGGTTTTATTTTCTCTGAGTTTCTCTACACTCGCGCAAAGTTTTGTGCAACATGATTTCTTTTCTACAAAAAGGCCCAATTATAAACAAGAGCACAACGCTAAACTACGCGAAAGAATAAAGGATGCCTGAGTGTCTTTCACTTTGAAAACAGCTGTGATCAAAATTGTGCGTTTTCTAGTTGTAACGTGTACTCAAGAAGTCAGTTTCGATTGACAAATCTCGCATCTGTTTAAGCCTATCTGATCCAGATACCGTAAACCAGTGACGAATCAACAATCACAACCAAAGCCCCAATAACTTTGTTTCATTTGAGTCCTAGTCACTCTCCTATCATACATTCGTTCCAGGATTAGATCGTCTTGGGCTAGAGCCTACTTGCTGAAACACGTGGCGTTCCAGAGCAAATCTCGAGAGCAAGAGGTCTAGTGATGTGCTTCTTTCTGCCATTCAGTGCTGCTTTTTGAGTTTTCCGCAACAGCATCATGTCCTTCTTTCGCCTCAAGTTTGTATATTTCAAATAGAATGTAACAAAATAAAGGTATCCTACGCTGATTTTTTCTATGGAAAAGTCCTCCCTCCCTTCCTTCTTTCCTTCCTTCCTTACAAGCACAGCTGTTAAAATTTCGAATGACTGCAATAGATCTTTTTGCGCAGAGGCTGTTGCGCGCAAGCACAAAATCCCACCTCACCGCCTCGACAGTACACTTTTGGGGGGTGATGCACGTTAGCAACAGCCCAGACAGGACTGTAGTTGCGTTGCACTAAAGGCGCTTTCAGTGAATAGGTGCAAGATACCGAGAACAAAAAAACCCTGCCGACTGGCCACAGTGGAAAAACCATTGCGGGGAAAGATTATTCCTGCTGCACGACTACTGATTGTTTTACGCTCACGCTGCAAACACGGCACATACATAAGCACAAAGAGAAAATTGGTTCTGTCGGGTAATATCGTTATATTGTTCATTCGCTGCCATTTAGACATAGTTTAAGAGCTTCTACAAGTTTAGATGAATTGCTTCATTTTATGAAAGATAATTAGATATTTTTCACTCCTACATGCCGGTGATTGTGAGATTACATTCGCATAATACATTTTGAGCTCTGTCAGTGAACAAGCACACTAACAAAAAGGCGCAACCATAATCTCGGTAGAAAAAAACTCCGCTTTTCTCCGTTCTTTTTAAAGTGGACTTGGCTCCTCTAAAAAAAAGTCCCGCCCTGCTCGAAATGCCTGCACTGTCGCAGCGAAAGCACAAAGAGTGGCCTTTCAGAGCCTTTTCTTACACTAATTGAGTAACTGCTGCAAGCACACTTGCTAGCTACCCACTAGCCATAAGTAGTCCTAATTGTTGTGTGGTATAGGCTCGCATTCACTATGCTATCCTTTATAATTTTTCGGAGAAGCATGGTATCCGCTACACACTTCCTAAGAATATTGCGAAATATTTTTATGCGGTGGCTGACGACTATGAAAATTTATGACTGCAGTTTCCTAAATATACACTGGAGGGAACTCTGGCGATAGTGTCTAAGAAAGCTGCAGCGCACGGCGCTTCAGTGAGCATGAGAATTATGGGTAGTACACGGATTTGCCTAATCTTCATACTTCTAGCTCCATGTGTGTTCGTGTGGTTCGGAGCTCTTTTTTTTCACAAAACAATATCAGCAAATGTTCTGCGGTTGCATTCCCCACTTTAATATTTTACGCTTACCGTTTAAAATCGGGTTATGAAGTTCTAAAGGGTTCCTTCTTTTTTTCAAACCAAACCGAAATACCGTGTAGCGGGCGATGACGCTGGTGATCGCGATAATTTTATTTGTGTGCGCATACCAATTCGTATGCCGAGGCGCACGGCACAGACGCGGTCTACATGCCTCGCGTTATCTTCGGAGGGCCACGGAAGATACGCAGCCACGCTCCTTTTGGTTGTCGCTTTCGAAGCTTGTTTTTCTTGGAAAATAAACTAGTCTTGTCCCATACTTCAAGGAGTGTAGGTGCCTTCTTTTCGCGTCTCCATGGGGCGAGTACGCTACAACAGCAATAAACGAAGCCGCAAGTGACATTTGCTGCCCGCAAGTACGAAAGCTAGGCAATTGTGTGTACTGCCCATCATTCCCATGGTCGCTGAACGATAGCAGCGACAGAGTCCCTTCTAGCAAACTTTAGGAACCTATATGGCCTTAAGGTGATATATGGCCTTCAGGCCATATATCAACTTCAGCTATATGACCTGAAGTTAATAGATGAACATGAACAAGCTTCTGTAGAGGGTTGGATCACTGGACCACCCACTCTTTGTGCAGTTCGCAATGTGTGACGTCTGGTTGTTCCCTTCAAGTTCTAAAACACTTAATTTATTAGCGCGATTCCTTTCCCGACATCGAGCCTGCGTAAGGCCAGTTTTGAAATGAGTTTCAAGCGCTGGATGTGCTCACTGGTAAAATACTGGGCTGGCACGCAGCGGACATGGGCTCTAATCCCATTGTGTCCTTGGTATTTTTTTCTTTACTCAGCTTTTTCTTACTATTTTTCGCGATATCGGTTGCGGACACCGGTGGCAAACAAGAACGGCACCGCCCATGACCCGTGTTCTGATCCCACAACTTTCATTGTCAAAACTTTGAAGTGGGCTTTTTTACAGATGCCTTTCGGGACGACGTGGTTGACTTCATGCTTAAAGTGTGATGTGCTTACACTCCATATGTTGACCATGGCCGCAAATAAACAATTCGGATTTGGTGCTCTCTCTATCTCTTACCTGTTCCCATTATCTTATCCACCGACAACGACTTGTTAAGCAGTCTCACATACCAACTAGCGCATTAACAAGGTCTTAGACAATAGTCTTTAAAGTTCCCCACAAGAGAAGCTACGGAATTAAAATACAAATGCAACGCCATGGGCGCGAACTGCAGCGAGGCAAACCTCATAACAGTTGTTCTTGAATAGGCTAAAGAAATAGGGCAATGCCCCGGGCTCCATTGTATTCCCAATGTCTGACTGGTAAATTTCAAGTTTTTTTTCCTCTTAGTTTCAGTGCATTCTAATCGTGCGCACTTCGGTAACAGCCCACATATAACAGCTCTGGCTAACACGAATTCACTTTCTTTGTCACGATACAAAGTTTCTCGGCATTCGCGAAATTGGCATCGCTTCCCGTGCTACGTATTCGCACTCGGTTGCACCGCTTAGGACGTTGCTCGAAAGAAGAATGCCGCCTCAGGTATCATTATTCAGTCAAACAGCAGCAAAGGTTACGCAGAGGTTGCTTTTTGCACAATACCTATTGCATCTCATGCTTTTGCAAATTTGGCTGCACGAATGAAATCTGCAGCACTGTCATCATGCTATAGATGATAGGCTACACAGTGTGAAGGGGGCAATTGTCTACGAAAGACTCGCCACATCAGCACGCGGAGCACACGAGTTTGCTTTATTAGCCTAATACCGCGCTTGCAACAGAAGTACCTTCTTATAAACTGTGCAAGACGTGCGTTATTACTGTTCTTCTTATTCGTTCTGCTCTTGAAAGACCCGCTACAAAGTCGACCATGTATGCATCTTCTGTTATTGGAGCTATGTTTCTTGTTTCAATCTCGATAGTTCCCGCTTTGAACTACCAAGTCTCGGATCATTGGTTCCCCGAAGATTATTCCCCAGATTTGGGGCTTGCGGATCTCGAAGATGAACAAACCAGGAGTCCCAGTTGGCTGCCGACCAATAAACGAACCGTAAGTGACCGAACCGACGACAACCCCAAACTGGACCATCGTAGAAGCACTCCTTCTGCACTTTAGTTTCCTTTCCGTGCTCTATTTCTAATGCACCTTTATTACGAGTCAGAGTTTCTGCCAAACGCCGGTACACTTGAAGTGCTCCCCCAAGGGTGGGCGTGATTGTTTCACCTCTTCCTTCTATCCGTTCGCCCAGTGCAGGGTAACAAGCCGGACGTGTGTTCCGTTAAACGGCCTCACTAAGCTCCGCTGTTTTCCTTTTAATACCGCCTCGTACGCGCCATGTCTTTTACTGTTTGACAGATATTCTTATGATGTGAAACCTAGTTTATTGGGAGCTAGAGTAACGAGCGTATTATTTACCGTTCGCGGAACAATGGTCGGGGTGAAATAAAAGTTTTTTTTAACAGCTCAAGAAAAAACCTCGTTTTCCTTATTGTGTAGCAGCTGATAAAACTTTTTGTGTTGTCCATCTTTTAACATATTTGGAAAATGAGCTCACCATTTCGAAAACGCAATTGTGGGGCACGATACTCACTATGTTGTGCAAACCCATATTTTTATCTTTTGATTTCTACCCAAGAAATTGTTTGACTTGCATTGATGCGGTTTTATACGTATTTTTACGCCAGATGAAAGGATTAGGTGTTTCCTGCAGAAGTACCATTGAATGTTACCCAGGACTGTGCTGCATACGAGAAGGCCACATCGACACGTGCCAGATGTCGTCAATGTATGGTGAAAAGTGCTCGCTAGGACAAATCAAAGGAGGTATATACCACAGGCATGGTCCCTGTTATTACGGAGATGGTAAGCATACAATCCTAATTGTTTGTCATTTAGCACATTTTAATTGTTTTACTTAGATCTCGCAATTCTTCTCCTCGTGAGATACGAGAAAAAAACCATGGTTAATTCGTGTACACAAACGACCTACTTTTCAAGTGTCTCATTTTTCAGCAAAAGAGCATTTCCCGAGGAATTAAAATGCGGTGGCACTCTCACGGCGGAAATTCCTAAACAATGACAAGAGTTCCATCGTTAACCCTAAAGCATTTCACACCATTTTATACTGTCAGTACTAACGAATGCACAAACCTTGGATAGTAGCAATGGAACACAATCAAGAGGCCAAGAACCAGGCAACAGTTGATAGGACAAAAACTGTTATTTGTAGCATTAGGAGACCGACACATTGCGGAGTGGAGTAGAGAGCAAACAAGCATAAGTAACTTGCCTGTTGGTATTACAAAAAAATGAAACTGGTAGGACCGTGTTCTGAGAGGTACTGAGAACCGTTGCTCAGTTAGAACTACGGAGTGGGAATTGGAGACGTAACTGAGAACGCAAAGCCTCTCAGTAAACATCCTTTCATTGACACAATTCCTCAGTGAGAGAGAGAGAGAGAGAGAATTAATTAGGACAAAGCTGGGAGGCGGGTGGGTGAACCAGTGCTGAGCCCCGGGAGGCTACCCTGAGCTAGGGAAAGGGATAAAGAAAGGTATAGAGGAGGAGAAAAAAGTCACTGACTGGGCCGACGCGTAACAGTGTTACGTTTCACATCACAAACGATAGCAAAAGACCAGTTTCTTGAAGGAAACGCCACAGCGCTTTCGTTGCCTTTCGGAACGAGGATAGGCAAAGCCATGGTTCCAATATTTTCTCGACAGTAAAATCACTTCCGTCCAGTGGATTTAGAGCAATGTGGAGGGGATAACTATATATGGGGTATAAGGCCCCAAAAACACCATATGATTATGAGAGACACCGTAGTGGAGGGCTCGGGAAATTTCGACCACCTGGGGTTCTTTAACGTGCACCCAAATCTGAGCACACGGTCTGCAGCGTTTTCGTCACTATCGAAATTGCAGCCGCCGCAGAATGCGGAGGTGAAGCTTCTCGTTTGTGCATTCCGGGCCGTAACAAAAAAAAAAAGATGCTCAATAGTCTCATCGACACCACCATTCTCAGGAATGCCTTGTGCTCCGCACCTCATAACATGAACTCATGAATGACTGATTGTCTAAACGAGAAAATCTCCGTCAAAATGTTAGCAACATGCATCCATTGCATTGCTTTGTACTTCACCGATCATATTTCCATGAAGCGACACTGTGATAACATCAACCAATTAATGCCAGGCTTCGTGACCTTTGACGTTTAATATTGTCTCACTTTTGACCAAATGTAATCCTTTAGTTAACCTGACAGCAGTCACATACCGTCTTGTTACCAGTGTTACTGCACTTACGGTTGGAAACTCATCTAACAGGAATTACACTCATTATTTCGGCAAGCGGACTTATCGTTGTGAAAGCAGCAAATATCACCTTCAGTAGCTGTCTGCCTATTGAAACGTTAGCTTTAACAACACAAGAATTTCTCACATCTTCAAGCTGCCTTCATCCTCTAAACTTTTGTGCCTACTGTTACAATTTAACTTTTAAAACCTTGTTCTCACAGAATCAACTTACACTTTTGTCTCATGCAGAGTACTGTATAGATGGGACATGCTACGCATAACACTGCGCCATCTTCGTAAAAACGAGGTACGTACCTGCTGCTGTTCGCGCATTGAAAGTAATTGAATATGTGGTGTAGTCAGCATTAGGTCACATTGTACGCTCTTAGCGGGACAACAGACAGGAAAGAGCCTAAAACACTTCAATTGAAAATTATATGTTCAATTCAATTGACAATGTTCAACTATTGCGAAGGGCAGAGGCTTTCACGACGTGCTTCAAGTGGCCCTTTCTGATAGTGCTGCATGTGGCCACGCCTGGCACAAGCAGCACTACCAGAAAGAATGTGAAACTCTGTGCCCTTCGCAATTGTTAAAAATTGTCAATTGAATTGAAGAGAGAATTTTCAATTCAAGTGTTTTGGCACTGTCATATATATATATATATATATATATATATATATATATATATATATATATATATATATATATATATATATATATATATATATATATATATATATATATCAATTTCTCAGTTGGCAGCACTGTACTTCTGCATTTATTAATAAGTGGTAAATTTATTTTCAGATGCCGTCCAGACTACATTGCCTTCAACAGCTGAATGATAGCCATCTTTTCTAAAACAACCCCCTGGAAAAAAGCAGTTGCAGCATATTTTTACCTAATCCCACTCACATGACATGTTTTTATAGACCTCAACAAGTCCACTATTTCAGTCATTTCTCATTCATCCTTTTTTACAGTAAAACCCTTATGTACGCTTTCTACGTGTGCCCATAATGACACCCGCTTCATTATTCTCTTACCTTTTATTTCTTTCATCAGTTCTTTAGAGGCATCTTTATTAACCGGACAACGTGACGAATGCATACCACATCTATGCCTTTCCAGCTCCAGTGGTTCGTATAAGTGGCCATTCGCTACGGGCCTTAACAGGCGAATATTTTACCGTATTATTCCCGAGCATTTAAGCTAACCAGTAAATACGTCATCTTCGCAAGCATGTACGTTTGCTTCGGAGTGTCCTAACTCTGATGCAAGCAGCTCGAGCCACGCATGGGAATGCTAGCAATAATATCTGGGGTTAACGCCCAAACACTATTGTAAAATTATGAGAGACGCCGTAGTGGAGGGCTCCATAACTTTTGACCATATGGTGCTCTTCTGGTGCTCTTTGACCATCTGGTGACCATCTGGTTACTCTACCATCATCTCCACTGAAATGTGACTGCCACGGCCGAGATCGAACCCGTGGCTGGGTCAGCAGCCTAATCACTGTGTCCACCATGGCTGACTTCCCATGGGAGTGTTGTGCCCGCTGCGTTATCATACATATTGTTTTGATATTTCTTAGCATTTTTCTAAATCTTGATGCATGATGTCACACTTGTGCGTTGGAACCTTCCACTGAACTCCACTCGACGCCCGCAGAACCTCGGTTGTTACTGCAATTACAGCTGCCATCAAAGACTTTGTGACATGACGCTACAATGCTGTGTCGGTTGTGGGTCGGCGTAAACCCTTTACCTATTCACTCAGTTATCACGTTGGTGTGGGAGACTCCTCTTACTGTGATACCTGCGACTGCGTACAATCACTTCACAATGTCTTGTGTCACTGTTCTTACTTTCAACAAGATCGCCGAACTCTCCAGTGTGCCTTAACAATCCACTCTTCACTCCAGAGATCTTTGATGCGTGGCCTTCATGTACGTCAGTTGAGAAAGCCACACAAGCCCTCCTACAATTATTGGAAGCGACATAACTGAGCGACCACCTGTACTGTGTGTACGCTGTGTGTGTGGGGTGCAATATTCATTTCCTTCTCCTCTCTCTCTTTCTTTACTACCTTATTCTTTTCCCTAGTGTAGGGTAGCAAACTGGACTGAGTCTAGTTGGCCTCCCTACCTTTTGTATATTCTTTCTTTGGAAATATTGATTTCATTTTGTTTTTTCTCCGTAGGATTACTTGTATTCAGCCATAATTGTGTAATTTTGACTTTCAAGTTCGCGGGACAAAGTCCCGGCTGCGGCAGCTGCATTTTCGACGGAGGCGAAAACTTTTGTAGGCCCGTGTGATCAGGTTCGGCTGCAAGTTAAAGAACAACACGTGGCTGAACTTTCTGGAGCCATCTATTACACTGTCCCTCATATCCATATGGGTGTTTAGAGACACTAAACAACACATATCAATCAATCAAACAATCAATCCATTAATTTAAAGTTGACTACTTTTCGCTGCTCATTAAAACTTTCACTCAACCTTTGCTTGGCCGCCGTCTCTTTTCTAGCGCGTTTTTTATGGCGTGTTCAAGTTATTGACATAGGTATCTACGTTTTCATCCATCACCCAATTGATTTCATCAGTATTCTCAGAGATAATTTATAGACTTCCTTCACACTGTGATTCTCCCATTTCAACACCGTGTCATTCAATTTCCACCTTCACAGAATGGCTCGTAAATTTGTGACGCGTCTCAAAATGCTAAACATTCAACAGGCTTTTGGCGAATTTCGCAGCAAGAGCTCTCACAGTGCGCCCAAGATATTCTTCGCCAGAGTTGCAGTAGACACCATTGTTCACTGCCGGACTTCTACATCGTTTCACCCTATTGTAGCACTGTTTGTTATGAACGCGACTTACGTCATTAAGCTCATCACGATTAGAAAGTATTTTGCCCCACTCCTAAGTGCTGAATTCGGGCTTATATATGTCGCTTCGTTGAAAAACACATTCATTCATCTCTGTGAGTACCGTCCTCTGACTGCCCGCCCGTACCACTCTATGCAATATGCATGGCCTCGGTAGTAATCTGCTGCATCATCTCTCAAACGCATTTGCGGCTTCAAAAGCCCCCTTCCCCCTTAATCTGTTTTTTCATATAATCATTTGCTTTCAGTCAGCGTGATCTCCTCCCAATACCCTCCCGATTTTCATTTCCTGTTATTCTTCCTATTTTGTTTTTTTTTAATTCAAATAGCATTTCATCTGCACAAACTGCCTAGTCATTTTATTAGAAAAATAAAGTCTTGGAACTAAATGTCACTAAGATTCACTTACGAGCTGATGTTATCATACCCTAAAGCCTACCAACAACTTGTTCATGGTACAGTACTGAAAAATCAATCACAAAGAGTTGCATTCAAGCTACTCTCACACCGAGTGGCTCGAAGTCACAGTCTGCGCAAAATGCGATGCATAGACAGCGATAGCAGTACAACGGAAATATCCGTGAGGAAGGTACTTACATTATTCGAAGGTATAAATTTTAATAGACACTTGCCCAAAAAGTAGTCAGAACTAGCAGTCAATGTACAAAGGATTACACTGATTACCCATGAGCAAAAGATAAAATCAAACAAATGACACCTACGGAGGTGATCAAATGTTCTGGCTCTTTTGCAGTTCCAGGCTCTTCTGGAGATCGGGACACGTCCGCCGATGCTGGGCACGAGTAAAGAAAGCGCGAGTTAAGCGAGCAAACGTGAGCGAATTCTCAGCATTTGCACCTGGCACATTTTACGGAAGCCATAGATGCTTCCATTGAAACCCTTCAACTGAAAAGCTTGGCCGGAAAAATAGGCGGCATTGTGGGCCGAGAACGTGTTATCATGAAATTTCGTGTTCTCGAAGTTTTCGAACACAAACGCTTCTAGCAACTAACCTCGCATGTGCTGCAGCTTTAGTCATAATGATCAGCGAAAAAAAATACATGCTTCTGATATTTGCAAGTTCCGTAGACTGTCACACCACCCCACGGCCGTCAGCGCAATTTTTCCAGCGTATCGGAGTAGCGGCGGGGCAGCTGCGCTCATAGCATCTGCATGAACGTACTGGCTGGCATTGGGTTTTTACTAGAACATTTCTGTTGTAGTTACCGGGCGTACGAAGGTCACTGCAGTCATTGCACAGTCTTTGAATGCGAAAATGGTGTGCTTTTCATACTCAGCGAAGTGACAACTAAGAGAATTATTCGTGTTCATCTCTAAATGTGACTACGTTTCGTGCGTCATTCGTGCATGAGAAACGTGGGGCACGTTTCGATCTGCTTTCCTTTCCGCACGTGGCCTTCTGATTTATTGCTAACGCACTCATTGCTTCGCCTTTGCGACAAAGATGTGACTTTTTTTTCAAAAATTCGTCATTGCGATAACTTAGCGAAATCTTACATCGGTAAGCATCCGCTCAAAACTGAGGACGCGAAAGGAAACACGAAATTTTATAACACTATTTGAGGTTTTGCGTTAGAAACCACATCATAATCGTGAGTCACGCTTTCAGTGGAGAACAACTTGCATGGACATCACACGTCACAGTGGTGTGTTTGGCATTCAGGATCTTTTCGCTTTCAACGAAGAATCGTATCCGAGTTTCTGAAGCGTCTAGGTGGTCCATAATATAGGACTGCAAAAGGGGAAAGCCATCGCGAAGCAAAAAAAAAAACACTGCAGTGCAGGCCCCACGTGAGCTCAGTGACTCCGATACTTTCTGTGGGCGCCATATTGAACCACCTGTGCGCCCCCTATAGGCTACGGAACTTGTGAATAACCAAACAGAACGGCATGTGCGTGAGTGAAGCGTTGGCAAGGCTTTCACAATGCGAAATATGTTATTACTTTTCGAGGCTGAGTTACTTTCTTCAGCCTTTATAAGCAAAGTCCTGTTGTTTTCGCGCATGAGCTCTCTGCAGAGGCGCAATTACTTTCCCGCAGCTGAAGCAAGGTTGATTAACAAAGTCGGTTAAATAAAGAAGCGATAGCATTAAAAAGGCGCAAAGCAACACGTATACACACGGTATCCTGCAACACTAAATAAAATTATGGACCATCTCCCCGAAAGGAACACTGAAGAAATGCGAAGCAGCAGCGTTGCACACATTGTTGACCCGGTTGAAACGGGCATCAACGCGGCTGCTGTAAAAACATTTTGAAGCGAAACTCGATGTACCGATTACTCCGTAAATGTTTGTTTGAAACGCAAGGGCACGGAAAGCGGGATGTGTTGAAGACGCTTGCGCTTGGCTTCCTTGGCTCGCATCTCCACGGTGTTTCTGGCGCACCATCTGTATTCTCGAACGCCATCGATGTTCTTGGCGCGCCCCTCGCCAGTATCACTGGGGTTTCACTGCCGACGCTTCATTCAGCTTTCCTGGCTCACGCCTCGTCGGTGTTCAAATGCCCACCCTTGAAACACAGGCGACAGTCGGGAAAGATACGCGCACATTAGCGGGAAGCATGCTGCGACGGAGTCCCGCCCGTCAGCGCGATCATCGGCCAGTAGCGGCGCGCTGTCCACGTTGTCGGCGCCGCGAGATTCTCGAGGCGCGCGCGTCGCGCGGAACACCTGCTCGCCGCTTCTTCTCGCCGATAGATCGAGAGAGGTGGCGCAGGTGAAATGATACCCACGTGAGAAGTGGGCTCGAACGTTCTGAGCGGTGGAGAGGGTGAAGTGAAAGTGGGCAGACAGGCAGCGAGAGTACGGCAGGCAAAGGAGAGACTTCACCGTGCACTTCTAGGAGGGTGTGAGCTACTTGGCACCGCTCCAGCACCTGCGTTCAGTGGAGTGGTGCGGACGGAGGGACAGTGTTACACAGGCTAGTCAAGGAGCTGTTTCGCATATAGTATACCTGACGACGCACGCATAAAGCTGCCCTATTTGCGACGCGCGTTAACACTGGTACACCTAATACTCGAGTGCCTGTGACGCCGCAAAAATGACAATTGCAAGCCCGCAACGACCACACGTATCGACCCTCTCACCGAGAAGTGGGAAGCCAAGATCTCCAGACGAATCCTCAACCACCAACAGACTGGTCACCAGCATCCAGGAAGCGATCATAGTCAGATATTTTTTTGTACTGAGATACCCTCCCCATCAAGGGTGACCTCGAGCATAGAAGCTCGGCAACACAGTTTGGGGGAGGGCGGGTAAGAACTTTAACAAAAACAAGTAGGGGCTTAACTTCGAAGTAATTGATGAGGATAGGGCAATTCAGTGTGATCGTTTAATGTTACCGTCAATCACCCATAACATTGACCACTCATCCATGTAAATCAGTGCCAAACGTTGAAGCATATGCAATATTTATTGGTCATAACTGGTAGTTTTGCGTCGCGATGTTAATTCTGTTCCGCCTTCACTCTTACTCTGCTTTGTGATTTCAGATCTAGCCTTAAGTTAGCAAGGGCGAGGTCTGGGCATTGTCCTGGTGATTCGTTGTTTCCCGTCATTAGAAATGCATGGAGCAATCCACACGTTTTCTACAGCCCAAGCCAGGCGTTACTCGTGATCGTCATCATCATCAGCATCATCGTCATGGCGTATGGTGGGTAGCTTCCATGTGCTGTGCCCTGTTAGCAGAAAGAGAATGTGTGGTCTGGAACGCACTTCTTCATCAGCTTCATTGTCATCGGAAGTGGTGCCTACGGTGCACAACGCCGCCAAAGGACAAGCCTCCATTTTTTGGGAGCTTAACTCTTAAAGCTCCGAAATATTCGTGGCTTTGCTCTAGGCCACCCCTGAGGAGGACCGCCGAGTTTGTCTCGTCGCCACTTTACGGGCTTGCTGGATGGCCTTCAGTTGATTTCGGGGGTTGTAATATCGGACAATAAAACTTTATTTCACTATTATTTTCAACGTTCACTAACCTAATAAATACTGACATCAGTTTAGTTATTTATTAGTGCATGTTAATTTATAATATACCTGTTTTTAGGAGTCGCAAATGTTGTACGTAGTTCCAGACATTTATTATCAGATTTCGGAGCCTGAATTCAAACATTTCGCATCCGGCGCACAACAGTCCATCAATGGGTGAGTGGTCACGGTACATTGCCGCTGATCCGAAGGCCACAAGCTCGATACCGGCCGTGGCGGTGGCATTTCGATGGAGCCGAAATGGTAGAGGTGCGTGTACTGTGCCATATCAGTGCACGTTAAACTACATCAGATGGTCGAAATTGCAGGAGCACTCCACTGAATACAGCGTCTCCCGTAATCATATCGTGATTTTGGGACGTAAAACCTCCACATCTCGCTCATGCACAAGACGCAGCCGAACACCGGAAGTGCACCTTGCAGCCAAGTGACAATATCTGAATGAAGGTGCGCGGTAGCAGAGCTTGGTTAGAAAAATCATCAAGCATTCTGAAATGCATAAGTGGACAACTTGTGCTTTGCGTGCGATGGGTGATGATCTCTTTTCGTAAAGTGAAAAGGAGGTGCGAGAAATACTACACCTGTTTTCAAAAAGAAGCGCCACCGCAGTAGCTGGCCATGAGCTTTTTGTTTTCAATGAAAATATTTGTACTGTGAGCTTCTTGCCCGCAGTTCGAAAGAAATGTATAAGTCGTCACATGTCAAATAACATAGATGCTTTCTCTACCTTGCTCATTTATAACTGAGATGGATTTCTGTTCTCATACAGTAGAGTACGAAGTACTATAAATTGTTAAGAACTTTTCTTCTGAACACAACACCAAACACCACACGCAATACTAAGGAGATACGAGGAAACAATTTATATAACGCAGCCTTTCACGAAAACGTACACCGTCAGCGCGCCTTCATCCAAACATCGTCACTTCCTTGAGGCTTTTATAGTTATTCTGTGACGTAAGAGAACCGTGGCGCTTCTTGTGTGCCTAGAGCGATCAGGGTCGATATCGGCCTTGAACCGTGATGCCAAATATGACAAACTACGTAGAACTTTCATGAATTTGAGGAAATAGCATATTATAAATCGGTAACCTTAAAACTTTATAATGCGAACACTTGCGCTGCTGTCAATATTTGAAAAAGTATAAAACAAGTTTTTGTTAATTAGACACAACAGTGTAATTTTAACTGCGCAAGGTTATCCCGCTTCAATGTCGACTTCATTGCGCGAACGACAGGTGCCTACTGTCAAGGAACGTTTATAGAAAATATGTATGGCTATAAAGGAGTCACAGCTTTGCCGCAAAGGTGAAGCAATCAACGGAATAGCACCAAATTGGAAGGCCACGTGCAGAATGGCAATATGATGGACATGTTCCCTGCATTTCTCACGCAGAAATAACGCACGAAACGTACTCCCAGGTACACATGAATGCGAATAAGCACCTCAGTTGTTGTTTTTTTTTACTATGCTTGAAAATCGTGCTCTTTTCGCAAACGGAGACTGTGCAGCAATTGCAGTGACCTTTGTACGCCCGGTAACTACAACAGAATCGTTCTGGTGAGACCACTCAATGCGTACGATTGTCCCCACCCGAAATAAGCGCACACGTGAGGTCGCCCTGCCTCCTTCCACGGGGCAATGTACGCGTTGGAAATGAGAGCGTGCGGCGCCGCGTCATGAGATTGTGGCCACGCGCGCTCAGTGTTCAGCTTGCTGACAATGCTGGAAACACGATAGTTGCCCCCGAGATGCCCATCACCAGTGACAACTGGTACATATTGTCGCGACGTCAAGAGAGAGGTCGTACTCGAAGGCACTGAGAAAACAGCAGCGGGTCGGTCTTTTTGTTAACCGCGCGAGAGAGAGTTCCTCATCTTTCTCGTTGTTGCGTTCTGCATAAAAGCGTGCAGATGCGCGTATGCGCTGTCGCCTTCGTCTTTTTCGCGGGACGCATGTGACATTTGCCTCCCTCCAAAAATGGCATCGTCCCGATGCGCAGCCAAGGCACTCTACTTATAAAAACGCACATATGCACCAGCACGATCAGGACAAACGAGAGTTAGCTGGACAAGTAGGGTTTCATCCGGATGATATGCACGATTTCGGGTGAGCAGTTTCGGCGACTGGAACTGCAATCGCCGTCGGGAATAACTTCGTAGTTGATGTCGTTCAATCGTCGGGTGACTCGATATGGGCCAAAGTATCGTCGTAATAGCTTTTCTGAAAGTCCGCGTCGACGTATTGGGATCCAGACCCATACCTTGTCGCCTGGTTTGTAGGTTACCAATTTATGTCGTAGGTCGTACCGTTTCGCATCTTTGTGTTGCTGGTGACAAATACGCACGCGGGCTAGCTGTCGGGCTTCTTCGGCACGCTGACCAAATTCTTCGGCGTCAGCGTGAGTGTCGTCACACTCGTGCGGCAGCATAGCGTCCAACGTTGTAGTGGCTTCGCGCCCGTGTATTAAACTAAACGGCGTCATTCCGGTAGTTTCCTGCCGGGCAGTATTATAGGCGAAGGTCACATAAGGCAAGATTTCGTCCCAGTTCTTGTGTTCTGTGTCGACATACATGCAGAGCACGTCTGCGAGGGTCTTATTAAGCCGCTCTGTTAGTCCGTTCGTTTGTGGGTGGTACGCCGTTGTTCTCCGGTGAGCTGTACCACTGAGCCTGAGAACCGACTCCAAAAGTTCTGCTACGAACGCAGTTCCTCTATCCGTGATGAGAACTGTTGGAGCACCATGCCGAAGGACGACGTTTTCTATGAAGAAATGAGCCGCTTCTGCTGCTGTGGCCCTCGGCATGGCTTTAGTTTCTGCGTAGCGAGACAAGTAATCAGTGGCGACAATGATCCATCTGTTCCCTGTGGTAGAAGTTGGGAACGGGCCCAGGAAATCCATTCCGATTTGGGCGAATGGCTTTGCTGGCACTTGAACGGAATGTAATAAGCCTGCCGGCCTGCCGGGTGGTGCTTTGCGTCTTTGACAGTCGACACATGTTTGGACATGATGTTTCACAGCAGCAGGTAGGTTAGGCCAGTAGTAACTGTTTTGCAGACGGGACAATGTTCGAGTGTAACCGAGATGACCAGAGGTGACTTCATCATGGCAGGCTTCCAGAATTTCTTTTCGCAGTGATGCAGGGACGACGAGCAAGTATGGGCTGCCGGTGGGAGAAAAGTTTTTCTTGTATAGGACGTCGTTCCTTAAACAAAAAGATGGCACTCCTCTCGCAAAAATTCGCGGCACGTCTTCCCGTCGTCCTTCTAAGAAATCGATAAGCGAAAGCAAGTCAGGGTCACGGCGCTGCTCTTGTGAGATAGTGGCCGCGTTGATGACTCCCAAGAATGCGGCGTCCATAGACTCGTCATTAATAGCGGCAGGCTCAACGGGTGACCGCGAGAGACAGTCTGCGTCGGTGTGCTTCTTCCCTGATTTATAAATAATGGTCATATCAAACTCCTGAAGCCGAAGGCTCCAGCGTGCTAAACGGCCGGATGGGTCCTTCAAGTTAGTGAGCCAGCAAAGCGAGTGGTGATCACTGACGACCTTGAATGAGCGGCCGTACAGATACGGTCGAAATTTGAGAACCGCCCAAACCACGGCGAGGCACTCTTTCTCGGTAGTCGAGTAGTTCTCTTCCGTGCGAGAGAGAGCTCTGCTGGCATAGGCTATCACTTTCTCGGAGTTATCTTGCCATTGTATCAGTACGGCGCCCAGGCCTACATTGCTTGCGTCGGTGTGAAGTGCTGTTGGCGCTTCCTGGTCAAAGTGCGCCAGAACCGGAGGTGTTTGGAGGCGTTGGCGTAATTCGTTGAACGCTGTTTGTTCCTTTTCGCTCCAAAGAAAGGGGACATCCTCTCGTGTGAGCCGCGTCAGAGGCGCCGCAATAGACGAAAAGTTGGCGATGAATCGTCGGTAATAAGCGCAGAGGCCTAAGAAGCGTCTCACTGCTCTTTTGTCATGCGGTGCGGGAAACTTTGCGACAGCGTCGATTTTGCCCGGGTCAGGTCGAACACCTTCGTGGCTGACCACGTGGCCTAAGAAGCAAAGTTCGTTGAAACCGAAATGGCACTTCTCTGGCTTTAAAGTCAGGCCAGCCGAACGTATAGCTTCTAGAACTGCGAATAATCGACTTAGGTGTTCCTCGAATGTAGCTGAGAAGACGACAACGTCGTCTAGATAAACCAAGCATGTCTGCCACTTAAGTCCTGATAGCACAGTGTCCATTAAACGCTGAAAAGTGGCTGGCGCTGAGCATAACCCGAATGGAAGCACTTTAAATTCATAAAGACCGTCGGGCGTCACGAAAGCAGTTTTCTCACGGTCTCTCTCGTCGACCTCTATTTGCCAATAGCCACTTCGCAGGTCCATCGATGAGAAATAGCGTGCATGCCGCAGCCGATCAAGAGAGTCATCTATACGTGGCAGTGGGTAGACGTCTTTCTTCGTTACTTGGTTTAACTTGCGGTAATCTATACAAAAACGCAAGCTGCCGTCTTTCTTTTTAACCAATACCACGGGGGATGCCCAGGGACTCTTGGAAGGCTGTATTACGTCATCTTGGAGCATCTTCTGAACTTGCTTTTGGATCTCCTCACGTTCTTTCGGAGCCACACGGTATGGGTTTTGACGGATCGGTCTCGTATTTTCTTCAGTGATGATTCGGTGCCGGGTCAGTGGTGTTTGCTTGACTTTCGACGTGCACGAAAAACAATTTTTGAACTGGTGTATCAGCTCTAGTAGGCGCTGTTTTTCCGAGGCTGACAGGGTTGAGCAAATGTTGACAGACAAAGGTGTCGAGGCTGGGATGGTCGCCTCGTCCGGTTGCAAAGCGAAGCAATCTCTGGCTTGGTCCACGTCGTCGTAGTAGGCAATCGCGGTGCCCTTCTGGATGTGACGACGCTCGTTGCTGAAGTTGGTGATGAGGACTTCTGCCCGCCCATCAATTAGTGCCAGAATGCCTCTCGCTATTGAAACACCTTGCGTAAGCAATAGCGTGTCTATTCGCTCCGCTATCACCTCATTATGGCACGGCCGTTCACACAACACCGACACAAGGCAGCAAGATCTCGGCAGGAGCATCACATCATCGGCTACACGTAAACGTTGCAGTTGTTCTTCAGTGGTGGCGTCGACGTAAGGATGGGCGGAAAAGGTGACGATACGTTCTGGGATATTGATGATAGCACCGTACTCTCGCAGAAAATCCATACCCAAAATCAACTCTTTACAACAGTCCGGTAAAATGACAAAAGTGGCGACGAAGTTCGAATCATCGATTACGAGCCGAGCGGTGCATTTACCGGTTGGCGTCATTAGCTGCCCACCAGCACTCCTTATGCTCGGCCCACTCCACGGCGTCTTAACCTTCTTAAGGCGGTCGGCGAGCTCTTGTCGCATAATAGAGAAGTCAGCACCAGTGTCAACCAGTGCTGTTACGTGGTGCCCGTCTATAATAACGCTGAGGTCGGCACGTACAAATTCATTGGCAGTAGTACTCGTGGTTGTTGTCGTCTTCGTCATCACCGTCGTCACGTCGTCTTTGTGTAGAGGCAAGGGGGTCTTTTTGGCGTCTCGGCGATTGGCAACCTTGCCCCCGGAGGTCGCGGCAGTTAGTTTCCCTGGCACGGGCTTGGGGAGCGGTTTCTGAAGGCGTCCGCGTATCTTTGGCGATTCGGGGAATTCTGACCTCGTGCAGGTGAGGGAGACCGCCAGCGACGACTTGGTGAAGACGCTTCGTTGGTCGGTAGGCGATCAGCAGCATGGTCACGAGGGTCTTCAGAATAAAAAGAAGCGGGCCGAGAAAAGTTTCCAACCCGGGTTTGTCGATGACGGCAGTAGCGCGAGATGTGGCCTGGTTCGCCGCAGTGGAAACAAAGGGGTCGACGGTCGGCGGTGCGCCACAAGTCGGTCCGACGTACTGGTGGTCGCCGGACAGGTTCACGCTGCCACCACGGCAAGGTAACGGGCCGTGGCTGAAAGGGTGGTTCTTCTGGGGCCGGCGGATGACGGCGGACGGCATCAGCATAGGTCAGTGGACGTGGTTCGGGTGGTGGCGCCGGTGAGGGAAAGGCTTGCCGTAGTTCCTGGCGCACGATTTCTGCAACAGAAGCAACTGGGGGATCGGTAGACAGAAGGCCGAGGGCCCGCAGCTCTTCCCGCAGGATTTGTCGGATCATTTGCCGTAAAGAGTTTTCAGAAACGGCGGCGTTTTGAGCGGCGGCACCAACAGGCGTTTGGTCGGGCAGGCGGTCAAAGTGGCGGCATCGTTGCCGGAGCGCCCGCTCAATGACAGTCGCCTCTTTGATGAATTCATCCACTGTTGTTGGCGGATTTCGTACAAGGCCGGCGAAAAGCGGTTCCTTAACTCCCCGCATCAGATGACGAACTTTCCTTGCCTCGGGCATGTCAGGGTCAGCGCGGCGAAATAGGCGGGCCATATCCTCAGCGAACATGGCCACGCTTTCGTTCGGCTTTTGCATGCGGGCTTCGATCATCTGCTGTGCGAGATCCCGCCGGTCCGCACTCAGGAACGTCTCGAGAAGCTTTTGGCGGAAATTGTCCCAGGTTTGGAAAGTAGGCTCCCTGTTCTCGTACCATGTGCGAGCGCTATTTTCCATTGCGAAGTAGGCACGGCCAAGTTTTTCTTGCACGCTCCAACGATTCACCACAGCGGTCCGCTCAAACTGGTCGAGCCAGTCCTCGACATCTTCATACGGTTCTCCACGGAAGACTTCGGGAACACGAGGCGTCTCAAAAGTTACCTGGTAAGGGTGAGTCGTCTGGGCCGGGGGAAGATTCGCAGACGCTGAAGGGGCCGCCATGTTGGTAACAGGAGATGCCGTCAAGAGTTCTGGGCTTAGGCCTAATAGGCGTCGGCTGAATCGGTGTACTGGAGTAGCAACAAGATGTTGAGGCTCCGGACTGGGTGTACGGTCCCGAACAACGCTTTCTTGCATCAGGTTGCAGGCCCCAGCACCTCCACCAGTGTCGCGACGTCAAGAGAGAGGTCGTACTCGAAGGCACTGAGAAAACAGCAGCGGGTCGGTCTTTTTGTTAACCGCGCGAGAGAGAGTTCCTCATCTTTCTCGTTGTTGCGTTCTGCATAAAAGCGTGCAGATGCGCGTATGCGCTGTCGCCTTCGTCGTTTTCGCGGGACGCATGTGACAATATGAATAGCTTGCCGTTTGAACGTTTCAGGAGGTGCGTGGCTCAGTGGCTAACATCTCACACTCATGTTTCAGAGGTCCCATGTTCGATTACGTGCGGCGGAGTCTTTTGCAGGAATATTTTATTCCTTCTTGCGTTTTCATATATATAAATACGTATGCATATACGGTGATTGACGGTGACGCCTACGCCAGTGGTGAAATTCCGCCGAGAGTGTCCATATAAGTGATAAAAAAATCACAGCATATCCAAGGAGTGAATTATGAGGGGGGCGAGGCTTCGAAGGGCTTCATCGGCAAACCTCTGTAACCTCCAAGTAGCGCCCTCTCAAATCTTTTGTCATATATTCATCATATACAAGTGCCGCCATCCAGCGGACAATCCAGGGACTAAAACGAGAGGCGGATACAACATACAAAAGACGCACAACCCACGCCTTCAAGAGCTTCGCCCATAAAATAAACATCCTATATACCTATCATTGCTAATGAGGCGGTCAAACACTGACACACTTCACTGTTTGAGCATTGAGTTAGGAACAAGCAACACTATTCCAGTGTTCGTTTTCTTTACATCATTAATTAGTGCGCCACCCAAACTGTCTTCGTTTCCCGCACGTGATGTTTCTTTATTCCTGTGTGTGTGTGTGTGTGTGTGTGTGTGTGTGTGTGTGTGTGTGTGGTGTGTGTGTGTGTGTGTGTGTGTGTGTGTGTGTGTGTGTGTGTGTGTGTGTGTGTGTGTGTGTGTGTGTGTGTGTGTGTGTGTGTGTGTGTGTGTGTGTGTGGTGTGTGTGTGTGTGTGTGTGTGTGTGTGTGTGTGTGTGTGTGTGTGTGTGTGTGTGTGTGTGTGTGTGTGTGTGTGTGTGTGTGTGTGTGTGTGTGTGTGTGTGTGTGTGTGTGTGTGTGTGTGTGTGTGTGTGTGTGTGTGTGTGTGTGTGTGTGTGTGTGTGTGTGTGTGTGTGTGTGTGTGTGTGTGTGTGTGTGTGTGTGTGTGTGTGTGTGTGTGTGTGTGTGTGTGTGTGTGTGTGTGTGTGTGTGTGGTGTGTGTGTGTGTGTGTGTGTGTGTGTGTGTGTGTGTGTGTGTGTGTGTGTGTGTGTGTGTGTGTGTGTGTGTGTGTGTGTGTGTGTGTGTGTGTGTGTGTGTGTGTGTGTGTGTGTGTGTGTGTGTGTGTGTGTGTGTGTGTGTGTGTGTGTGTGTGTGTGTGTGTGTGTGTGTGTGTGTGTGTGTGTGTGTGTGTGTGTGTGTGTGTGTGTGTGTGTGTGTGTGTGTGTGTGTGTGTGTGTGTGTGTGTGTCGCTTCACGAGCAGCTGTCATATTTACGAAGGATGTCAAGGTTCACGCCAAGCTGTCCAGCTCCTTACTTTATCGGGATGGCGTCTGGAAGCACGAGCCGTCTTAAGGTAACAGTTGTTGCTTGCTGAAGTGAATACGTCTCTTTTCTACAAAAGCAATTTCAAGCACTGACATTCCTCTATTTTTAGAGCTGCTTGCCACGTTGAAACGCTGAGTTCGATACCCAATCGATGCCGAAAATACTTATTCTATTTATATTCATCTTTCTCGATTATCACTCAAGAAACACGCTTAATTTTTTCTCAACTATTGGTACTGACAACAGAAAATCTCCGCAAACAAGCTCCTAAACCCTATCGCGTTAGCAACATCGTTTGTTGCTGCTCGTACAAAGTCAGGCTAGCGTAACCACACCTGTAGCAGCTTAGGTGAGTCAGTATCACGTAATGTTTCTGGGAGTAGTTTGAATGTCGTAAAAGTAGGAGCTAGGTGGAGGACTACACAATAGCGTGATCTTCTTCTTCTCTTCTAACCTTCGATTTGATTGTTGCACTAAACGTGCGGAACGTTTTGTATAGCCAACATACCACATGTATGGCGAAATATATGCTAATACAATGTTGAACAACTCGGATAATCTATTACTGACTTGCTGTGAGAGTAGAATAGTGAGATCGCACAAAAGCGATCGTCCACATTTTCCCGCACAAATTAAGGTTCCCTCATGTGCGCCTCGCGAGCTCTATGCACGAGCTTTATGCACAGAACTTGTACAGCTGTATTATGCAGGATGGAAAGCGCCCGCTAGCGTTAACGAGACATCGGTTTCGCTTTATATCCCGGTCATGTGAGGCAATTTTATTTAAAAAGTCAAATCTCGGATCCTAGGCCTGGCTAATTTTAACGGGAACGTAAAACAACTTTTGAAGCAATTGTAACCATAAAAAAGAAATGCCTTATTGATAACTTGTACTCAACAAGGCAGTTTCGGTACGAAATCGAGCCAAAATTTGCGTCTGTTTCACACATACTTTGGAAGCAAATGCGCAAGCGCAATGACAGCTGTAGGCGGGACCTTCAACGCATCGTCTGCTATAGTGCAGCCGCTCAACCGAATTGCGACTGCTTTGCGGTGAAGCAAACATCACTCTCGTTAGGTGCGTACGCAAATTGAGAGGTTGGTGTGGTTGTCGAGAAGAGCAGAGACTGTGGCTTTTTTGCAGCAATCGTACAAGTAATAAACCTCACCCAAATAACAGCAAAACTTTCAAGCCGTGCTGCCACTGTCAGAACTATTCAGTGTAACAGAAATAATATCCCGCAGCTCAAAACATAGTTTTTGATCAGCGCAAAGTTCAGCGCCGCAACATTGGTGGTGAATGAATCATGTAAGGCCTGACATAACATTTTGCAATGTTTCAAAATTTTGTTTATCTACTACACTGTAAACAAAAGAATGTGACTAGTCCATTATTCTTAGAGAACTGATATAACATTTATGTGTTACATATAGCACTGATCTCACGTGGTACCGAATTTCACTCACCATATTCCACCCTTATTCAATGCTTACCGGCAGCCGTCTGTCTTCGTACGATTCATGCAGGGGACTTATGAAACGTTCTGAAAAAGTTTTCAGTGGAACTCGTGCGGGGTAATCAGTGTACCAGACAGCGCCGATCAGTAGTTTTACTGATGTGAGCAGGTGCACAATAAAGCTTCATTCCTTTTGTTGTCTCTGGGCAACGCAAGGCCCGCTTACCGCTTTTTGTGTTTTTTGGCTTGGAACGTTAGCCCACTGTCGCAATTTCTTGTGGCCCTTCAACGCGTAGTGCCGTCAAACGTTCTTTTTTTATCGTTGAGTGATAAAATTACTGCATATGTTTGGTAGCACTTCATTGCAGTAATGCGCCTCGATTGAACCACCATGCGAAAAGGGCCGGAAGACAAACGACGGTGCATCGTTGATTTATGTCTGAGATAATATTCTCAACGTGTTATATATGCGATGATAAACCGTCCTCTTGCCACTGTCAACGGATCATTCAGGCGTGCAGATAAGAAGGAAACAATAAAAACGTCCCTCGGCAACTGCATCGTCGGGTACCTACAAAGGACGAATACCTGCAAATTGTGGTAGCCGTAGCGGAACACCCGAAAACTACAGTCTGAAAACTACAGGCTGACCTCAGACTCGATAACGTTTCGGCTTACATCGTGAAGCGCCGTCTCTACAAAGCAGGACTTGGGAGCCGAACAGCTGTCAGAAAGATGCTCATGTGAGCTGAGAACACGGCTAAGCGGCTCCAGCTTTCGGAAGAGCACGCCCCCCACTGGTCTGCATCTACTGCGGAAACGCGTGGTATTCCCGGACCAGTCCACGTTCACGACTCGGTGGGATCAGATAACATCACTTTGGCGCACCATGAACACGCGGTATGTAAAGCAGTGTTTTTAAGCTTCCAAGAAGCAGTCGTGTTTGTGTGAATTTCGGCCACTGCTGTTAGCAGCACCAATTACCTGTGATATGACTGTGCAGTTAGTGGTAATTCTTTCTTGATTTCAAGTTAGCAGCTAAATATTGTCAAAATCTTGTTTCGGGTATTTAATGCAAGGTGCGAGTGCAATATAACAGGAAGGTAAATCATTTGAGTTTATTGGAAACTGATAATAGGCTCTCCAACTTTCATTCTTATCTAGAAAACTAAACAATGTTATATAATACACTTAACCAGGTGACTTCTTTGGTACGCATGATAAAAAGTGTATGTATATTAAGAAAGTTTATATTGAAAATTCTTTGTAAACCTGTTTAAACTCTTGAGGTTACTCACGAACGACACTTTCAATTTTGAAGTGAATGTGCGTCTGACTCACTGAATATGGGAAGTACGCCCGCGAATGACTGTAGACGACAAGCAGGGCAACTGGTCAGCAACTACAGCATCTCAGGCTTAGTCTGATAAAGCTCACTGTCTCTGTTTTTATCGAAACCTCATTTTACCCTCAGAATTTGTTTAATCATACCCGTGACAAAATGAAACTTATGAGTAGCTACCATAATTTTTTGGCCCATGCCTAATGTCACAATGTCAAGCACAAGAAAATCGCCTATTATTGGCTCGGTCAGTACCTTGTCGCCCTATTATCTTTCACGTTTAAATGTTCTGGCATCATGAAGCCAACTTTTTCCGTTAATAAAATAAATTTGTTCATTTCCTGCAGGTATATTTTGTGACACATAATGCGAGTAGCCACCAGTGCCCGAAGTTAAGTGACTGTTGGGGGGGGGGGGGGGCAATAAAAAGAATGGCCGCGCTCATCTCGTCTGGGTGCATGGCTGTTTCACGGCTCAGAGTTACTACTACCTTCTGGACAATCTGGCGTTGCATACCTTTTGGGGGAAGTATTTCTAGATGAAGACTTCATCCTTCAACAATACCGCACCCCAGTACACACGTTCAAGCTGACTAGTCACATTCTTCTGTTTACAGCTTAACAAATAGTAAAAATTTTCAAACATTGCAAGATGTCATGTCAGGCCTTACATGATACATTCATCACCGATTCTGTGGCACTCAACTTAGAGCTGATCAAAAAATGGCCCCGTATCTGCGTTTTATACCGCAAATGTGCTCGAAAGAGGATAGTCTTAAGTCTAGAGAGAGTAAACAAAACGTTTATTTGGTGTTCTGCACAAGGAAATCGATGAATAGTATTCTGCAGGCGCTGCGTTAGAGTGCCTCGAGCGTGCAGCGGAGGCCAACGAGCGCATCAAGGCACGTCACACGTGTATAATGAGCGCTATCTGGCAGTTATCCCGGAAAAATGGGGCGCGTGCCATGCGCACCCGCCTCTGAGGTGATAAGGTGTGGAACGCAAGGCGACGGGTAGGTGCCGCCCCCCCCGTGTCATCTACGCAAAGCATTGGAAACACTTGCCGTTTCTTGCAAACACTGCGTGGCCAGCGCACCGTTATAAAGGCTACGATCCTCAAAATTACTTATGTATGCCTTTTCTAGCGAAAAAATACACATACAAAATATTGACGTGTTGTTACGGTGCCTCAGATATGCGCAATAATTGCTTCTTCATTGACAATCGCACATGTACGAACGCTCAACCTTGACCAATATTGGTGGGCACTGCGGATGGGGTTGGCTGTTTGGAGTATCATTTCGTCACTTTGGGGCCGTTTAGAATACCATTATGGTGGACAAACAGACAAATTTACAGACACAGATAGACCGACAGACAGACCAAAATTTTTGTGTCGAAGGTCCCCAAGAAAAACTATCGTCTTGAAAACAGTCTTGAGAGCTACGGCATATTATTTCTGTTACACTGAATAGCTTAGTTTTGAAAGTGGCAGTGCGGCTAAGAAGCTTTGCTGTTGTTTGGATGAGGTTTATTACTTGCGCGATTGTTTGCAAAAAAAGCCCCAGTCCCTGCAATTCTCGAGCACCGCAAGAACTTCTCAATTTGCGTGCGCACATAACGAGAGCGATGTTTCTCAGCAGGCGCTATTCGGTCAAGCGGCCGCGCTCTAGCAGATGACGTGGCGAAGACCCCGCCTGCAGCTATCATTACGCTTGCACACTACCTTTTAAAGTTCTCGGCAGAGGTGCTCCGCGGAGCGCCGTACGCATGGCGTGGTGTTCACTGTAGAAGTAGACGACTCTGTACGGCGTGAGCACTAAGCGATTGTGCCTTGAATTTCGCGCTTCTCACCTACACGCTGTTATCACAGATTGCGCAGTCGTAAACGCACGTAATTAAGTAAAATCAGCTGATCGGGCACGAAAGCCACGTGAGACGATGACCAACGAATGGGCGGCTGCACGGCAAAGCAGGGCAGTAGATAAATCACGTCACACGTTTCACGTACATAAACCAATGAAGAGAATATACTACACTTTTGACGTCACGAGAATCACTTTCTGCATGATGAAGTGCGCAAGAAAGACGATAAACGCCAGGAAAGGCTAATGCACTAGTTTATAGTGGCGAAGCTCCTAAAGGCGTGGCTCTATCCATCCCTTGCATGTATATACAGCGTATTTTTTTATGAATGCGAACACGGGAACGCTTGCCCTGCGTGCTCCGGTCGCTGCTGGCAGCGCGTTCAAGCGGGAGTGAGAGTAACCGCAGTCTCCTTTCGCGTCATCTCGGGGTGAGGAAAACAACCATTCGGTGCTGATATGAAACCAGCGGGAAGGTTGCGACCCCTCCCTCTTCAAGGCGATTATTCTAGAGCCGGCAATCGCCTTGAAGGGAGAAGGGTTGCAATCTTGCCGTTCTATGTGGGCAAAGAATGGTTGTATTGCTCGCCGCGAGATGACGCGAAGAGAGACTGCGGTTACTCTCAATCCCACTTGCACGCGCTGCCAGCATCTGCCGGAGCGTGCCGGCCACACGTCACCGTGTTGCCTTTCATAAAAGTTGACACATTGCGTGACCGCCTACAGCCTTTGCCAACTGCCCACTACCTCATCCTTGCAAACGTCCAACTACGCTCTAAGGAAAACCAATCTACCACTTCATCGACCGTAAAGCCGTTATAAAAAAAGGGAACTAAAGCGACGTTTATCTATCACTTACGAATAATAAAATTTCTTTTAAAGATACATGCAGTGTTTGTCACGTCTTCGATATTATAGTGGATGATATTTGCAGATATTTCACGGTTTAGCTATGAAACCCTCCACCTTTTCGCCCCACTCATTATCATTCACTCCGTAAATATGCCGTGATTTTATTTAGTATATTGAGAGGCTGGTGAAAGGCTTTTAATGATAAAGTGATCCGAAACGGCATAGCTTGGAGCAAGCTTACTGGAAGAGCTGGAGCGTTTTTTTTTTTTTCAAAGCTTCCAATAGGTGCCAAGAACATGAAAATGCTGCTGACAGTTCAGAGTGGCTTGCCTTTTGCATGGAAAGACCATTTCTTCTACAGATCTCCGCATCGCAATTACGTCATGATCTAAAGTACAACATGGATGGAAGAACAGGCACAGTATTGATTTTGCCGCAACAAATTGTTATATCGTTCATTCGCTGATGTTTAAACATAGTTCACGAGCAAGTTCAATCCTGCATAAAATAGTTTAATCTATGAGAGCCAAATTTACGTTTTACTACTGAATACCGAAGACAGCTGGCCACATAGCTTTTACCTGCTTTATATAGGTTTGAGCTAATTTTGGGGCATAATCACGCTGGCAGAAAACTGTAAAACAGGCTGAACCATATTTTCACTAACAAAAAACGTTTTGTTTCTCAGTTTCATTCAAGGTGCACCTGGCTCCTATAGAGAAAAAAGTCCCCCCACCCCCAACCACACCCCCGATTAGCTTTTTACGGATGTCCCCCGTGAGTACATGTATGATATCATGTCTACACTATAATACGCATACAGGGAAGTTTACCTCGTATAGTGGCTGAGGCTGCAAATAAACAATTCGTGCTCTGTGCTGTTCTCTCTGATATCTGTCCCCCTTGCTTGATACACCTACACTGGCACGTTAAGCAGGCTTACAAACCAACCAGCCAATGACAAATTTATCCGACAATACCCTTCTAACTACTTATTATCGAAGAAAGATGGTTAAAATCCAAACTTATCGTCATGCATAAACTACACAGTAGTGTGGCTAACCACATAAGGCTATTTCTAAAAAAACTAAAGAAGGCGTTGCAATGCATGCAACACCATTGTATTCCTTGAAGCAGAACGTTCACAATACCGGGCTGAAATTTTTCAATTTTTTATCCGAGTTTCACTGCATTCTAATCGCGCATAACATGCTAATAGCATATTTATTACAAATGCAGATGAAACGCACCAATTTTTTTTTTCATGACACGACGTTTCTCGGCATTACCAAAGGAGACATTGCTTCCCGTTCCATGCATTTACACACAGTGCTGCTGCTAATGACAGTTTTGAGAAAAAGAGTGCTTTTTGCTGCTCATTCACACTTTTAATCAACCTGTGCATGGCTTTCGTCTCTTTACTAGCACGTTTCTATGCCGTGTTCACGTTATTCACATACATATTTATGTTTTCGTCAACCACTCGCGTCATTTCATCGATAATCTCAGAGCAATCTTTAAAACTTACTTCTCGCTGTGCTTCTGTTATTTTGACACAGTATCATTAAATTTCAACCTTCACAGTATCGCTTGTCTTTTGTGATGAGTCTCAAAAAGCTAAACACCCAACAGGTTTATGGTAAATTTTGCAGCAAGAGCTCTGTCAGTAAGCACAGGATACTAATCACCAATGTTGCTGAAGACGCCATTGTTCGCTGCCGATCTCCTTCATCGTTTCACCCCATTGTAGCACTGTTTCATATGAACGCGATTTACGTCATTAAACTCATCTCTATTACTAAGCCTTTTGCTTGATTTCTAAGCGCTAAATTCTGGCTTAGATATGTCACTTCCTAGACAAACACATTCATTTATGCCTGTGAGTGACGTGAACTGACTTCCCACCCGTACCACTCTATGTCGTATGCGGGACCTCGTGGTTAATCTGCTACATCATCTCTCAAACAATGTTGTGACTGTGCAGAGAGAGAGAGAATAAAATGAGGGAAAGGCAGGGAGGTTAACCAGAAAATGGAGCATCCGGTTTGCTACCCTGCACTAGGGGAAGGGGGAATGGGGAAGAAAGATTGGAAAGAAAGCGAAGAGGGAAATAGACGCGCGCAAAAAAAAGGGGGGGGGAGCTGGGGTGCTACAGTCTATACAATAGGCCACTGCGACGCAAAAAGTTCAGTAAGGCCTTCACTTGTTTTCTGTGAGCACACAAATCATGTCGTCTTTCCAGCACTGATTGTTCAGACAAAGGTCTGTCGTCAAGGCGAGCTAACGCAGCAGCTAGTTGCCGTCTTTGCACGCTGTAACGAGGGCAGTGACAGAGAACGTGCTCAATAGTTTCATTGCTGCCGCAATGACCGCAAGCAGCACTGTCTTCCATGCCCATTCAGAAGGCGAAAGTCTTGGTGAAGGCGACACCAAGCCATAGTCGGCAAAGCACCGTTGTCTCGAGTCGAGAGAGTCCAGACGGAGGCCGGAGTCGACGAGACGCATCCAGTCTATGCAGTCGCGTGTGCCGTAAGCACTCGGCGTTCCACGGGGATTTTAATTCTGCATTAGCAATTTTTTGAATGGTCATTGCAGCATCAGTCCTTGAAAATGGTATAGATTCTTCTTCACCATCTTCGTGTGCTGCTCGGGCAGCTGCATCGGCATGTTCGTTGCCCAATATACCGCAGTAACTTGGAAGCCACTCAAACGTGATTCTGTGTCCTTCGTCAATGAGGTGTTGAAGCAGCTCTCTAATTTCCAGCTTTGTGACTGTGCAATGGCCCATTATACTCAGTTCTTTCATATAATCATTTGTTTTCAGTCAGCTGGTTCTCCTCCCAATACCCTCCTGATTTTCATTTGCTGTTATTCTTCCTATTTCGTTTATTCTAAGTCAAATGAAATTCCAGCTGGACAAACTGCCTGGTCACTTTATTAGGAAAAAAAATTTTGTTACTAAATGTCACTAAGCTTCATTTACATGCTGATGTTACCATAGCCTAAAGCCTACCGACAGCTTGTTCATGGTACAGCAATCGAAAATCATTCACAAAGAGTTGCATTTCAGCTACTCTTTCACTGAGTGGCTTGAAGTCACAGTCTGCACAAAGTACAATCCATCGACAGCGATAGCAGTACAACTGAAGTACCCGCGAGAAATGTACTTACATTACTCGAAGGTATAAACTCTAAAAAACACTTGCCCAACAAGTAGTCAAAACTAGCAGTCCATGTAAAACGGATTACACTCATAGACCATGAGCAAAACATAAAAGCAAACAAATGACACCGTCAAAGGTGATCAGATGTTCTGGCCCTTTAACAGCTCCTGGCTTTTCTGGAGATTGGGACACGCCCTCCGATGCTGGACACGAGGAAAGAAAGCGCGAACGAAGCGAGCTCGCAGGTGTGAGCTCTTAGCGTTTGCACCTGGCACATTTTACGAAAGCCTTATATGCTTCCATTGAAACTCTTCAACTGAAAACCATGCCCTGAAAAATAGGCGGCATCATAGGCTGACAATGTGTAGGCATGGGATTTCGTGTTTTCGTGGGTTGAGAACACGAATGCTACTGGCAATTCACCTCGCATGTGCTGCTGTTTTAGTCGCACATATCAGCGAAAAAAATACATGTTTTCGATATTCGCATTTTCTATAGACTGTCACGCCGCCCCGCGGCCATCGGCGTAATTTTCTCAACGTATCAGAGTAGCGGCGGGGCAGAGGTGCTCATAGCATGCGCATGTACGTCTTGGCTGGTGTTGGGCTTTCACTAGAATGTTTCTGTTGTAGTTACCGGGCGCACAAAGGTCACTGCAATCATTGCACAGTCTTTGTTTGCGAAAAGAAGGCGCTTTTTAGACACAGTGAAGCGCCAACTGAGAAGCTTATTCGCGTTCATCAGTACCTGTGAGTACGTTTCTTGCGTCTTTGTGAATAAGAAATGCGGGGCACGTTTTCATCTGGTTTACATTCCGCACGTGACCTTCTGATTTGTAGCTATGGCATTCATTGCTTTGCCTTTGCGGCAAAGATGTGACTTTTTTTTCAAAAATGCGTCATTGCAATAAGTTTTTGAAACCTTACATCGGCAAGTATCCGCTCAAAACTGAGGGCGTGAAAGGAAATACAGAATGTTATAACACTATTTGGAGCTTTGCGTAAGAAACCAAGTCATGATCCTGAGGCACGCATTAGTGGAGGGCAACGTGCATGCATAGCGCACGCCACAGTGATGTGTTTGGCATTTAGGACCTCCTCGCCTTCAACAAAGAATTGTACCCGAGCTTCTGAACCATCTAAGTGCCGCATAATACGCAACTTCAAAAAGGGTAGAGCCATCGCGAAGCAAAAAAAAAAGAACACTGCAGTGCAGGCCGCACGTGCGCTCAGCAACTGCGACATTCTCTGTCGGCGCCATATTGAACCTTCCTGTGCGCCCCCTATAGGCGACGAAACTTGCGAATAACTAAACACAACGGCATGTGCGTGAGTGAAGCTTTGGCAATGCTTTCACGAGGCGGAGTACCAGATATCAATTTTCGAGGCTGGGTTTCTTTCTTCAACCTTCATATTCAAAGTCCTGTTGTTTTCGCGCATGAGCTCTATGTCGAGGCGCTATTACGTTCCCGTGCCTGAAGCAAGGTTCATTAACGAAATCGCTAAATTAAAGAAGCAATAGAGTTGCAATTGCGCAAAGCAACACGTATACGCTCGGTATTCTAATACAATAAATAAAATTGTCGACCATCTCCCCGAAAAGAATCCTGGTGAAAGGCGAAGCAGCAGCGGTAGGCATGGCATTGACCCAGTTTAAACGGGTGTCGACGTGGGTGCTGGACAAGCATTTTGAAGCGAATCGCGATGTAGTGTTTACTCCAGTAAACGTTTGTTTGAAACGCAAGGACACGGAAAGCGGGACGCGTTGAAGACGCTCGCGCTCGGCTTCTTTGCCTCGCATCTCGACGGTCTTACTGGCGCGCCGTCTGTGTTCTCGAACGCGATTGGTGTTCTTGACGCACCCCTCGCCGGTGTCACTGGTCTTCCACTGCCGACGCTTCATTCGGCTTTTCTGGCTCGCGCCTCGTTGATGTTGACGTGCTAACCCTTAAAACACCGGTGACAGGCAGGAAAGGTACGCGCACATTAGCGGGAAGCATGCTGCAACTTCGTCCCGCCCGTCGGCGCACTGTCCACGTTGTCGGCGCCGCGAGATTCTCGAGGCTCGCGCAGCGCGCGCACCCACCGGCTCACGGCTTCTTCTCGCCGATAGATGGAGATACGTGGCACAGGTGAAATAGTGCCCACAGGAGATGTGGGTTCAATCGTTATGAGCGGTGGAGAGGATGAAGTAAGAGAGGGATGACACACGGCGAGCTCGCGGCAGGCGAAGGGGAAACCTCATCGTGCACAGAAGCGCGTGAGCTAATTGGCACCGCTCCAACACCTGCGTCGAGTGGAGTAGTGCGAACGGAGGGACAGCGTTACACAGGCTAGTCAAAGAGCTGCTTCGCATATAATATACCTGACGTTCCACGCATAAAGCTGTCCTATATGCGACGTGCGATTCACACTGGAACACCTAATACTCAAGTGCCCGTGACGCCACGAAAACGACAATAGCAAGCCCGCAACGACTACAAGTGTCAACCTCCTCACCAAAAAGTGGGAAGCCAAGATCTCTTCATGGCTTTTCGATGACCAAGAGACTGGTCACCAGAGTCCGGCAGGCGATTTTAGCCAGATATTTTTGGAGGGGCTGAGAGACCCTTCCCATCTAGGGTGACCTCGAGCATAGAAGCTCGGCAACACTGTTTGAGGGGAGGTGGTAGTAAGAACTTTAACAAAAAGAAAGTCATGGCCTAACTTTGAAGTATTTGATGATGAGGGGGCGAATTAGGAGGATCGTTTGGTGTTTTCTTGGATCACACGTAACATTGACTACTCACCCTTGAATATGAATGCCAAACGACGAGTTACATGCAATATTCATCGATCATAACTGGTCCTTTTACGTCTACTTGTGAATAACGTTTCGCCTTCACTCTTAAACGGCTTTATGAAATCAGATCTACCCCTAAATTGGCAAGGGCGAGGTTTGGGCACATTATCCTGATGGTTGTTTGTTATTTTCCGCCATTAGAAATGCATGGTAGAGCAATTTAGACGTGTTCTACAGCCCAAGCCAGGCGTTATTCGTGATCGTCATTGTCATCAGCATCATCGTTATGGCGTATAGTGGGTAGCTTCCATGTGCTCTGCCCTAATGGCAGAAGGAAAATGTGTGGTCAGGAACATGCTTTTTTTTCATCAGCTTCATTGTCATCGGTAGTGGCGGCTACTGCGCACAACGCCGCAAACGAACAAGCCTCAATTTTGCGGAGCTTAACTCCTAAAGCTCCGGAATATTCGCAGCTTGGCTCTAGGCCACGCCTGAGGAGGACCGCTGAGCCTGTCTCGTTGCTACTTTAAGGGCTTGCTGGATGGCCTTCAGTTGATTTTGTAGGTTGCAGTTGTGGACATTAAAACTTTATTTCACTATCGTTTTCATTGTTCACTAAACTCTTAAATATAGATATCAGTTTAGTTATTCATTAGTGCATGTTAATTAATGATATACTTCTTTTAGTAGTCGCAAAAGATGTACATAGTTCGAGACAATTATTATCATATTTCAGAGCTGGAGTTCAAACATTTCGCATCTGGCGCACAAAGGTCCACCGATAGGTGAGTGGTCACGGTGACTTGCCGCTGATTCGAAGGCCACGTACTCGATCCCAGCCGTGGCGGTGGCATTTTGATGGAAGCGAAATGAGAGATCCGTGTATGGCCATATCAGTGCACGTAAAACTACACCAGATGGCCAAATTTGCTGGAGCACTCCACTGTATACGGCGTCTCCCATAATCATGTCGTGGTTTTGGGACGTAAAACCTCACATATCGCTGATGCAAAAGACGCGGCCGAACACCAGAAGTGGCCCTTGCAGCCAAGTGACACTATTTGAATAAAGGTGTGCCGTATCAGAGCTATGTTAAAAAAATCCTCAAGCATTCTAAAATACATAAGTAGACAACTTAAACTTTGCGCGCGATGGGTGGTGCTCTCTCCGTAAACTGAGAAGGAGGCACAAGAAATACTTCACCTGGTTTCAAAAGTGAGCATTTTGTTTTCAAAGAAAATATTTGTACTGTCAGCTTCTTGCTCACAGTTATAAAAACATGTATAAGTTGTCACATGTTAAATAAGATAGATGTTTTTTGTCCCTTGCTCATTTTTAACAGATATGGATTTCTGTCCTCCCATAGTAGAGTACGAAGCACCCTTAATCGTTAAAAACTTGTTTCTAAACACAGCACCAAACACTACACGCATTGCCAAGGAAGTACGAGGAAACAAGTTTATAACGCAGCCTTTCACGAAAACGTACACCTTCAGCGCGCCTTCAATATTAACATCATCGCTTCTTTGAGGGTTTTATAGTTGTGCTGTGACGTACCGGAACAGTAGTACTTCTTGCGTGCCTTGCGCGTTCTGGGTTCATTTAGGCTTTGAACTGTGTTTACGAATTTCTCGAACGACGTGGAACTTTTGTGAAATCGAAAAGGAAGGCGTAGTATAAATCGGTAACCCCTAAAACTTTGTAATATGAACACTTTCACTGCTGTCAATGTTTCAAAAGTTTAAAACAAGTTTTCATTAGTTAGACGCAACACTTTATTTGCAAAAGTAATCCCTCTTGAATGTCGACTTTATGCGCAAAGGACAGGTGCCTACTGCCAAGGAACTTTATTAGAAAATTTGTATTGTATTACAAACGTCACAGCTTTGCCGCAAAAGTGAAGCAATGAACGCGATAGCAACAAATTGGAAGACCATGCACAGAATGGCAAGTAGATGGAAACGTGTCTTGCGTTTCTCGCGCATAAATGACGCACAAAACGTAATCGCAGGTACAGATGAACGCGAATAAGCATCTCAGTTGTTACTTCGCTATGTTTGAAAATTGCACTCGTTTCGCAAATGGAGACTGTGCAACGATTGCAGTGACCATTGCACGCCCGGTAACTACAACAGAATCACTTCAATTACACCAGCCAATACGTACGATTGTCCCCACCGCAAAATAGGCTTACGTGTGAGGTCCCCGTGCAACGGGGCGAAGTACGTTTGGTAATCGAGAGCGCGCAGCGCCGGGTCTTGACGATGTGGCGACGCGCGCTCAGTGCGCTATTTTCCTGGCAATGCTGGAAACGCGATAGCTTCACCCGGGATGCCAATCACCAGTGGTAAGTGGTAGATATAAATAGCTTGCCGTTTTAATGTTGCAGGAGGTGTGAGGCTCAGTGGCTAAGCCCTTAAACTCACGTTTCAGATGTCTCTCGTTCGATTCCACGCGCCGGTGTCTTTTGCTGGATTATTTTTCCTTCTTGTATTTTGATATATATAGATACGTATACATATACGGTGAGTGACGGTGACGCCTACACCAGTGGCAAAATCCAGCCGAGAGTGTCCATATAATTGGTAAAAAAAAATCACAGCATATCAATGGAGTGATAGATGACGAGTGGGGCGAAGCTTTGAAGGGCTTCATCGGCAAACCGCGATTCATCCGCTGGCCACGTCTTTCTGCGTATCCGTCTGTCCCCATGTTCATATAGCCAACACTCCAAGTGCCACCCTGTCGTATCATTTATCATATATTCATCATATACAAGTACCACTATCCAGCGTACACTCAAGGGACTAAAACGAGAGGCGGCTACTACATACAGGAGACTGACAACCCACGCCTTAAGGAGCTTCACCCCAAAAGTAAACATCCCATATATGTATCATTGCTATTAAGGTGGTCAAACACTGACACAATTTACAGTTTGAGCATTGAGTTAGCAACAAGCAACACTATTGCGGTGTTCGTTTTCTTTACCTCGTTCATGAATGCTCCATGCAAAATGTGTTTCTTTCCAGGCACGTGATGTTTCTTAATTCCTGTGTGCATGTGTGTGTGTGGGGGGGGGGGGGGGGTCGCTTGAACCGAAACTGTTTTATTCAAGAAAAATGTCAAGCTTCACGACAAGCTGTCAAGCTCTTTACTTTATCGGGATGGTGTCCGGAAGCGGGAGCTGTTCAAGATAACTGTTGTTGCTTGCTAAAGTAAATACGTTTTTTTTTCTACAGAAGCGATTTCAGGCACTGGCATTCCTCTGTTGTTTTAGAGCTACTTGCTACGTTGAAGTGCTGAGTTTGATTTCCAGTCGATGCCGAAAATACTTATTCTATCTATATACATCTTTCTTGATTATTACTCAAGAAACCCGCTTGATTTTCCCTCAACTGACAACAGAAAATCTCCGCAACAAGCTCCTAAACCCTATCGCGTTAGCAACATCGTTTGTTGCTGCTCGTACAAGGTCAGGCTAGCGTAACCACACCTGTAGCAGCTTAAGTGAGTCAGTATCACGTGATGTTTCTGGGAGTAGTTTTAATGTCGTAAAAGTAGGGGCTAGGTGGACGACTATACAAAAGCGTGATCTTCTTCTTCTCTTCTATGCCTCGCTTTGATTGTATCACTAAACGTGCGGAACGTTTTGTGTAGCCAACATACCACATGTATGGCGAAATATATGCTAATGCAATGTTGAACAAATCGGATAATCTATTACTGACCAGCTGTGACAGTAAAATAATGACATCGCACAAAAGCGATCGCCCGCATTCCCAGTAAAAATTAAAGTTTTCTCGAGCGCGCCACGTGAGCTTTATGCACGCAAAAAGAAACGACAAGGAAAGAATTTGTACAGCTGTAATACGCAAGATAGAAAGCGTCCCCTAGCATTCACGAGACATAGGTTTCACTTTATATCTCACACGTGTGGGGCAATTTTATTAAAAATGGCAAATTCCGGATTCTAGACCTCGCTAATTTTTAACCAGAACATTAAAAAAACCTAAGTACCTTTTATTTATGAAACAGCTGTAACCATATTGGGGCAATACCTCATTGATAAATTGTATTCAAAAAGGCAGTCTCGGTACCAAAATGAGCTAAATTATCCATCTGTTTCACTCAAACTGAGCCAGGTTCAAAAAACTAGCACCGTATTAACAATCAACACCAGAACAACCACCAAAGCCATACCCAATTCGTTCACTTTTTGTTTTAATCGCTTTGTTATCACGTTTTAATAACAGAATTACTTCTCGTGCGAGTTCATACACACCCAAGTACGTGATGTGCTGAATTGAAACTGAAATACACATGGGAAGGGCCATCGTTTCGATGTCTTTCTGCACTTCACTGTTTCTTTCCAAGTTTTTCGCCGTCCTGTAATGCTATGCTTTCACTCTATGATAGAATATTTGAAATAAAAGACAGCATGCATGAACATTATGAAGGTAAAGGACTCCCGCTTGAACGCGCTGCCAGCAGCCGCCGGAGCGCACATGCCACGCGTCGCCGTGTTCCCTTTCATAAAAATTGACACTGTACGTGACCACCTATAGTTATTATACTTTTGCGAACTGCTCACTACCTCGTCCTTGCAAACATCCAACTACGCCCCATCAGCGATCTACCACTTCGCCGACCGTAAAACCATTATAAAAAAAGGGAACAGAAGTGACGTATATCTACCACTCACGAAAAATAAAATTTCTTGTACAAATATATACAGTGTTTGTCACGTCTTCGATAATGCAGTGGGCGATGTTTGCGGATAGCTCACAGTTTAGTGATGAAACTCTCTACCTCTTCACCTCACTCATCATCATTGACTCCGTGGATATGCTGGGATTTATTTCCGAGCGAGGCTCCTTAAAGCGGCACCCGTTAGTCTCTTCTAATAGTGCGTAACATGTCTTACGCTTTGACCTGCAAGGTGGTGCCGGTGGGAGATTTCTCCTGTGCATTGTTGAACAATGAAAAATTCGCAGCGTGCGCGTTCACTAAAAGCCGTATTCTCCTGTCTCTCATTCCCCCTTAGCAGCCATTGGCATGTACATTGAGCCATATTTGACAAGAAAGGGTTGCTACGTTATACTCGCTGGGCGTAACCTCCTTGGTTTTAGAAAGGTTTAGCGAGCGTTGGGCCGCAGTGCCATGAATACAGTGAACTAGTATATACCATGAAGTCGAGGTGGTTAAAGGTGGAAAGTAGACACGAAGCGCGAGCCGTAAGAAAGTGAGCTTGTGTCACCTCTCGTTTAGTCCTTGGAATGTCAACTGGATGGCGGCGCTTCTATATGCGGAATATATGATGAAAAAGTGCGAGATGGTAGTACTTGAAGTGTTGACTAGACGGATGAACGGACGCACATACAGATGCATGAACGGACGCATGGATGGCTGCACGGATGGATGGACGCGTGGATGGACACCGGGGCGGATGCATAGACGAACACAAGGATGGACGCACGGATGGGCGTGCGGACGCACAGACGGTCACACAGACGGACGCATGGACGGATGGAAGCAAGAACGAATGGACGGATGGATGCTTCGCCCCACTCTCCATTATTCACCCCGTGGATATGCTGCCAATTTTTATGCTGGCAAAATGGTAGCATAAGGATTGTTTCTTTGTAACAGTAACAGACAAGTCAGCATCAAACCGCGAGTAGGTAATAGCTACTATGTCAAGCAGTTCTGTACGTAAAAAGTATGCCAACAGTGCTTTTATGGGAGCTAGAAACACGCCGTGGATATTCTGCCACGGCGAAGTTTCTTATGGCATGGCTTGTGCGTCCCTCGTGGTAGTGCGTAACCACCGGTGGCACATATCCGAAAGAGCTTTTGATAGAATGTCTGCTGGGTGGCTTACTTTCACGATTTGATTGTACTTTTGTTCGCTTGATATTGTCTTTATTGCGCAAGTACATTATTAAATACCATGAAAAAAGCGGTACTTGTATATGATGAATACATGATGAAAAAGATGTGATATGGTGATACTTGAAGTGTTCACTAGCTAGACGGATGTACGGATGAACATAGAGATGGACGGGCGGACTGATGGATAGACAGACAGACATAGGGGGTGAACGCACGGACGAACGGACGGATGGACAGGCATGGGGACGGCCGCACGAATAGACGTACGGACGGAGGTATGGACGGACGAACGCACCGATGATCACAGGGATGAATGGGCACACAGACGGCCGCACGGACGCACGCAAGCAAGAACGAAAAGACGGACGGAAGCGCGGACGGACTGACGAACGCTTCGCCCCAATAATCATCATTCATTCGGTGGATATGCTGCGCTTTTTTTGTATATTGAGACGCTGGTGAAAGGTCGTTAACGAAAAAGTGATCCGAAACCGCACGGCGTAAAGTGAGCTTAATAAAAGAGCTGCAGCGTTCTCTTTTTTTTTTTTCTGAAGGCCTCCAATAGGTTTTAAGACCATGAAAATGCTTCCGACAGTTCAGAGCGGTTCGCCTTTTCCATGTAATGACCACTCCTTCTACAGGTCTCGGCATCGCAGTTACGTCAGTGCTACAAAATACAGCCCAGATGGAAGCACAAGGACTGTAATGATTTTGCCGCAACAAATCGCTATAACGTCCATTCACTGCTATTTGGGCATAGTTTACGAGCTAGTCAAACCTCTCATGAAATTATTTAAACTATGAGAGCCAAATATAGGTTTTACTCCTTAATACTTAAGATAGTTGGCCACATACCTTTTAGCTGCTTTATATAGGTTTGAGCTAATTTAGGCATAATCACGCTGGCAGAGAACTGTTAAAACAGGCAGAACCATATTTTCATTAACAAAAAACTTTTGGTTTGTCAGTTTCATTCAAGGTGCACCTGGCTCCTACAAAAAACAAAGCCCCCCCCCCTCCCACCCAGAAGCTTTTTACGGATGCCTCCCATGACGACATGTATGATGTCATGTCTGCACTACGATACGCATATAGGGAAATTTACCTCGTACAGTGGTTGGGGCGGCAAATAAACAATTCGTATTTGGTGCTCCTCTCTGTGATATCTGTCCCCATCCCTTGTCACACCAACACTGGCATGGTAAGCAGGCTTACGTACCAAGTAGCCAATGAACAATTTATTGTACAATAGCCTTCTAACTGCTTAATATCAAAGCAAGATGGTTAAAATCAAAATTTATCGTAATGAATAAACTGCATAGTAGTGTAACCACATACCGCTATTTCTCAAAAAAAAAACTAAAACAGCAGAGCTGTGCATAGAGCACCATTGTATTCCCTGAAGCAGAGCGCTGACAATACCGAACTAAAAATTTCTTTTTTTTTCATCCGAGATTTACTGCACTCTAGTCACGCATAACATACCAATAGCATACATATTAAAAATGCACATGAAACGCGTCATTTTTTTTCATGACACGAAGTTTCTTGGCATTTCTGATATAGACATTGCTTCCCGTACCATGCATTCACACAGAGTGCTGCTGCTAATGACCGATTTTAAGAAAAAGTGTGCTTCTTATTGTGACATTGTGTATTCCAGCGGCAGAAAAAGGTACAAAGAGGTTTCCACTTCTCCAATAGCTATTGCATCTCGTGTCCTTGTCCACTACATCAAAAAGCACGGTAGTACCGCCATTATATTATTCAGAAAAGACTACAAAGCGTCATGGTGGCGATTTTTTACGAAAGTGTTCCCACATTCTCGTTTCTGCCACTGTACGCAGCACATATTTTTGTTTTATTCGGCTAATGTCGCGCCTGCAATAGAAGCACTTATAAACTGTCGCCTACGTGTCATCTTATTTCTCTTTTTCTTCGTACCGCTCTTGAAAGCTCGTCAAGTGTCTACTATGAGGGCATCCTATGCGATCGGAGCTATGTTTCTCATTTCAAACTCAATAGTTGTCAGTTTGAACTACCCACTCTGGCATCATTGGGTACTCGGTGGTGTTTTTCCAGATTTCGGTTGTGACGAGTCTGAAAGCGAAGGAACCAAGCGTCCCACATGGCCGCCCGGCGAGGAACGTGCCGTAAGTGAGTGAACCGGCGACCATCGGATGCACGAGTGTCAGAGAAGCACTCGATCTAAACTTAAGTTTTCTTTCCGTGGCGTATTTCGAAGACAACCTATCACGAATCAGAGTTCTTGCCAATTTAGCAAAACATTATATGGGATAGCTGGTTGATGACGAAGAGCCTGGCTGGAGCCTGTCCCATGCTGTTTTCTTCGGGTGTTGCTTGGTATTACAATATTTTTATTAGAAATTTCGCCACCACCGGCCGATTTGACATGCTGCCTCAAGAATGGAAGGTATCCTTCCGTTCTCCGTTACATCCCTCCACCCAGACAAGGCAGTAGCAAAGTACAGGTGCTCCTGATGAATCACGTTAGCTTGTCTTGCTTATATTTTTGAAGGCACCGCTGCATCTCAGGTGCATACGCGTCTGCCCATTTGCGGAACTTTTTCTTGTCTTTTTCTCTTCCCTCTCTCTCTCTCCCTCTGTATTGTGTTTATACTCTCCTTATCCATTTCCCTAGCGTAGGGAATCCAACCGCGCATGTTCCTGTCTAACCTCCCTGCCTTCTCGTTTTTTTTTCCTTCCTCACCTCCTCCTATTCATTAGGGCAACATCACTGAGCGACCAACTGTGAAACCCTGCACTATGTGTGTGGTCGTCAATGCGCATATCCTTGCCTCTGTTGATCTCTCGCTTTTACTCCCTTATTCCCCAGGTGTTGGGTAGCAAATTGAACTTAGTCTAATTAGTTTTTATACGTTTGATATCTTCTTTCTCTCTCTTTTCATCTCTTATTAAAGTATCACACGCGCCTCTGGTCTTTCATTATATGACAGATATTATTAAAATTTAAAAGGTCACCTACGTTGTATATTTGAGTAACCTGTGTGATATAGTTTGCAACGCAATGCGTGTCGTAAGTATACAGTTCTTAAAGCAGATCAAGAGACAACGTAATTATTCTGAGCATCTGGGAGTCGATATCACTTTTCTTTCAATATTTAACTTTTACCATCACTGAAAAATGAGTTGTAAGAATTACCAAATAGGATGGACCATACTCCTCGAATGTCTTATGAAACATCCTTCATATTCCAATAATTGGTCATGAGATAATTGCGAACAAATATCTACCAGACTGTGCGAACTCAATTTAGTCTTTCCTTTTCCAGTTGAGAGAATAACTGCGTTGAATTTAAATCAATTGATATGTATATTTATCGCAGATGAAAGTGATAGATGATTCCTGCAAAAACACCACCGAATGTTACCCAGGACTATGCTGCTTGGAAGAAGACCACGTCGGTACTTGCCAATTTATGTCGACGTATGGTGAAAAGTGCACAACAGGACAGATCAAGGGTGGTTTATACCACGACCATGGTCCGTGTTATAGCGGAGATGGTAAGCACACCATGATAACTGTTTGTCGTTTAACACTGTAATTGTGGATATTAAGATCTCTGAACTAGCCGACTTTTGTTGGCAAGTTACAAAAACCAAGTAATAAGCATGGTCATGTGGTGTACGCAAAAGACCTACTTTTCTAGAATATCACCTTTACGCGAAGAGGAAACTTTTTTAAGAACAAGAATGCGATGCGGATGTTACGAGAAAAACTCCGAACTATCAACAGGCAATTTATCGCTTTCTCTATATATAGGCGGAAAGTGCGCCGCCATTGTTTACTCTCAGTACTAACAAATGGGCCCCAAAGATGAAGGGTAACAATAGAAAACAAGAAAAAGGCCAAGAACCAAGCAACCAGTGCTGGTACAAAAACTGGTAGGCTTATTATTCATATGGGTGAACGACAAGGACACCTATGAGGCACACAGGCTTAACATTAGTATACAGACTCAAAGATGACTGCACTAGAGAGCAAATGGGAATTACAAACCTCCCCGGTGTCGTTACGAAAAAAATAGACCTGGGTGGAATGCGTCATGCGAAATCCTGAGAACCACTGCCCGGTTACAACTATGCTCTGTCTAACAAGGTATCAAACACGTAGCTGAAGGCGGAAAGCCTGTTCGTGCATTTTATTTCGTTTAAGCGATTTCTGTAAAGTTCCTGATTTCCCCCCCCCTCCCATTTTCACCGAATGCGCGAATGAATCAATTATTGTTTCAACAAGGAAACATATGTCGTTCGTTTTAGCAACTTGTATCGATCGTATAGCTTTATACTTCACCTAAAGTCAGACCTATAGCTGCCACAGGCATAATTTGGATAGAACCGAAGAATTGATATCAGACTTAGTGGCCTTTGGGTTAATTATTGAATTGTACTGCTTTTGAGTGAGTGTATTCTCAAGTTAAGCTGCCAGCGGTCACACACTGTATATTTATAAACGTAACTGTACTTGAAATTGAAGCATCCTTCAATTAGGATGCAGAAAAGCATTGGGCAGCAGACTTGTTTTTGTCAAGGAAAACACTACTAACTTCACTTGCTCTCTAGACAAAAACAGCTCAGCTTTCCTAAACGTTGGCTTCGAGGCAACCCAGGTTCAAATAATTATCATCTCTTAAAGCTGTTGTTTTCTCTTAAACTTCTGTGCTGACAGTTACAACTTGCACTTTTACAGTTTTCTGCTAGCAGTTGTAACTTGAATTTCTATCTCATACAGACTTCTGTATAAACGGAACATGCCGCGCATAACACTGCGCCTGCTTCGTAGCAAGGGGTACGTATCTCGGGAGCTTTGCATATTCTACGTCACATGATGCGTGGTGTAGTAGGCGATAGGTTTTTTAGCAAGCTACGGAAACACATTACAGAAATACGACACAGTTTCTTTTCGTATGCGCGTACAATGCTCGCGCATGCGCACTGGTCAGCCGGTTCCGTGTTGCCGCGTTTCCATAACGTGTTTCCGTAGCTTGCTAAAAACGTCTAATGGCACATATTGTATGCGTTTACCGGCAGTGACTGATGAAGGGTACCAAGCTCACCAAGCATTTCGTTTACATGGGCTGCTCACCAATCAAGGTTTTTCAATGAACACACATCTAAGGTTGGCATTAATTTATCGCTTGGAAATCACTTCAAATCAAATTTACGCATTGCATTTCAGTGACAAATACTGAGCAATGTGAAGAGCGTCGCGTTCCACAACCTCTTTCAAGGGCCCCTGCAAGACCTTTGGAGCATGGTCAGAAAACGCTGCCAATTGGTAGTAGAGGCTCCCGAAAACACTGGTGCCAAATGTTATAGCGCAGCACGCGGCCTGGAATTCACAGTAAATTATCAAAGTCAGCTAAAAATTGTTTTCTCTTCCCTTGACGAATGATGGAAGGCGCTCAAAAATCAGACGTAGATTGCCTATCTATGAGCCATTGGCTGATTTGAATAAATCGCGCTCGGTTGTTACACAGATCGCCGCGAGAGGCCGTCACTTCTCCGCGCGTGCGATCGCACTGGTAAAGCCACGTATTTGAAGAAAAAAAGGAAAAAATGCTCAAGGTCAGAAGGCGCGCTTCAAGCTTTCAGTCTAAACCTCCCATCCCTCTATCTTTAGATTCCAGCGCTTTCATCGGGACGGGAGAAGACAGAATGTGATTGCAGCGTGTGACAAATCTTTGTAACTCCGCTCGGCATATGCGGATTCTCAATTTTTTCGGCGTAGAATTTGGGCGGCAATATGCTTTTCCGGGGAATTAATATCACAGTTACTCAAAAAAGTGTTTCAGGGCTTCTTTAAAGAGACCTATAATAAATGCGAAAGAGTGACGACCGTGGCTATAGAGGGCCTAGATGGACGTCACATGTGGGTACCATAAAGGTGTAAATTGTTAGTGAACATGCCGCCGCTTATCAATTGTTGCTTTTCCACAATATCTCCGCTGTACTTCTATTTATAATATGTCGTAACTCTTTTTCAGGCACGGTTCGAATGACATTGCGTTCAACAGCTGGATCATGGAAATATTTCCTCTAGATAAACTCATGAAAACGAAGGGTTACAGATATACACCTAACCCGACTGACCTAAATATGTTTTGCTAAACATCCCATGTTTAGCATTTTATTCATTTGTCCTTTATCTTCACCTCATGTAAATTCCCTACCTCTCTTTCGTACGTGTGTTTATAAAGACTTCGGCTTCATCAATTTTTTCCTCTATAGTATTTTCTACCACTACTCTACACTTCTCTCCATCCACCCGACTTCGTGCTGACTGGCTACTGCGTCTATGTACACTTCGAATACCAGCGCTTTTTTAAGTTTGGCGTTTTCCACAGGTTCTAGCACAGGTTCATTCCACCGGTTCATTCCGTACGCCGTATCATTCCGATGAATTCCGCTATTTCTGATTTTTCACGGCAACCATTTCCTCCTAAGCATAAATACTGGCTTCGGGGTGCCCTATTTCTCACGCAACAAGCAATCGCTTCGAAATCGAAGGGTGCAGTCATTGCTTTATTGAACATATTTGTTCAAATACTTTTTGACGTGTTTTCATATCTTGATTTCTCTTTTTCTTATTTGCTATTCCACGCAATCAGCCCTCCATCCACATTTCTGGCTTTCTCGATCACGACTGCCGGTCAATCACTCGCACTTCCAATCAAGCTGTGTTTCTTCGCGTGTTCCTCCAAGCCACGTTATATATCCTCCAATTCCGATATTGACATAAATATACGTTTTATTTAACCAGGAACTTTGTTTATCAATATTTATATGTCTGTCCTTAAGGTTAATTTCATGCTGGGCTTACCTTTCTTCAAGGCAGTATCGGTCAAAGTCAACATTGTCCTTTTACCATGGGTCCCTTATATAAATCACCGAGCAGGCATTCGGTAAGTTTCAAAGAAAGAGTTAAAACTGCGAACACAAGACGTCATTCGCCAACGTTACTGCTGCCGCTACTGCGCATCGTCAAGCTCTTGGCTTCACGTTGCTGTAGCACCATGGTCATCATAATCTTAGTATAGTCCCATCATCATTGGTTTTCGTTTTATGACATTGTTATTCAGCTGGCATTTATTCTTTGTTCCGTCATGCTCACATTAATAGTGTTGGATATGGACATGCGTGTTATTTCATCACTGAGGATTATCATGATATGTGGTGTTTAACGTCCTAAAACCACCATATGATTATGAGACACGCTGCAGTGGAGGGCTCCGGAAACTTCGACCACCTGGGGTTCTCTAACGTGCACCCAAATCTGAGCACGTTATGTCGATACTCTCACATTCATTAGACAGCATTGTGGCGAATTTTTAAGAGTTAAATTCTCACTTAGCCATGTCGCTTCGTTTTCAAATACACTAATTCATCTCTATAAGTACCAGACACTATTCGCTTGTAGTAGTCTCTGCCCCAATCATCTCCTCCGGGTTAAACTGTTGCATTATCCCTAAAATACGGTAGCGACTGCGCAAAGGCGTATTATTTTCTTCTTTCAAATTATCATTTATTTTCAGTAAGTTTGATGCCTTCCCAATGCCCTTCCACTTTTCATTTCTTATTCTGCTTCCCATTCATTTCGCTAAGTTAACTAGCCCCCTGTTGGAACAAACTGACTAGTCACCTTAACAATAAAGTATTGTTACTAACTGTGCTCAAGTGTCTCGTTTACGCGCTGATGTTATCATTCATTTAAAGTCTTCCAACAGCCTGTCCACGATAGAGAAATCGTGAATAGACCAGAATTACATTCGCATCTCCTCTTTCATAGAGTGGTCTTAAAAACTGACGTTGCCATAAAAGTCGCAGTTTTGAAGTAGTACTTACCATTTACAGTGACAGCAATGGAATAATAATGAAGAAAGTGCATACATTCATTGAAGGTGTATATGTTTCAATAAACATTCGTCTAACGATTATAATAGCATGAAGCAACAGTCAGTGTCAAACTAATCACACTAAATGACTACGAACAGCGTAAAAGCGATGAAGGACACTAGCAGAAGTGAGCAAATGTTTAGAGTTTTTTCTTTGTGTGACACTTCCGTGAACCTTGAGATCCACTTTAAAAGAGGGCGCGGCGCCCGAGAAGAAAACACGCACGAAACGAGCACACCTGTAGGAGCTTCTAGCTTTTGCACCGAACACATTTTACTTATTAACCCAAAGGCCTTAGATGCTTCCATTATAAACCTTTCATTCAAAAGCTCGGGCTGAAGAATTGGTGGCCTCACTTCTTGAAAACATATTGTCGTGAGATGAGAACATGAAAGCGTATGAAGTAATCATCATCATCATCATCAGTCTGACTACGTCCACTGCAGGACAAAGGCCTCTTCCATGTTCCGCCAGCTAACCCGGTCCTGTGCTTGCTGCTGCCAATTTATACCCGCAAACTTCTTAATCTCATCTGCCCACCTAACCTTCTGTCTCCCCCTAACACGCTTGCCTTCTCTGGGAATCCAGTTAGTTACCCTTAACGATCGGCGGTTATCCTGTCTACGCGCTACATGCCCGGCCCATGTCCATGTCTTCTTCTTGATTTCAGCTATGATATCCTTAACCCCCGTTTGTTCCCTACTCCACTCTGCTCTCTTCTTGTCTCTTAAAGTTAAACCTACCATTTTTTTTCATTGCTCGCTGCGTCGTCCTCAATTTAAGCTGAACCCTCTTTGTAAGTCTCCAGGTTTCTAGGTATGAAGTAATATGTAAGTCTCCAGGTATGAAGTAATACAATAGGCCAAACTGCATCCATTTGCAGTTGCAATTACAAATTATTTTATCTTAGACGAGCTCTTATGCACTCCACCCCCGCCGTTCGCCTTGTTGCATTTAATGCAATTATTCAACCTACTTTAGATTATGCATCCATAATTTGGTCCCCTACATCAGAAAAAATATCAGCGAAATGGAAAAAATTCAAAAGAGAGCTGTTAGGTTTATTTATACCAGTTTTGGTCGTACTTCAATAACATGTTTATTAGCGAAAGCTAACCTCCCAACACCTACACAAAGAAATAAAGTATTGAGATTGAAATTTTTCTTTCAGTTATTTAAAGGTTATCTTAAGTTGGACTTATCACATATACTTCATTTGTCCACAAGATATGCCACAAGGCAGAGGCACGTCTTTACAATAACCCCATTTTCCACCCGTAATAACACATCCAAGTATTCGTTCTTCCCTAGGACAATTACCGAATGGAATAATCTTAGTAACGAAGTTGTTTCCCAGTCATCCTTGAACCTTTTTGCTGTGCAGCCCTAGCAGCGAGTGTCTAATTTCTATGACATGTGCTCCTGTTGTTTAATTTAATCACTGTTACCATTCTCCACTTGTGATCATCTTGAATGTAGCGCTCATTCCTCTATATGTTCTTATGTTGGTTTATTACAAACTACTGTTCTTTTTTTTCGGTCTAAAAGTGTTTAAATGCCTTACCTGTTTTATATTTATTTGTTTGCCGATTTGTAAATTTATCAAATGTATATAAACCCTGCCAAAACCCTATGTTAGGGTTGCAGTATTCATAAATAAATAAAATAAATAAATTTACATTACTAGGTACAACAAAAACACTGCAAATATTTGTACGTTTAAAAATCTTGTTGATTTGCAAGCAAAGTTATATTTCATTTGCGAGGCAGTACGAGTCACAACAACCACCATTTTGCTGCTGGTGATGACGCTCAAGCCTGCAACGTCGGCAGGATCAAGAAAACAAGTGCGGATGCCCAACTAGAAGTGGTATTAAACTCCTCGTTGTGGGTTCTTTACCAAAATAGCATAATATGACTAACTTTGACAATGAGCGCGATGAAGTAGATGCAGTGAGAGGGAGCCTGCATGAGCGCACGAACGCGAAGCAGTAGTTGTAGTGAGTTTGATGTACACGCGATAGCGGCGATGGCAGACACCCAACACTGACTTCTTACAATGTCACCTTTCATACAGCTGGGACACTGCTTCCATGCTAATTGAAGGCGATGTTTACTGCAGACAAGGGTGCGCTTCTATCAGGTCGGGACTTCTAGTCCTGCGAATATTCCCCTCTCACACTACAAGGTGGATAGCAGGCGCTGCAGCTGTGGCTGACGCCAGCACCAGTAGGGAACGCTCACGTGCGTTCTGTACACTGCAGGCACTGCGCCGTGCTCCCTACCGGGCTGCAGAAATTAGGAGCCTTCTTCCTCTACTAACCACTACCACCACGACACAGCTTTCGCCAAGCAAGTGAGCTGACGCATCTACGTTAAGCCTCCATTTCCTGTTTCAATACATGATCTTTTTAGGGGAGAAGCTCCTAGAGGCATGAGTCTGGCCATCCCTTGTATGTATGTATGTATGTGACCACCTATAGTTCCACCTCTGAAAACTGCCCCCTACTATTTTCCTTGCAAACATCCCACTACGCCCCGTCACGGATCCACCACTTCGCCGACCATAAATCAAATACTGTTGAGAAGTAGCCAATATCAAATGCAAGATGGTCGTCAACTTGTATCCAGGTTCGCTTTGAAGAACCATAGACGGTCCCACTGTGTCCATGCCATGTTTCAACAAAACCGCCATTAGTTCCACCTTTGCAAACTGCCCACTACACCACACTACCGATCCACTGCTTCACCTACCGTGAAGAAGTTATAATGACGAGAGAATGGAAGCGACGTATAGCTACCACTTATGAATAATAAAATTTCTTGTACATATATAAAGAGTGTTTGTCACGTTTTTATGATGTAGTAGGCGATATTCGTGGATGGTTTCACGGTTTAGCAATTAATCTCTCTAATGCTTCGCCCGATTAATCAGTATTTACTCCGATGATATGCTGTGATTTTTCTTCTTGTTAAGCTTCTTACGCACAAAATAAATCCGAAACGCTAATTTATTTTCTTTGCTCCTTCTCTTACTGAGTGAAGGTGAACTTTTAAGCAAAATTTCACGAATTGTTCACGTTTTCTTCTTTTAACAACAATGCTAAGAGAAGCAGCAGGTCCTTCTTTACTACTGTCAAAATTCACTTCAGTGAACACTGAAATACCCCAATCGAATATACCATTCTGGTCGAATGGTTGAATTGTTTTTCGGGAGACCGTTAAAAAGCCACTTTTCTACTATTAGCATAGCGCTATTGCAGTACCTTATATACAACTGGAAAATTGAAGGTCCCACGTTGATGCAACAAAGGAAAAATGTCACAAATAGGTGTTCCCGCCAATTTGTTACCATTGCAACGTTACCGAAATTTCAGTTTTCCCGCAGAAAAGCAAGCAACAGCCTGTCAGCGCGCCACTACCACACTGAGTAAAAGAAAAAAAAAGCACTTTTCATCATAAAACAAGAAAAGTTGTTTATTGCGTTCGAATGCGTGGAAAAATTACATGCAAAATATAAATTTCTGTGCATTTGATATTTCTCTCATAACACCTCATGGTCTCTAAACAGGGAAGGTGATTCTGCAGCGCTGAGGAGACGTGTTGTGCAATGTCATTACTGAGTGCATCTATGTCAACTTGGAAAAGGAGATCGCGGCACCAACTTCCTATGTTATTTACTTTACGCGGCTTCACATGGGTCTTATGCGCTGCAGAAACACCAGCAGTATTGATACAGAGCACCGAATGAAAAAAATATCACTCTACGAAAAAAAGCAGTATACGGATAGTAGTTTTGCTACAAAAAAAAAAATCGTCATCTGAGTTCATTTCTCGCGTTTCCTTTCTTGAATACTCGGTGATGGCCACTTTCCTGCCGGCGCGCGCGTTATCAATAGCACATTGATAACGCGCGCGCCGTTCGCGACCGTGAACTACCAGAACCGCGGTGATAGCGCGAGGAAAGTAATGGCAGTAGATGACGATTGTCAATGTATAGCACATACACTCCCCAAATACTAAATTTTTTTGGAGTTAAAGTGTATACATATTCTACAGAGGATGCTTTTTCTTCCGGACAGAGGCCCGATAAAACTTTTGCATACTGCTTGTGGTCTAGTTAAAATAATAAGAATGTCTCCTTATGGTTGCAGAATGCCGGAAATATAAGTACGATTCTCGCATTCGAAAGGCTGCCTCCACCTCACTCTAAGAAACGATCGCGTAAAAATCGATCAGAACAATAATCATCATCTAAGTTGCGTTCCTTTGTTTGCATTTTTGCCCCGCGCCCGGCAATCAGGTGTCGAACGACATGCACGCTATCAGTGCGACATGTGGAAAGTGGCCAGCGCCGACTTTTGAAGAAAGGAAGCACATTAAGCCAGATGACGATTATTGTTGTGGAACAAAACAGATACCCTTTTTCGCTCGATCATTTCTTAGAGCGAAAAAAAAAGAGTAATTGAGGCCTATTCGCCAAAGCATGGACTGCTACCGCCACCTCTCAGCAAGTTAAAAACGCAATAAAAAAAAAAGACTTGTCCTGCCGCCTTCCGGCAACTTAAAAACTTGGAGAGCCTCGCGGGACGGCGGTTCATTTGAAACTCGTTTATCTTGTCGCTTTTTAAAGCAGCAAGCTGCTCTGCTTTTTTCACTATTTATTCTAAGTGGGGCTAAGCCACGTGCTCCTGGAACCAAACATTCCTAGTAACTCTCCTCGCCCACAAAGCCATATTTCTAGCCCGCTTTACGAGCCTGTTTTAGTTGCCGACAGGTGGCAACAGGAGTTAAAGATTCCACCAACCTGGGTTGTGGCATGTTTAATGTTCAGTTTCTTTTATTATATTTTATTTCCTCGTGTTTATTTATTCTCAACATTTTTTGCAAACAGAACATGACAAGCTGCAAGAAACATACCACTGTTATATTCATATATTATTATTTTTATTTCTAACCAGCATCTCCGGTGGTTTATCCACGACAGTAGCTCGACACATAAGGTGTCGCACTGGTGAGCTAGAGGGACCCGGTTCGATCCCCCGCCATGGTGGGCGTGTTTTTGCTGGGAGCCGAATGCAAATAACGCCCGCGTGTTTAGGTGTAGGCGCACGTTTATGAGCCCGATGTGGTCAAAATTGATTCGGAATGTCTTACTACAGTACGTCTGATCACCTGGCCTTGGCACGAAAAACGCCAGCGGCAATTACCATCCGCCATGATGAAGAGTGCGGATGAAGTCTACATAAGGATGGACTCACTTGAAGCAATCAACAGCTGCTTTTCCTTAACGGGAGTTCTTATACGCCCTTTCTACGCTAAAGGTGAGCGAGCTGGCAGGAGTGTTTCTGAGGAAGGAAATGTTTTACAGCCCCAAAACGTGTGATTTTGATCATTTCTGGTTTCTCTTTTTCATTTTTTTCTGTTCTTTTCCTTTTTTTCACCCCCCACTAGTTCTCTTATTCATCACAGTTATTTCATCCAACGTCTGCGCTTGAGTTATCAGTTCAAACAAGTAGAGAATGAAAACAGCACGTGCTGTGCATCACGATAATTAACTGTCGACGTGAAATGCCATAACGAGACGCTCAGCAACTCTGCTGTTATATTATTCATTCAGAAAATAGTTCCTTCCTTTTTGGGTCTCTTTTTTGATCCACAAGTACAATGACAATTTACCTTTCTTCTGATTTGATATATTTGTTGTCGGGCTGGCATCCAATATTTGACTCACTAAGAAGTTGCCTCACTAAGAACGTACGTACTACTTCAAATCGTATATGTTTTTTTCTGATAGAAAGTAGCGGGAGTATAGTTCTCAAGGGACAAAAAGCGAGCAAGGCTGAGTGGGGACTAATAATTTTTGTGAGACAGGTACTTCGCGAACGATGCAACAGCTTTTGGAGCGTTCAACTCTTGAGCTAGGCATATAGTGTTCTACACCATTTAGTTCGAAATGTCCGGATACGGTCGAATGAAAGTGCCAGTGTAATCCACGCAGCCATGCTGTGGCCTTTAACTTTTCAAATAATAATAAGAATAATTATAGCTGGGGTGTTACTTCGCAAAACCACTATGCCATTATAAGAGACGCCATAGATGCGGGCTCTTCATATCTACGAGCCTCCACGTTCTCCTTGTTTGTGGCCTTGTTTCAAATCCCGCAGGCAGAGTAAAATCACCAGCCCCCATGATATGTATCAATCCCGACCTCAGCAGCCGCCTTTCCGTTGGAGGTGAAGCTGCTCGAGTCCCTTGCGTTTAATTTTGGGTGCACGTTAAAGGATCGCAGGTCGTCGTGTGTTTAAAAATACTTTAACTTCATGAATTTCTTTCCTCTATAGTATTTTCTACCACTACTCTAGACTCTCCTCTCCTTCTTCCCATCTGCCTGCTGACTGGATACTGCCTCTACGCACACTTCGAATACAAACGCTTCCTTAAGTTTGACGTTTTCCCCAGGTTGTAGCAGCCGAACATTTCGCCGTACAATTTTACCGGTTCATTCCGTACGTCGTATCATTCCGGTGAATTCCGCTGTTTCTGAACTTTAACGGCAACCGTTTCCTTCTAAGCATAAATACTGGCTTCGGGGTGCCTTTTTTCTCACGCAACAAGCAATATTGTGGGATAATAGTATACGCATCCTCTTCACCGGTACATTATCATCAATATTGCCACGTTACAACGTAACTGCAATCTGCTGATAATGGCACACAAGGATGTCAAACTGATTTGAACAACGGCAGTACGACTATTGTTTTTCTCTGCGCGCGCATCTTTGTCCTCTTCTGAACAGTGGCACATACAAGCATGCCAGCATCTGTGGAAATATTAGTTTTTGTACTAGTGGCATTACCCCCCTTCCCAAAGGACATCGTCCCGATGTCATAACATTATTGCCAGATGAAAACACGTACGATAAGCAGTACACAAGGGGGTGTTCACAATCACTGTAATTCTACTCCAGGGAGTGTGACGAGTAGTCAGCGTTGGTAAAATGGTTTCATCCTCGAAACATGGACGACGTGTGGCTGTTGTGAACGGCGGGATTGACGAGCCATGTCCTCGTCAAGAACCTCGTAGTTCACTTCACTGAGACGACGGAGAAGTATATAGGGACCAAAATAGCGGCGTAACAACTTTTCTGACCGGCCCCGTTGTCGAATGGGAGTCCACAAACATACTCGTTTTCCGAGTTGGTAAGAGACATCGCGGCGACGAGCATTGTATCACAGCGAGTCGATGCATTGTTGCTTATGGATTCGTTCAACTGCAAGCTTACGAGCCGCGTCTGCCAGTCTGATAAATTCGTTCGTCTTGACACTAATCTGGTGTCTGTATGGTAGAAGCATGGCATCCAGCATCGTAGTGACCTCTCTGCCGTGAAGCAACCGGAATGGTGTGAATCCAGTTGTTTCTTACACAGCGGTGTTGTAAGCGAACGTGACGTAAGGGAGGATGTCATCCCAGTTTTTGTGGTCTTGGTCAACGTACATGGATAGCATGTCAGCGATCGTCTTGTTTAGTCTCTCTGTAAGGCCGTTGCTTTGTGGGTGGTATGCAGTAGTTTTTCGATGTGCTGTGCCACTAAGCTGTATGACATTTTGTATCATCCTGGCGGTAAAAGCTGTGCCACGATCAGTTATGACAACTGCTGGTGCTCCATGTAGGAGGACGATGTTTTTCATAAAAAAGTGGGCGGTCTCAATGGCGGTGTAGGTTGTAATGCCTTCGTTTCGCAGTAGCGCGTCATGTAATCAGTAGCGACTACAATCCAGCGGTTGTCGTCACGAGACTTGGGAAAAGGTCCGAGTAGATCCATGCCTATTTGTTGTAACGGTTGTGTCGGAGGAGCGATGGGCTTCAAAAAGCCGGCTGGGCGCTAATGTGGTGCTTTACGGCGCTGGCACTCGTAACACGTCTTCACGTAATGCTTCACGTCTCGACTGAGCTTAGGCCAGTAGTAGCGTTGGCAAATCCGGGCCAAGGTACGTGTGTAGCCCAAGTGGCCTGAGGAAGGCTCATCGTGACAGGCGGACAAGACATCGGCTCGTAACGCTGGCGGGACAACAAGCAGGTACTCAGTCGCGTAAGGGTCGAAGTTTCTTTTATAGAGGATATTTCTGCGGACGCAGAACGATGATGACGAGCGGGCGAATGCTGGTGGTGGATGCGGCGTACGGCCTTCGAGATATTGGATGAATTGTCGAAGCTCGGAATCGTTCTTCTGCTGTTCAGCCAAGTCGGATACACTAACCACGCAAAGAAAACGACCGTCGAGATCGTGATCACCTGACGCTGTTTTAAGAGGAGCTCGGGAAAGGCAGTCCGCGTCAGTATGCTTCCAGCCAGACTTGTACACGACTGTCAAATCGAACTCCTGGAGGCGTAAGCTCCACCTGGCCAGACGTCCGGAAGGGTCTTTAAGGTTCGCCAACCAACAGAGCGCATGATGATCGGTAACAACTCTGAACGGGTGACCATACAGCTACGGTCTGAATTTAGCTATTGCCCAGACAACAGCTAGGCACTCCTTTTCAGTTGTTGTGTAATTCGCCTCCGCAGATGATAAAATCCGACTCGCATAAGCAATAGGGCGTTCGACGCCGCCTTGCCACTGGACGAGGACTGCACCAAGGCCGATGTTACTGGCGTCTGTGTGTAGTTCAGTGTCGGCATATTCGTCGTAGTGTCCAAGTAAGGGCTCAGATTGGAGACGCTGCTGGAGCTCGGAGAAAGCGCGTGTTTGCTAAAGGCCCCACACGAAGGGAATGTCGTCTTTTGTCAGACGAATGAGGGGTTCGGCAATGTTTGCGAAGTTCTGCACAAAGCGTCTGTAGGATGCGCAGAGGCCTAAAAATCGACGCACATCACGTTTGTTGGTAGGTGGTGGAAAATCTGCGACAGGCAATGTTTTGTCTGGTTCAGGCCGAATACCGTCAGGGCTAACAAGGTGACCGAGGAACTCTAATTCGTTGTAACCAAAATGACATTTTTCTGGTTTCAGTGATAGGCCTGCCGTGCGAATAGCAGCAAACACAGATCTAAGTCGCTTCAAATGCTGCGCAAACGTTTGGGAGAAGACAACGACGTCGTCTAAGTAAACAAGGCATGCTTCCCACTTGAGACCGGAGAGCACTGTATCCATCATCCTCTAGAATGTCGCAGGGGCAGAACACAGACCGAAGGGTAGCACCTTGAATTCGTACAGACCATCAGGCGTTATGAATGCTGTTTTCTCTCCGTCACGTTCATCAACTTCGATCTGCCAGTAGTCACTGCGTAAATCCATAGAGGAGAAGTATCGGGCGCGTCTGAGGCGGTCTAGTGAGTCGTCGATGCGCGGAAGCGGATAAACGTCTTTCTTTGGGACTTTGTTGAGTTTTCGGTAATCTACGCAAAATCGGAGAGTGCCATCCTTCTTTTTTGCAAGTACGACGGGGGACGACCATGGACTGTTCGAGGGTTGGATTACGCCATCTTCGATCATCTGCTTCACTTGAGAACGTATAGCCTCTTGTTCCTTTTGTGATACTCGGTAGGCGTGCTGACGTATGGGTCTCTCAGCATGGTCAGTGACAATGCGGTGCTTTACGGTTGGCGTTTGTTTTATCTTGGATGTAGACGCGAAACAGTCGCTAAACATGCGGAGGATACAGCGGATTTGCTTTTTCTGTGCACATGACAGCTTCGGATTGACATCGACTGCATCGGATACCGCGGTGTCACTTTCAACGGATGCAGAAATTGGGTCGTACACGCTTCATCGTCAATGGATTCGAAATGAGCGATAGTTGTTCCCTTGGCCAAATGTTGGTATGCTCCACTAAAATTGGTGACCAACAACTCAGTCATGCCACGTTTAAATTGAATTATGCCGCGGGCAACGCAGATTTGCTGAGACAAGAGCACCGAAAGGTTGGCTTCAGCGATACCACTACTGTCATGGTCTATGTCGCCCTGTACTGTAACGAACATACTGGTGCGTGGCGGTAGTGTGACGGTGTCGTCGACAATGCGAAGCGCAGTCTTCTGCGGATTGGTATCTCTAGGCTTCGGGCGATAGTCGTCAGCAAACGTTACGAGACAGTCTCGAAGATTTATAACAGCGCCGTGCTCATGAAGGAAATCCATGCCAAGGATAACTTTCCGGGAGCATTCGTGAAGCACAACGAAAGAAGCAACGAACGTCGACTCACAGATTTGCAGCCTTGCGGTGCATCTCCCGATTGGTGTCAAGAGATGACCACCGGCTGTCCGAAGGTTTGGTCCATGCCCCCAAGGAGTCGTGACTTTCCTCAGCTCAGCCACAAGTTCAGCGCTGATAACTGAGTAGTCGGCGCCGGTGTCGACCAGAGCAGTTACTAGATGGTTGTCGACACGAATGGCAATGTCACCAGAAACGGGTTCGTCAGCGATGTGAGGTGTCGGCTGAAAGGAATCGTCGAAGGTCGGCGGATGGGTTGGAGGAGGCTGTTTTGACGATAGCTTAACAGCGGTCCCACCCCCGGAGGCCGCTGATTCTAGTTTCTCCGGCGTGGACTTGGGGACCTAGCGGATCGTTCCTCAACAACATCGGCGAAAGTGGAGTATTGAATCGCGGACGTAGAGCGTCGAAGAGACGAAGAGCGTGATTGGCGTCTTTGAAGATTCGGAGACGGTAGACTTGACAAGTATTCTGCGATGGCGCGGGGTCGTTCGCCGTCCCTGGGCCGACGAGCGTCTGGCCGAAATCGAGGTAGGCCCATCTCTCTGTACGAGCACTCCCGGTACAAGTGACCTGGCTCACCACAGTGGTAGCATAGTGGCCGATTGTCGGAAGCGCGCCACACGCTAGATTTCCGCAAATTAGGTCACGGATTCTCATAGTGTGGTGGGCCCGAGAGGTACTGTGGCATCTGCAGGCAAGTCCGTCGTTGTTTTTCATAGCGTTGCCCGCCCGAGAAGTGCTTTGGCGTCTGCAGGCTAGTCGGTCGGGGGAAATAGCTGGCTGCCGGTGCAGGAGTACGTACAGCTTCCGCATACGTTAGCAGAGGAGCTTCGGTTGGAGGTGGCGCTAATGGTCGTATCAGCTGCCGCACCTCTTCATGGACGACGTCTGTCAGAGCAGCCACTTGAGGCTGTGAAGGCACTGCGTGAAGCTTTTGCAGCTCGTCACGTACAATGCTACGAACTAGCTCAGCAAGGTCTCTCACGCTCGTGACATCGGGTGTTACCAAGGGTGCTGACAGACATGCAAGGTTGTCGGACCGCTCATACTGCGAAGACCACTGTCTTAGCATTCGCTCCATTGTCGTCGCTTCACGGAAGAATTCTGCCACGGTAGCTGGTCGGTTTCGTACAAGTCCTGCAAACAGTTGCTCCTTGACACCCCGCATCAGAATGCGCACCTTTTTGTCTTCCGTCATTGCAGAATCTGCTCGACGGAACAGACGAGACATCTCCTCAACGAACATGGCCACGCTTTCATTGGGTCGTTGATTGCGAGAATTGAGGAGGCGTTCGGCTTGTTCTTTCCGGTCAGCGCTACCATACCTGTTCCGCCGCTGAGCGCGAAACACTGGCCAGGTTGTCAGGGCAGCCTCGTGATTCTCAAACCATATACGCGCCGAATCCTCCAGGTAGAAATAGACATACCGCAGTTTCCGGTGCTCGTCCCACTCGTTGGCGACGGTGACTCGACCGTATTGGTCCAGCCAGTCTTCAACGTCTTCGTAGGGCTCCCCATAGAAAGGCTTTGGCGTTCGAGAGGCTGGTAGCCATGGTGCTGGGTGGGTCGCGGTCTGTTCAGTCTGGCTTGCAGTTGTCGCATATGCCATGATTCTGGAGCGCTCCGGAAGAGGGCTGAACTGGGGTGGTAGGCCTAGTTGCCGCCGACTGTGTCGAAGGTTGGCTGTTTCTACTAAGGCGTCGATGTTGGGAGCGAGATCTTCCTCGTGATAAAAGTGCATAGACTATTACCCAGTGCCTCCACCAGTGTTACGTTACAACGTAACTGTAAGCTGCTGATAATGGCACACAAGGATGTCAAACTGATTTGAACAACGGCAGTACGACTATTGTTTTTCTCTGCACGCGCATCTTTGTCCTCTTCTGAACAGCGGCACATACAAGCATGCCAGCATATGTGGAAATAATAGTTTCTTTTACTAGTGGCAATATCATGTGTGGCTCATGCATCCTCACCTCTGTCACGTAGCATCATCATCTTGGCTCATTCATTGTAGCGGTCGGCTGCCGGCTTCTCGGGCCTAATAAAGGTCATCCAAACCAAGACTTCATACGTGGTGGTTAGATCCCCCGCCATCCTCTCAACCACTCTACCCCATGGAGCTACGTTCAGGTCACTGCTTGGGCCAGGTTTCCGGAAATATGTCGCACCAAGATGAGGTCGGTGCTGCAGCCGTTCCCACTCCACCACCGCGTACCACGCCTTCCACGTCATCAACAGCCTCCAGCGTGAGCCCCATCCTTTCGTTGGTATGTGCGGGGAAGATGTGGAGGAATAGGAGGACGATTTCGAACGTGTCGGCGCTGCTAACCGGTGGGATAACACCTACAAACTGGCTCACGTGTCATTCTACCTCACGGGTGTCGCAAAGACGTGGTTCCCCAACCACTTCATCGACATCCCCGACTAGTCAGCCTTCAAAGATCAGCTTAGCCAAGTCCTTGGCACACTGGCTGTTCGTTCGGCTCTCGCAAAAAAAGCTCTCGCGACTCGGAAACAGCACATCGGGGAGTCATATACATCCTACATCGAAGATGTTCTTTCACTTTGCCGCCGGGTTGACACCCCAATGACAGAGTCAGACAAGGTACGCCAGCTTCATAAGGGTATTGCACCCGTCAAATTCAATGCCCTTGGAATTCAGAATCCGGCTACCATTTCTGACGTTGCGACGACATGTCAGCGCCTCGAAGAGCTTGGGTCTATGCGCTGAAAACCGGACAGTGACGCAGCCCGTAATACGGCGGATTGAAACCTACGAGACAAGATAAGGGTGATTATACGCGAAAAATTAGAACAATTGGGATTCACACTACCTTCAGTGTGTCCCATTCAGCCTTCTTCAGCGTCATTGCGGGATGTCATCTGGGAGGAACTCACGTCCATGACCCACATGGCCAACCTGCAGACCACTGTCTCTGGTACTCTCCCATCGTTTCCCGCATGCTGCCGCCGCACCATCAGGCACCGTCAGCTCGACGTCCCCGTCTCGAACGTACGCGTCGGTTGCTGCCGCACCTCCCACAAGCTTTCCCACGAGCTTTGCATCACCACCGCCTGAGCCGTCATCTGTCCCTCTCACTGCTCTCTCTCCTGGTGCAGTTAGCGCACCGGGAGAGAGAGAGAGACCCTCCTTATCGATCGCCTCTGCCTACGTGCTATTTTTGCGTCTATCTTGGTCATATTTCACGCTTTTGCCGCAAGCTCCAGCAAGACGAGCGTCGAGGGTACGACATACGTGAACGGGAATATACTGCAGGAGCCTTGTACCAGGGCCGCCGTTATTCGTCACCGCCGCGTCGGTCCCCATCTCCGCCAGCATCGGGTGAACTGCGCACTAGTCATCGAACAAGCCGACGCCGTTCACCATCACCCTACCGTCGCTCCTCTTCTCCTCTTCAGTCTGCTTCCTTCGCTTCTGATCGGCGTGCGGAAAACTAAGCGATGCAGTTTTTGGAGGACAAACTGCATTTCAACACAAGACTCCATTTTCTCCAGCGCGCCCTTACAATATCATTGCGGTCACAGTTGAGGGAGTGGACGTTGATGCTTTGGTAGACACTGGGGCTGCATTTTCTGTTATTCGTGCTGATTTGTGTGCCCGTCTTCGAAAAGTCACGATGCCTTATGATCAACAACACTGGTTACAGCCCAGGAAACAATGATTCGCTCTTCCATTCTCTGTACTGCCCGTGTACTAATCGACGAAATTCTTCATCATATAGAATTTGCTCCCACCAACTCATTTCCGGCTGGGACTTCCTTTCCTCTGCTTCTGCTGCTATTTGTTTTGCGCAACATGTCGTCCATATGACTGACACGGACCACTTGCTCAACCACGAAACCTACAGGCCACTTCGACTCATCGCTGCTGTAGACATCGAGTTACCACCACACGAAAATCAATTAGTCACAGTTTTGTCCAACGACGTCGACTCTGGTGACAATTTTCTCACTCCGTCACCCCGTTGCCTTAATAAAGACATAGCTCTCGCATCAGGTGTGGCTCGCTTCAACAATGGATCAACTGTCCTCGCTGCTACCAACACCACACCAGATAAAATTTTATTGCCACGGGGCACTATTGTCGCCTGCGTTGCCGATCTGGAGCCTGTTTGCGTTGTGCCTCTTACCCCTGTCTCATCTAAAGGCCATCCTGCAGATCACGCTGCTTCCTCGAAATTTACAGCGGCCATCAACAAAGACTTGACAGACTCACAGAAGCAGCAGCTGCTTGATTTGTTTGAAAAGCATGCAAACTCTTTCAACGTTCATTCATCCACCCTGGGTCAGACAACCGCTACAGCACATCGTATTCAGACCGACGGAACCTTCATTGTGCACCGCCGTCCGTACCACGTCTCTCTAGCCGAACGAAAAATCATTGAAGAAAACGTAGACGACAAGCTGCAACGGGAGATAATCCGACCCTCAACCAGTCCTTGGTCATCTCCCATAGTTCTGGTGCGTAAAAAAAGACGGTTCCGTACGATTTTGCGTCGATTACCGAGTACTCAATAAGATCACTAGGAAGGACGTATACCCCATGTCACGCGTCGACAACGCCCTAGATTCCTTACAGGGTGCTGAATACTTTTCGAGCCTCGACTTGCGTTCCGGCTATTGGCGAATCCCTATGCACGAAGATGATAGAGAAAAAACTGCGTTTGCAACCCTGGACAGCCTATAAGAATTAAATTTTTTGCCGCTCGGTCTATGCAATGCGCCCGCAACTTTTGAGCGCATGATCGACACCGTGCTGCATGGCCTGAAATGCAAGACTTGCCTGTGTTACCTCGATGACATTGTTGTCTTTTCATCGACGTTTTGTTTCAACATCTACAACGCTTGGACGAAGTCCTGACTTGTCTTGTGGGCGCTGGTCTTCAAATTAACACCAAAAAGTGCCATTTCGCCAGCAGATCTATCAAGGTCCTCTGTCATGTTGTGAGCAAGAACGAAATTCGTCTAGACCCTGATAAAACTGCTGCAGTGCTTTGTTTCCCTCGCCCTGACAAACCGAAAGCTTTGCGAAGTTTCCTTGGTCTCGCCTCTTACTTTCGGCGATTTATACAAAACTTTGCCTGCATAGCCGCACCACTCCATAAGCTACTTGCTTCCGGTATGCCCTTTCAGTGGTCTCAGGATTGCGAATCGGCTTTCAACAGGTTGAAGAGTTCCCTCACAAACGACCCTGTACTTTCTGATTTTCACGATGATGCTCCGACCTTCCTGCACACAGACGCTAGTGGCCATGGTTTAGGAGCCGTGCTCGTGGAACGCGACAACTCTTCGCGAGAGCGAGTCGTCGCATCCGCGTCTTCTCCGCAGCCGAGAGGAACTACACAATCACCAAGCAGGAGTGCCTCGCCATCTTTTGGTCAGTACATAAACTTTGTCCATATCAGCATGGCCGCCATTTCACCATTGTGACCAACCACCACGCTTTATGTTGGCTTTCGACACACAAGAACTTGTCGGGACGCCTCGGCCACTGAATTTTACACCTCAAAGAATATGATTTCGAGATCGTATACAAGTGTGGCAGGAAGCATAGTGACGTCGACTCTCTTTCTCGCTGCCCACTACGAGTGACTCCACTCGGGGTTTCCGCAATCACTTCGCACAACACACCCTCGAAGTCCATGTCTACGGCGGTTTCCTCTCTCGCCTTTATGGACCAGCTGCCTTCAGACGACCCCCACGATTCTCCTTCTCGACAACCGGCTGACCCATACTCTCGACATATTATAGGCTACCTCACTGGCAGTTCCCGTCCACCTAGTGCAAGCCTCCGTCGCCAACTCTCGAAATTTAAGCTGGACAACTCGGTGCTGTACCGCAAAATTTACCATCCTGACGGTCAGCGCTGGGTTTTCGTTCTACCGCGATTGCTTCGGTCCGAAGTCCTCAGAGCGCTTCATGACCGTCTGACAGCTGGTCACCTTGGTTACCATAAAACCTACGATCGCCTTCGAAGTAGGTTTTATTGGCCAGGCATTACCACTAGTGTAGCTCGGTACGTCGGCTCCTGCACTACCTGCCAACGTAGTAAACTACCAACATCTGTTCCAGCCGGTACACTACAGCCTCTTCCGTGCCCAGCCACGCTATTCGAATTTGTAGACGTCGACTTTTATGGTCCCCTCCCGGTCGGTGCTACCGGAAAAGGGTGGATAGTAACCGCCATCGACCATTTGACATGCTACGCCGAGACGGCATCCGTCACTACTGGTTCAGTTTCTGATATTACCGATTTAATCCTCCGAGCCATTATACTGCGTCATGGTACTCCACGTGTATTGCTTAGTGACCACGGCAGGGCCTTCCTTTCACAACTAGTGAACGAACTTCTTCACGCCTGCGGCACAACTCACAAGACTGCCTCAAGTTATCATCCCCAGACTAATGGCCTCACTGAGCGATTCAACAGCACTCTTGCTGTCATGATCGCCACCTATACTCAACCAGACCAAAAAAAAATTGCAACGTAGTTCTACCATTCGTCACTTTCGCCTACAATACGGCCATTCAGCGGACAACCGGCTACTCACCATTTTACCTAGTTTATGGACGCTCCCCTGCTTCTTTCCTGGACGTCTCTTTCTTTAACTGCCAAGCGGATTGATCTCCATCCTCTTCTGAGGAATACGTTTTACGACTTGCACAGTGCCGCCAACGTGCTCGTATAAACACTGAAGCCCGACAGCAAGACAGAAAGCTAGTTTATAATGAATCACATCGTTTTGCATCCTTCCAACCTGGAGACGAAGTGCTCCTTTTGACGCCTGTTCACACACCTGGTTTGTATGACAAATTTCAGCCACGGTTTATCGAGCCGTACACAGTTCTTGAAGAGACTTCACCAGTAAATTATCGCGTGACGCCATTTGTAGCCTCAGCAGATCGCCGTTATCGAACTACAGAGGTCTTCCATGTCTCACGTAGGAAGCCTTTCATGCGACGTTCTTTGTCCCCTTGACTTGCCGCAGCCAAGCTGGCCGCTTTCACGTTGGTGGAATTGATGTGGGCATTTAGTATACGCATCCTCTTCACCGGTACATTATCATCGTTATGATGTGTGGCTCATGCATCCTCATCGTTGTCGCGTAGCATCATCATCTTGGCTCATTCATCGTAGCTGTCAGCTGCGGTTCCTCGGGCCTGATATAGGTCATCCAAAACAAGACTTCATAATATCTTCGTATGGGAAGGCTGCAGTCATTGCGTTATTGGACATATTCGTTCAGATACTTCTTGACGTGTTTTCATTTCTCTTGTTCTTATTTGCGATTCTACGCAATCAGCCCTCCATCCGCATTTCTAACTTTCTCGATCATGACTACCGGTTGATCACTCGCACTTTGAATCAACCTGTAGTAAGTTACCGTGTTTCTTTGCATGTTCCTCCACCCCACATTATATATCATTGACTTCCAATGTTGACATAAATATACACGTTTCGTTTAACCACGAACTTTGTTTTATAAATATTTGTAAGTCTATCCTTAAGGTTAATTTCATACTGGGCTTACCTTTCTTCAAGGCAGTATTGTGCAAATTCAACATTGACCTTTCAGCATGGGTCCCTTATATAAATCACCGAACAGGCGTTCAGAAAGTTTCAAAGAAAGAGTTCTAACTGCCAACGCAAGACATCATTCGCCAACGTTACAGCTCCCGCTACTGTGCCTCGTCAAGCTCCTGCCTTCACGTTGTTGAAGCACAACGGTCATTAGAATTTTAGTACAGTTCCATCATCATCAGTTTTTTTATGACATTGTGATTCAGCTGGCATATATATTTTTCTTACTGTCATTCTAACATTTTAGTGTTGGATATGGACATGCGTGTTATGTCATTACTGATGATTACAGTGATATGTGGTGTTTAACGTCCTAAGACCACCATATGATTATGAGAACCGTAGTGGAGGGCTACGGAAATTTGACCACCTGGGGCTCTTCAACGCGCACCCAAAACTGAGCACGTTATGTCAGTACTCTCGCTTTCATTGGACAGCATTGCGGCGAATGTTTAAGTGCTAACTTCCCCCTTACCCATGTCGCTTCGTTTCCAAATACATTCATTCATCTCTGTAAATACCCCACCCTATTCACTTGTAGTAGTCTCTGCCCCATTCATCGCCTCAGTTTTAAACTGTCGCATTGCCCCTAAAATACAGTAGCGACTGGGCAAGGGCGTATTATTTTCTTCTTTTAGATTATCATTTGTTTTCAGTAAGTTTAATGCCTTCCCAATGCCCTTCCACTTTTCATTTCTTATTCTGCTTCTCATTCCTTTCGCTAAGTTAACTAGCACCCCGTTGCAACAAACAAACTAGTAGCCTTTACATGTGAATAAAGTATTGTAACTAACTGTGCCCAAGTGTTTCGTTTACGTGCTGATGTTATCATTCATTTAAAATATTCCAACAACGTGTCCACGATAGACCAACCGTGAATCGAACATAACTACATTCGCATCTTCTCTTTCATGGAGTGGCCGTAAAGGCTTACGTTGCCATAAATGTCGTGGTTTTGAAGTACTAGTAACCATTTACAGTGACAGCCACGCAATAATAATGAAGAAAATGCATACATTCATTGAAGGTGTATAGGTTTCAATAACCATTCGCCTAATGATTATATAGCATGGACCAACAGTCGCTGTCAAACTAATCACACTAAGGGACTACGAACAGTGTAGGAGCGATGAAGGACACTAGCAGAAGTGAGCAAGTGTTCCGAGTTTTTTTCTCTGTTTGATGCTTCCGTGGATCTTGAGACACATACTTTATTATGGGGCGGGGCACCCGAGAAGAAAGCACGCACGAACCGAGAACACCTGTAGAAGATTCTAGCTTTTGCATCGAGCACATTTTACTTATTAAGACGAAGGCTTTAGATGCTTCCAATGAAACCCTTTCATTAAGAAGCTCGGGCTGAAGAATTGGTGGTCTCACTTCTTGTAAACATTATGTCATGAGGTGAGAACATGAGAGCGTATAAAATAATACGAGAGTCTAAACTGCGTTCATGTACATGACTAGGAGCAATCAAACGAATGCAGGTATTTGTACGTTTGAAAATCTTGTTGATTTGCCCGCCCATTTCTATTTCATCTGCGAGGCAGTACGCGTCGCAATATCCACAATTTTAAGTGTGAATACACTTTATAAGCGACCCTAAACTATCCACCGCCGTCGGCGGCGTCCGCAGTCTTCTCTCTATCTTTAAAAGAAAGAGGACTTGGCGGGCCGCAGCGCGACGCTCTACCGAATAAGCCACGGACGCGACGCTGATATCGCGACGCTGATATCAGTAACGCGCCTTATACCCCCTCCCCATCCGCTTGCTCCTCCACTCTCCTCGCTCGCTGCAGCTGCGCGCGCACCCCTCTCTCTCGCGCGCCCGCCTTCTCTCTCAGTCTCCCGTCGAGAACGGGTCGTGCGATGGATGTCCCGGAGGCAACGCTACCATCAACAACGAGTGCAGTACAACCGAATGCCAGCACTGCACCCGTCGTTGGAAATGACGGTACCGCGGTGGTTTCACCGACGTTGGAAGACAGGGCGGCGCTGCGAAGGGCTAGTGAGACCGAACGTAAGTGGGCGAAGCATGCAGTGGATGCCGAACTGCGTGCTCGCGAGGCCGAGTGCAAGCGGGCGAAGTGTGCAGCGGATGCCGAACTGCGCGCTCGCGAGGTCGAGGACAAGCGGACGAAGCGTGTAGAGGATGGCGAACTTCGCTCGCGATGTGTGCAGCGGATGCCGAACTGCGCGCTCGCGAGGCCGAGGACAAGCGGGCGAAGCGTGTAGAGGATGCCGAACTTCGCTCGCGAGGCCGAGGACAAGCGGGCGAAGCGTGCAGCGGATGGTGAACTGCGCACTCGCGAGGCCGAGATGAGGCGTCAGCATTGAGCCGCGAACGCGGCCCAAAAAGCGGAATGACAACGCAAGCGTCAGGCGGAGAAGGGCGAGGAAGGCCGGCGTCAAGGCGCTGCTCGCAATCGTCAACGGCGAGTGGACGTTCCCGAAGCCGTTCCAGCCAGTGAACGTGCCGCGTGGGAGAGGGTGCGAGCCCTGGACTTTGCTCGTCCGGACGCGTCGTGAAGTTGGTTGCGAAACTTTATCGAGGTCCTGCAAGGCGCGCGTCAGCGCGCAGCGGGCGACTACCACGTCGGGACCGTTAGGCCAAGCCTATCAGCCGCTTCGCGGGCCTGCTGCACGGCCCAAAGTTGGTCGGCCAGGAGGGAGCTGCGTAGGGCCGCCTCCCACCTGACCGATATAGTGTTGGGGTTAGCGTACATTGCCTTGCCCTCCCAGAGCATGTGCGCCAGCGTGAATACATCCCCACATGCGGGGCAAGCGTCATTGGGAAACACGTCAGGATAAATAGCGTGAAGGGATCTCAGGTTAGGGTACGTGTCGGTCTGTAGTAGTCTGAGCGTAGGGGCCTGTGGCCTATTAAGATTTGGATGAGGGAGTGGATATAGTCTCCGTGCGAGGAAAAAATGTTTTGTTATTTCGTTGTACGTGGCAGGCGTGTCCCTGTTTTCCGCAACCCCGTTGGCCCCGAATCATTGCCCGGAACCCGCGCGGTCGGTTAGTGCGCGCGCGGCCTCGTGGGCATACTCGTTGAGGTGGGGGGGAGCGCCTTGGACCTGTCCAACATGTGCAGGAAACCAAATCAGTACGTGGTGCTTGATGCCGTCGCGGCCACCACTTTGGAGCCCGCGCAGGGCTTTCTTGGAGATTACACCGCGCTCGAAAGCGCGAATAGCTGACCTAGAGTCACTATAGATGACCTCCCTTTCACCTTCCAGGATGGCCAGGGCGATGGCCACTTGCTCGGCAATCGTCGGATCGTCAGTGTGAACCGATGCGCAGTTGGTGATTTGTTGTTTGGAGTCGACAACGACTGCGGAGAAGGCGCTGCTCCCACTGAACGCTGCCGCGTCGACAAAGCTGACGCCGTGCTCCTCACTGTGAATCTGCTGGAGAAGAGTGGAAGCTCTAGCCCATCGCCTACCATGATTGTGCTCGGGACGGACATTCCTCGGTATTGATGCCACGGTGATGAGGTCACGAATCTCACGGGGCACCTGTCTCATCTTCTCGTCCACTTCAGCCGGAGAGTGTCCGAGCTCTCGGAGTATATGTCTGCTGGTCTGGGAGCTCGAAAGGCGCGCGAGCTGGGCCCGCTCCTGCGCTTCGGCAATCTGCTCCAACGTATTGTGTACTCCGAGCTGGAGCAGGCGCTCGGTGCGCGTCCTAATCAGGATACCGAGGGCCCGCTTAGTAATCTTTCTGAGCAAGACGTTGATCTTGTCACGCTCGGCACGCTGCCAATTGTGCATGGCCGCGACATATGAAAAGTGGCAGAGAACAAAGGCATTGACAAGTCGGATTAGGTTGTATTCCTTGAGGCCTTGGTAGCGGTTGGTCCCCCGCCGAACCAGCCGACCGCGTTATCCGTCTTGGCGGCGAGCTTTAGTATAGTCTTGCCGTTGGAACCATTGGACTCGATGGTCATGCCGAGGACCTGAATGGAGTCGACTAAGGGTATTGCGCTGCCATCACCGGTGTAGAGCTTGATATCACTCTTCGAGATCAGCTGCCAGTTTTTGGGCTTGGGCCCTCGCCTAGTGGGTTGGTAAAGGAGGAGCTCGGACTTGCTTGGGGAACACCTCAGGCCTGTGGGACGGAGGTAATCTTCCGTGGTGTCTATGGCCTCCTGCAGGGAGCACTCGACTTGCCCATCGCTGCCACCTGTGCACCAAATGGTAATATCGTCCGCGTAAATTGTGTGGTTAATGCCTTCGATACATGAAACCCTCTTGGACAACCCGACCATGACAAGGTTGAACAGGGTGGGCGATATCACTGACCCTTGTGGCGTGCCGCGCGCTCCCAGCTCGATCTCCTCGGAGACAAGGTCTCCCACACTGAGAGTGGCTCTCCTACGGGTCAAGAACGATTTGACATATATTTGTAGAATCTGACTCCAAGGCCGAGCTCAGCAATCGACTGCAACACGAAAGAGTGAGTAACATTGTCGAAGGCTTTCTCAAAGTCGAGGCCGAGAATGGCCCGCATGTCTCGAGTGTTGCAGTCGATGACTTGGTTCTTGAGCAGCTTCATAGCGTCTTGCGTCAAAAGCTTGGCCCGAAAACCAATCATGGTGTACGGGTAGAGCCCATTGTCTTCCAGGTACCGAGTCAACCTATTGAGGACCACATGCTCGGCTACCTTTCCCACGCAGGATGTGAGCGAAATGGGGCGCATGTTGTCCAAGTTGGGTGACCTCCCCGGCTTAGGAATGAGCACGGTGCGTGCGACCTTCCATGGGTCGGGGACCTCGCCGCTCTTCATGCCTCGTTGATGACCTCGGTGAGGTAGTCGATTGACTGGTCGTCCAGGCTGCGCAGGGTCTTATTAGTTATGCCGTCGCGGCCCGTGGCAGACCTTCCATTGAGCCTGTAAAGCACCTGTCGAACCTCTTCGTGGCATATCTCGGCGTCCAGTTCACTGTTGGCCGGTCCTGATTACTCGGGGTACGTTGTTGCGGGGTTCTAGTCGACAGGGAGGCACTTTTGCACCAGCTGCTTCAAAACCTCCTCTTCTGAAGAGGACTGCTTGGCTTCTTGCATGGCTCGTGCTAGTAGGTTCCGCTGGTTAGTTTTGGTGTTAGTCTCGCTGAGCAGGTGCTTGAGCAGGTTCCATGTCTTGCCATTACGCATCTGGCCATCTACCGAGTTGCACACCTCGTCCCACTGCTGCTTGGAGAGGACGCGACAGTGCTCCTCGATGGTCTTGTTTAGGTCGGAGATTTTCTTGCGCAACCTGCGATTGAAGCGCTGGCCTTTCCAGCGGGCAAGAAGTGACTGCTTGGCCTCGAGCAGGTGGGCAAGGCGGCTATTCACTTTTCAACCGGAAGGTCAGTACTAATATTCTTCGTGGTACTTATGACGTCCTCTCTGAGCTGGCTAATCTATCCTGTAGGCTTGGCCTGGTTGCAGGTAGGGGTCGGTCATTGCGGACTTCGCGAAACTGGTCCCAGTTTGTCCAAGAAAACTCCCGTGCCCTCTTTCAGACCACTATGAACTGCGTCACCAGGACGTAATGGTCGCTACCTAAGTCAATGTTTGAGTTGGCCCACTGTACATCGGGGAGATTCTTGACGAAGGTCAACTCGGGAGTGGAGTCTCTGCAGGATGAGGTGCCCAACAGAGTTGGAAAGGCCTTGTCGGTGATTAGAGTCAGCTCCATGTCCGTCGCGTTCTGCCACAGTTCCGCACCCTTGCTGGTATTGTACGGGTAGCCCCAAGAGTGGGGCTACCCCGACAGCACCTCAGCTGGCCCTCCTCGGACCGTGTCGGCCCAGGTTATAGAGCCCGACTTCTTGCTTCTCGCTGACACCCCGCTAGGCTGCTGTTTACGCCCGGTAGACCTGAATCGAGAGCTGCAGCGGCTCCCAGACTTGTAGGGCTGGGCTCCTCCTCGGGACCGGGAGCGGCTCCTGGACCGGGAACGGCCCCTGGAATGGGACCGAGAACGTCGCCTGGAACGGCCCCTGGAACCACGTGACTGCTGGAAGTCCTGCCCATCCGTGGGGGGTGATGGTGGTGCCGTGGCTTGGCCTTGATCGGTGGCGCGAGACTTTTCCCAGCGCCTTCGTCGCACGACATACGGGTTATGGAATCTGCCTACTGTCCTTGTCAGCCGTGAGGTGTTGCCCACCACACAGCCTGCACTTGGGGGTACACTTGTGTTGTGCGTCAGGATTTGAAGCCCCACAGCCCCGACATACGATGTCGCCTGGGCAGGGACACACATCAGCACGGTGACCAAGCTGACCTCAAGCGTAGCAAACGTCTATTTTCTTGCGATAAAGCGAACATTGCACAAGGGTGGGGCCACAGCGCACAAAGTTTGGGACTCTATGACCGTCTAAGGCGACAATTACCGTACCGGTGCTGCCTATGCGCTTGGCTGCCAGGGCAAGCGGATTTCTTTCATTTACGATCTTGTTGTCAATATCATTCGGGCCGTCTACGAGTGGAATACCTCGGATCACGCCCTTGCACGTGGATTGAGGGGCGGCCTCGTAGGCACTGACCTCGTATGTTCGGCCCATGACGACGATCTGCCGAACTTTGACGTAGTGGTTTGGCATTTTCCCTTCTAGGTGTGCTGACAACCATAATATTCTGCTGCTCGTTGAGGCATAGCGTGTCACCCCGCAAATCTTCGGCGCAGATGCTTGTGGCTGACAGGATTGCATCAGCCACCACGGTGCAGCCGGTCTTGACAATAATGAGGCCTCCGCGGGGCCGAATCACGATCTTCGTATCCTCCCTGGGGAGCTGGGGCATCCGGCCAGCGCGGATGATTCTAGCCTTGATGTTATTGCCACTGTTGCGGCCTCGCGGGGCCTCGGCCGTTGTTGACTTCGTCTCGTTGGGAGTAGCACCATTAGGATTAGCGCCTGCCGAGCGCGCGCCAGCTCTTCTGGCACCTTCAGACTGCCAACCTCGGTCTTCTGTCACCTCTCCGGGGGTTATGTCCTCCCCCACCACCTGATATTCCATTCTTTTCTGAAAATAAGCCCACAGAAGAGCGAAAAGGGCACCCGGGAACGGCGACGTGGCTGGCGTCGCGCCGGCGTGGGCTTACCTCGTTAAGCTTAGCCCAGGCGGTGACCGGCTCCGGAGAAAAAACGTTCCAAAACGTGAAAATAGTCCACTCACGCAGCAGGTTTTGGCATCAAAATAGTCCTGGCACTTTCACTGAAGCGACACAAACAAAGCTGAACGCGCACTCGAAAAATTCACTTGAATATCATTGTAGGAAGCAGGAGCCACTCGAAGGTCGTATGAACAACACAGACGCCACGCCGCGTCTCGTCGTGAAGTGTAAATAAATAATACTTCGTATATAATGTATCTGTGTACAAATGCTTCATGACAAACAACACTTAAATTCATTCATTACACTTTATTCATCATAATCAGTAATAAAACTCCCAAGCATTTCCCTGAGGGTGAACATGGTTAAGTGCGAATGCACGGGGTAATGCTATGAGGGGGAGTAAAGTTAAAATCCGTTGGCATTCGCCCGTGAGTTAACGTAAGCTCCCCCGTGTGATCAAATTGCGATTTTCAGGAACCATTTCACCATAAAGGCACCATAGTGTGATTAATAAATATAATAGTGCGAATTAATAAATACCCATCATAGCATCACCCCGTACATTCGCACTTAACCATGTTCACCCTCGGGGAAGTGCTTGGGAGTTTTATTTTTTCTGCCGGTTTGACGCTCAAGACTACAACGTCGACAGGATCGAGAAAACAAGTGCTGATTCCGAACTATAAGCGGTATTAAATTCCTCCTTGTGGGTTCTTTAACAAAACAAACTGATATGACTAGATTTGACAATGAGCGTGATGAAGTAGATGCAGTGAGAGGGAGCCTGCATGAGCGTACGAATGCGAAGCAGTAGTTGTAATGAGTTTGATGTACACGTAATAGCGTCGATGGCAGACCCCCAACAAAGACTTTTTACAATGTCACCTTTCATGCAGCTGGGACACTGCATCCACACTACTTGAAAGCGATGTTTACTGCGGACAAGGGTACGCTTCTATCAGCTCGGGACTTCAAGTCCTGTGGGTGTTCCCCTCTCACACTACAAGGTGGCAATCAGGCGCTGTGGAAGTTATTGACGCCAGCACCAGTAAGGAACGCTCACGTGTTTTCTGCACACTGCAGGCACTGCGCCGCGCTTCCTATCGGATTGGAGAAATTAGGCGCCTTCTTCATCTTCTAACCACCACCATCACGACAAAGCTTTCGCCAAGCAAGTAAACTGACGCATTCACGTTAAGTCTCCATTTCATGTTTCAATACATGCTCTTTTTAGGGAAAAAGCTCCTAAAGGCACGAGTCTGGTCATCCCTTGTATGTATGTATGTATGTATGTATGTATGTATGTATGTATGTATGTATGTATGTATGTATGTATGTATGTATGTATGTATGTATGTATGTATGTATGTATGTACGTACGTACGTCTATACTTCCACCTCTGCAAACTGCCCACTTCTTTTTCATTGCAAACATCCCACTACGCACCACCAAACCACCACTTCACCGACCATAAATCAAATATTGTTGAGAACTAGCCAGTATGAAATGCAAGATGGCCTTTTACTTGTATCCAGGTTCGCGTCGAAGAACCATAGACTGTCCCACTGTGTCCATCCCATGTTTTTACGAGACCGCCGTTAGTGCTACTTTTGCAAACTGCCCACTACGCACTATTACCGATCCACCACTTCACCGACCGTAGAGCTGTAAAATGAAGAGGGAATGGAAGTGACGCACTGCTACCACTTATGAATAACAAAATTTCTTGTGTAAATATAAACAGTGTTTGTCACGTTTTTGATGATGTAGTGAGTGATATTCGCGGATGGTTTCACGGTTTAGCGATGAAACTCTCCAGCGCTTCGCCCCATTCATCATCATTCACTCCGGGGATACACTGTGATTTTTTTTCTCGTGTTAAGCTTCTTACACACAAAATAGTTCCGAAACGATAACTTATTTTTTTGTTCCTTCTCTTACTGAGTGAAGGTGACCATTTAAACGAAATTTCATGAGTAAATCACGTTTCCTCCTTTTAACAACATTGCTAAGTAGAAGCAGCAGGTCCTCCTTTACTATTGTCAAAATTCGTTTCAAACAGCACTGAAATGATGATCCCATTCAAATATATACCATTGTGGTCGAATGGTTGAATTGTTTTCTGGAAGAACGTTAGAAAGCCACTTCTCTACTGTTATCCTAGCGCTATTGCAATACCTTATATAACACTACAAAATTGAAGGCTCCACGTAAATGCAACAAAGAAAAAAATATCATAACTAGGTCCACCGGTCAATTTGTTAGCACTGCTACGTTACCGGAATTTCAGTTTTTCCGCAGAAAACCAAACAAAGCAACCAAATCCTGTCGCTGCATCACTACCAGGCTGAGTGAAAGTAAAAAAGCACATTTCATCATAACATAAGAAACGTCGCCTAATGCATTCGAATGCGTGGAAACAAAATGTGCAAAATATATATTTCCGTGCATTTGATATTTGTCTCATAACGTCACATGGTCTCTAAACAGAGAAGGCGATTCTGCAGCGCTGACGAGTCGTTTTGTGCAATGTTATTACTTGAATGCATCTATGTCAACTTGAAAAAGGAGATCACGACGCAAACGTCCAATTTTATTTACATTACGCAGCTTCAGATCGGTCTTAGGCGCTGCAGAAACACCAGTAGTATGACACAGAGCACCGAATCAAAAAAATATCACTCTACGAAAAAATGGAGTATACGGATAGTAGTTCTGCTACACAATCATCATCTGTGTTAATTTCTCGCGTTTCCTTTCTTGAATACCCAGCGATGGGTGCACTTTCCTGTCGGCGCGCACGTTATCAATTATTACCACATTGATAACGCGCACGCCGTTTGCGACCGCGAACTACGGGAACCGCGGTGATAGCGCGAGGAAAGTATTGTGAGTAGATGACGATTGTCGTTGTGTAGCAGATACACTCCCCGAATACAAATTTTTTTAGAGCCTAGAGTGTATACACATTCTACAGAGGATAATTTTTCTTCCGGACAAAGGCCTGATAAAACATTTGCGTACTTCTTGTGGTCCAGTTAAAAGAATAACAACATCTTCTTATGGTTGCGGAACGCCGGAAATATAAGTACAATTCTCGCAGACGAAAGGCTGCCTCCGCCTCACTCTAGGAAATGATCGAATAAAAATGGTTTCGGTTCCTCCCAGAACAATAATCGTCATCTATCTTGCGTTTCTTTGTTAGCATCATTGCCTCGCGCCCGGCACTCAGGTGTCGAACGACACGCACGCTATCAGTGTGACATAAAAAAAGTGGCCAGCGGCGACTTTTGAAGAAAGGAAGCACAGGCAAGCCAGATGACGATTATTGTTGTGGGACAAAACAGACACCCTTTTTACTCGCTCATTTCTCGGAGTGAACGGATAGGAGAAATTGAGGTGAATTGGCCAAAGCATGGACTGCAGCTGCCATCTCTCGCCGACTGAGTAATGCTTCAAAAAGAGACTTGTGCTGCTGCCTACCGGCAACTAGAAAAAACATAAAGAGCTCCACGGGACGGCGGTTCATTTGAAACTCGTTTTTCTTGTCGCTCATATAACAGGAAGCTGGTGTGCTTTTTTCCCTATTTAATCTAAGTGGGGCTAAGCCGCGTGCTCCTGGAAACAAACATTCCTAGTAATTCTCCTCGCCCACAAAGCGATCTTTCTGGCCCACTCCACGAGCCTATTTTAGTTGCCGACAGGCGGCAACAGGGGTTAAAGATTCCTCCAACGCGGGTTGTGGCTTGCTTATTGTTTAGTTTCTTTAATTATATTTTCCTTTCTCACGTTTATTTATTCTCAGTATCATTAGCGAATATGCAAATCCGCCAGAAACATACCGCTGTTATATTTATATATTAATATTTTTATTTCTAACAAGCATCTCCGATGTTAAAGAACCCCAGGTGGTCTAAATTTCCGGAGCCCTCCACTACGGCGTCTCTCATAATCATAGAGTGGTTTTGGGACGTTAAACCCCACATATCAATCAATCAACAAGCATCTCCGATGGTTTATCCACTACAATAGCTCGACACGTAAGGTGTCGCGCTGGTGGGTTAGAAGGTCCCGGTTTGATCCACCGCCATGGTGGGCACGTTTTGGTGGTAGCCGAATGCAAAGAACGCCCGTGTGCTTAGATTACGGTGCACGTTTATGAACCTCATGTGGTCAAAAATTATTCGAAATGCCTCAGTACAGTACGCCTGATCACCTCGCCTTGGCACGAGAAACGCCAGCAGCAATTAACATCCGTCATCATGAAGAGTTCAGATGAAGTCGACATCTGAATGGACTCCCTTGAAGCAATCACCAGCTGCTTTTCCTTAACGGTAGTGTTATACGCCTTTCCTTAGGAGAAGGTGAGCGAGGTGGTGGGAGTGTTTCTGGGCGATGAAATGTTTCACAGCCCCAAAATGTGTGATTTTGATCATTTCTTCTTTCTTTTTTTATTTTTCTTTCGTTTTCTTTTTTTCCTTTTCTTTTGTTTTTCACCCCCCCCCCTACTTCTCCTATTCATCACAGTTATTTCATCCAACGTTACACAAATCGGCGCTTGCAATATCAGTTCAAACAAAAAGAGAAAGAAAACACCACGTGCCGGTTCATCACGATAATTCACTGTCGACGTGAAATGTCATAACGAGACACTCAGCAACTCTGCTGTAATATTATTCTCTCAGAAAATAGTTCCTTCATTTTTGGGCGTCATTTTTGGTCCGCAAGTACAATGATAATTTACTTTTCTTCTGATTTGAAATATTTGTTGTCGGGCGGGCATCTGGTACTTGGCTGACTAAGAAGTCGGCTCACTAAGAACGTACATGCTAATCAAAGTCGTATATATCGTTTCTAATAGAAGGTAGTGGGCGTGTAGCTTTTAAGGGACAGAAAGCGAGCAGTGCTGAGTGAGGATTAATAATTTTTGTGACACAAATACTTCGCGAACGATGCAACATCTTTTGGAGCGTTCAACTCTTGAGCTAGCCCCGCCGTGGTGGTCTAGTAGCTAAGGTACTCGGCTGCTGACCCGCAGGTCGTGGGTTCAATTCCCGGCTGCGGCGGCTGCATTTCCGATGGAGGCGGAAATGTTGTAGGCCCGTGTACTCCGATTTGGGCACACGTTAAAGAACCCAAGGTGGTCAAAATTTTTCCGAGTCCTCCACTACGGCGTCTCTCATAATCAAATGGTGGTTTTGGGACGGTAAACCCCACAAATCAATCAATCAATCAATCAATCAATCAATCTTGAGCTAGCCGTAAAATTTTCTACACCGTTTACTTCAAAATGTCCGAATTCGGTCGAATGAAAGTGCCAGTGTAATCCACGCAGCCCTGCCGCGGCTTTTAACTTTTCAAATAATAATATTATTAAGTATGGCTGGGCTATTACCTCGCAAAACCACCATACGATTATGAGAGACGCCCTAGTAGCGGGCTCTTCTTCTCTACAAGCCTCCACCTTCTCATTGTCTTCGGCCTTGTTTCAAATCCGACAGGCACAGTAAAATCACAAGCCACCATGATGACAAGTACCAATCCCGACCACGGCGGCCACATTTCCGTTGAAGGTGAAGCTGCTCGAGTCCCGTGCATTTACATGTGGGTGCACGTTAAAGGATCGCAGGTGGTCGAAATTTCCGGAGCCCCCTACTAGTGCGTGTCTCATAATCATATGGTGGTTTTGTGATGCTAAAACTCAGTAGTTATTCTATATTGCCATAATATAGCTATAACCATTCGAATTCAAACAGAAAATTTGTTGTTTCCGGTATAAGGGCCTCGTCAAGCGTCCATGCATTTTGTCTTCTACTTTCGAATTCTAAGTTTTGTGCACTTGAATGAAATCAATTCAATTCAAAGTTAAGGATTATACCCGTAAAGACGTCGATGACCTGTTTTCGTCCAATACAAGGGCTTGGCATTCTCAGACGACTACCGATAATCTTCATTCGTTTTATATACACGTCATCTGTCAGCAATAATTGTTTTCCCTTTCGAAAGTTGAAGACCGTCTCGTATTGTTTGCGCACAAATTGTGCTCTTGCACGTTGCACGTTCTAGTTCGTCCCCAATTATTGTCTTTTTACTTATGCGCTTCAATTGAAGCACCTACTCAACGTTTCTTTTATTCGTTACCTTTTCGTATCGTCGTCTCTAGCAATTACCAGGCCCCTGATACCACTAGTCCTTGCGTGCATGCGTGCGTGCGTGCTTGCGAGCATGAGTGAATGAGTGAGTGAATGAGAAAGCGAGCGAGCGTGCGCTTGTGTGTTTGTGTGTGTGTGTGTGTGTGTGTGTGTGCACGTGTGTGTGTGCATGCGTGTGTACGTGCGTGTGTGCACGTGCGTGCGTGCGTCTGTGTGTGTATGTGTGTGTATTGATTGATATGTGGGGTTTAACGTCCCAAAACCAGCATATGATGATGAGAGACGCCATAGTGGAGGGCTCCGGAAATTTCGACCACCTGGGGTTCTTTAACGTGCACCCAAATCTGAGCACACGGGCCTACAACATTTCCGCCTCCAACGGAAATGCAGCCGCCGCAGCCGGAATTTGAGCCCGCGACCTGCGGGTCAGTAGCCGAGTACCTCAGCCACTAGACCACCGCGGCGGGGCGATGTGTGTGTATGTGTGTGTGCGTGCGTATGTGTGCGTGCGTGCATGTGTTTGTGTGTGCGTGCGTGCGTGTGTGTTTGTGTGTACGTGCGTGCGTGCGTGCGTGTGTATGTGTAAGTGTGTGTGCGTACGTGCGTGTGTGTATGTGTGCGTGCGTGCATGCGTGTGTGTGTGTGTGCGTGCGCGCGTGCGTGTGTGCGTGTGTGTGTGTGTGTGTGCGTGCGCGTGTGTGTGTATATATGCGCGTGTGTGTGCGTGTGTGTGTATGTGTGCGTGTGTGCGTGCGTGCTTGTGTGTATGTTTGCGTGTGTGTGCGTGTGTGTGTGTGCGTGCATGCTTGTGTGTGTGTATGTGTGCGTGCGTGTGTGTGCGTGTGTGTGTGTGTGCGTACGTGTGTGTGTGTGTGCGTGCGTGTGTGTGTATGCGCGTGTGTGTGCGTGCGTGCGTGTGTATGTGTGCGTGCGTGCTTGTGTGTATGTTTGCGTGTGTGTGTGCACGCGTGTGTGTGCGTGTGTGTGTGTGTGCGTGTGTGCGCGTGTGCGCGTGTGCATGTGTGCGTGTGTGTGTGCGTGTGTGTGTGCGTGTGTGTGCGTGCGTGTGTGTGTGCGTGTGTGCGTGTGTGTGTGCGTGCGTGTGTGTGTGTGCGTGCGCGTTTGTGTGTGTGTGTATGCGCGTGTGTGTGCGTGTGTGTGTGTATGTGTGCGTGCGTGCGTGCTTGTGTGTATGTTTGCGTGTGTGTGTGTGTGTGTGCGTGCGTGTGTGTGTGTGCGTGCATGCTTGTCTGTGTATGTGTGCGTGTGTGTGTGTGTGTGCTTGCGTGCTTGTATATATATATATATATATATATATATATATATATATATATATATGTGTGTGTGTGTGTGTGTGTGTGTGTGTGTGTGTGTGTGTGTGTGTGGTGTGTGTGTGTGTGTGTGTGTGTGTGTGTGTGTGGGAGCGTGAGTGCGCGTGCCCACTTGATCTAACTCGGTTTAACCTCGCATCCAACTCTGGCTATTCGTAAAGCAAGAGTGCGCGGTAACATCGAAATCGGGGTTACTTCTGGGGTCAACATCCACCAACGTTCTGCCTATAAAGCAGCCCACCTAATTTCGTCTATACCTCTAGGGCAGTTCCGTACGCAATCAAGTTCTCAGATGATGAGAGAACAGCTCATTGCAAACACGTACAAAACACAATTCAAGACGGCGCAACGATCGCCCTTACGAGCGGGCCCGTCAGAAGTAACAGCCACGGGCCATACTGATAGTCCCGTCCAGGATCACTGCGGCAGCTGCCGGCGCAAGTCCACCCCGACGCCGAACGGCAGTACGGGCAGGCTCGCGCGGGGTCGTAGCCTGCGCGGTGCGTCGTGACCAGAGGGTGTGGCGGATGTTGTTCGGCGCAACCGATAGGGGACGCCACTGGCGGCGTCCACTGCGTACAACCCCTGAGCCGGTGATCAACCCTCCCGCTCCGCTCTCGTTGTCGGTCGCTTATGTTATAGTCGCGTGCTGTTCCTGATATTGTTGCTAGCCGTGTACGTTACTTGCTTTTCGATGAACAACGAGACACCGGGATCACCTCGTTGGGCCTTCAATAGCTGAATCGACAGCGTACGGCTGCGTCCAGGAATTTTCGGCTAGATCGCCTTGTGAGATCATCAGCCAGGCGCCTGAAATGTTTTTTTTCTCTCTTTTTTTATGCAATGGAGAATCGGCGATCATTAGGATTACCATACCTGCGCTGTTTTGTTCGATATTTATACTTCGTTGTATGAGGGCGTCTCCCAATCTACAAATATCACAACATTCAAGCCACTTTTTTCAAGGCGATATGTTGAGCAGCAATTTTCTTGTCATTTCTTTCGTTCTATTTTTAGTGGGGACGGAGTTACAGAAAGTGAATTTCAGCACGGTGTAACTACACATTTATTGTTCTAACATATACAAACGCAAAAGTAAAACCTGAGGGCACTACAGATTCCATGAGCCAATACATTGAGAAACTAAATAATACAGTGTGCATGCAATATATTACCTTCAAAAATAGCAAATGGCACTACCTTAGCCTCCCATTATTATGCAGCGCAGTCCATTCAATACTACCTATCATATCAGCCAATGTTTTTCATGGGAAATGACGCTGACTTTCAACTACATTACCAGAGAACCAGCGGGAGTATTATTCCTCAGTCAGCGCATATGTCTTCGCTGACACTTTATCCTCCCCACGCCTTGGGTGATAAACGTTTACAACAGCGCGAATATTTTGCACCATATGAAGAGCTAAGATTCACGTCCGCCTTTCAGTAAAATTATAACTGCTGACTCCAACAGACATCGAGGGCATCTAGTGCGGCGGTTGCATTCAAAGCGTCTCACTGGTGGCGACCACGTGAGACATTCTTCTATGGCAACCTGGTTTTTATTTAGACGAAGATGGTTCTTCGGGCTTAAACAGCGATGACTACACAACACTTAATAGAATTGCTAGTAGATTGCTAAATAAAAAGTTTACTGTATGGAGCATGCTAGGAAAGCGGTCATAATATTTAATTGTCGCCCTAACTCAATTTTAACCCCGCAATTCTGATCGCTGTCAAAGTCGTGTTTGCGCCGAACATTATTGTGCGATGCCTGTTTTCTTTTTTCAATGCAGCCTTGTTACAGCCATGACATAATCAGAATAAGTTCGTTGTATTTTGCGTCTTTGTTGACTGGCGATCACTCTAATTTGATCCCTTTCGCCCCGCATTGCTGTTTCTCACTCTACAACCTTCGCACCTAGGGCTATTGCCTACATGATATGTTGAGTACGAAAAGCAGATTATGAAATATCTCGACGAGGACGGCAAAGAAATGGATACCTCAGGCTAGAGTGAAATAATGACGTAGAGATTGAATATTATAGACCTTATTCCGCTATTGCAAGAAGGCTGCATGTATTCCATGGTTCGAAAAAATGAGGTTAATTAAAAAATAAAGAACTGAGAAGGAAAGCGAAATCATCGATACAAAGAGTGAAACTTTTTTTTCATTCAATCAAGTCAGGCATTGCCCGTCACCCCGGCCGGCATACCATCTTACACGACAGCAACAGAGGCTTGAATATTGATGTCTTGCATAAATGCCGGAGCCTGGGCCCGAAGCTGGGCCTCCCAGAATTCTACAGTGTGCGGACCATCGTTCCCACTAAGACATGTTCACATCATGTTGACCAAGCTTGCCACCTGCCCACCTAATTTTTACTGGGACCGCAAATCTTCTGTGTGTCACTTGCTGTAAAGTACTGTGTTTAGGGACCCCCAGTCTGCAACTTTCACCACATAACTACGTCCATGAGTAGACTGATTGCTCAGAAATGATTTATTACATGCATATTCAATATACATCTGACTGTTGTGGTAGTGCGCCATCTCTTGTGCTGTGTACAAGTGACAAACTTTTTGAAAGCAAGACTGTGATTGTGCATAGTGAGTGGGAAAGATGAAGGCATGTTTACTATACGAAAATGTATGAAAGGTCTGCCTTTCTCTAATAAACTTTCAGTTCACAAAAACAGCACATTTCCGATGTTAATAGTTCATATGATGCCATTGTCTCCGTTCTCCGTTACGCTCATTCTCCACTCCAGTTATGAACCGACAAGCCCTTTTCTATTTGTTACTACAGTACAAAACACGTTTCTTTCATATCCTTCTGAGTTATAGTCGCGAAATATCTTTTGTTCTTATGCCGCGTTAAACATATAGTTTTCATTTCTTTGCTTTTTTTTTTACAGCGAGAGCTGTTATGAGATCAGAACGCAAGTCACGTTCGGTGCCGTAGTTGCCCGCAGACACCACCGCCAGTGTCCGTAACCAATATCGCAAGAAATAGTTTTAAACTTTAAATTTAATAAATATATAGAAAACACTAAAGACACCATGAGATTCGAACCCAGGTCCACTTCGTGCCAGCCCAGTAATCTACCGCAGAGTCACGCCGGCGCCTCAAACTCATTTGAAAACTGGCCTTATATGCAGGCTTGTTGTCGGGAAAGTAATCGGGGTAATGTAAGCGTTTTAGAACATTGAAAGAACACCCAGGCGTCACACAATGCGAATTGCGTAATGTGTGGGTCATTCAGTATGATCAAACCCTTTGCAAAAGCTTGTTCTTGTTCACGCATTAACTGTGGCGGATACCCACTTAGGCCTAATCCTTGATCGTGAGCAACTGAATAAACTTTATACACAGTATCCCTAGCAAATGCATAGCGGATACCACGCTTCAAGAATGATGAAGAATAGCATAGTGAATGCCAGGCAACTACACAAAAAATGTGACTATTTTGGGCGTAGTGGGTACCCAGCAAGTGTGCTTGTAGCAGTTACTCAAAGAGTGTTAAGAAAAGGCCCGGGAAGGTTGCCCTTTGAGTTTTCGCTGTGACAGTGCTGCGCGTTTCGTGCAGGCCTGGCGTTTTTTTTTTTTCTATCATCTTACCCTTGCCTTTTTCGAATGTACTCTTCGCATTGTTACTTTCCCCATACATCAAGTGTAGACCGGTCATGCGTATCTCTGCAACGTTAAGCCACCTCCCCGCAAAAGTAATCGTTGTTCTCACTCAATCATTGGCCCACGCTTTTGCGAAAACGCCGTGCTAACTGTGTGGCAAGATGACAAGAGGTGTTCGTTGTATTACAATGTCTAAAGGTGGATGTGTGCTTGCAATGTAGCGACCTTTATCCACACGTGCTTTTTTTTTCTTTCCTACCTTCCTCTGACGTCCTCATTAATCAAACGTTGAAGCTTCTCGCTACGTGCACTGCTCACATTCGTTCTAACTGAGTGTCCGTTTCGCGGGTGTAACATTCAAACATCTGGCGGGAACGGCGCAGCAACAAGTCTTGGGCAACGTAGCGGCATATGGCCAGCGAAGGAAACTGAATTCCAAGTGAGTGGGCGGTGCTTTTTCGTCATGTCTCGTAAGTACCTCATTAACTGGCTGTCAGTTGTTGGGATTGAAACGTAGACCCTCGAGGAAGCAAAGACGTCAGAGTTAGTTGCATGCGTCCGGGCATAAGGAAAAAAATAATCCACGCATATCCACGAAGTGAATGCTGATGGTGGGGTAGAAGCAGTGTGCATTGTATCATGGATCGCGCCATCTATTTCGCTCTGTTTAACAGGCTTTTGTTTTGTTCTGGTCAACATCTTGTGTTGCATTATACTTCGATATATGGGTGGTTGAATGTCTGTGTTTGTCCGTTGTTATGGCCTTTTATTTTGGTTCTTCTAGTTAACAGCTTTCTATTTTGATAGCCTCTTAGTATATCACTAACTTTTCGGTTTCTAGATCAGCTGTAGACGCCGGGTGGCGGTTTGTCGACGAAGAGACATAGCGCGGTCTAAAAGTGCTACGCCCTTAAAAGTCTGTCCACAGCTTTTTTTTATGGCATAACGCGCATTTCGATTATTCTAGCCTTACCATATTACTTCACTGGTACTCGCAATTTTCGTCGTTTTCATACCATCCACAAATTTCGAATCTCCTCGACGATACATGGTCTTTCATGAACTTCTCTCTCCGTTCGTGTTATACGACAAGCTTCTTCACTGAAACATTTTTTTTCCTATAGGGTAACACAATCGTTAAAGAATGGGCCATGAAATGATAAATTATAGTTTCTAAAAAATATATAGTGTCACAAAAAATATCGCGCTGTCTTTTCTCTTGGTAAACAATAAGAAAGTGTAAATGGTGCCACACCATTCTAACTATGCACGTTATTATTCACGCGTTCCCTTTATCTTGTTTTTTTTCTTACCGTGTCATGCACTAAATAAATTAGTGCAGCTTGTTACTACACAGAAAAAGTGCATCACATTATTTTAATTATTCCCTCACCCACTCATCTTCCAAAGTACCTCAAATTAGGGTCCATCACGATACGAACCTATCGTTTTAGTGTTTCGTAACTCGTAATAACTTGCGACGTCAAAAAATAACTCTATTTTCACAAACCAATTTCCTATAGTGAACTGTGCAGCATATATAGTAACGCTCTTTAAATCACTTTAAAAAATAAATACAAGCAACGAGGTACGTACCTGCTGCAGTTCTCGCATGGAAAGTAATTGAATGTGTGGTGTAGTGCGCTCTTAGCGGGACAACAGACCGCACAGAGCCTAAACCACTCCTATTGAAAATTATATGTTCAATTCAATTGACGAAGTTCAACTATTGCGAAGGGCGCAGGCTTTCACGACCTCCTTCGAGTGGCCCTTGCTGATAGTGCTGCATGTGGCTGCGCCTGGCACATGCAGCACTACCAGAAAGGGTGTGAAACTCTGTGCCCTTCGCAATAGTTAAATATTGTCAATTGAATTGAACAGAGAATTTTTGGCCCTGTCCTAAACGTATATATATATATATATATATATATATATATATATATATATATATATATATATATATATATATATATATATATTATATATATATATATATATATATATATATATATATATATATATATAATATATATATATATATATATATATATATATATATATATATATATATAAGTCTGTGTGTGTGTGTCCACAAATAACACATACGGTCACGCATAAGAATAAAAGCGCACGAGTTACCCTTTTTGGTGAGATCCAGCTTGCCGCCTATGTGACTCCCTTCGAAGAGTCTCGTTAACGGACTTTTCTGTTCCACGACTCTTGAGAGAGTGTGTAAGAATCTCTGAAGAAAGCTCATGCGTTTCCTTAAAGGAAGGCGTATACATGGCAAGCCAGAACTCCACACGAAGAGTCAAAGGACCCTTTTCTTTTCTTAAACTGTATGCACTACAAAGGTATGAAGTTTCGTTAAGGTGTGTATAGTGCTCCGAAAGAAAAAAAAAAGAAAAAGCGCTGATGCATCTTCTACAGCCGAGTCGATTCCGACCACATTCAAAAACCTGAAAGCAACGGTCACCGACCTAACGCAACTAAACCGAGGGCACAGCAAGTGCCCAATATTGAATAAACATTCCGGTAAGGACTCAACCGCGGTTGCCAAATCAGCGCTGAAAACCGGTAGCTCCCATGGCGCTGCCTATACTGACCACACCCATCTCGATGGGAGGCGGCCACTCAAATCACATTTATGTCCGCAGTAGCTGAAGCGTATATCAGTGGTCTAGAGCGTGTGTACCAGATGTGAGACATTAGGGACGACCCAAGAGACCACTGTGATGTATGCGTTAACCTTGTACCGAGCCGCACCTGCCATTGAGGGCGACGCCTTGCGTGTATTTCCTCGAGACCGCACCCAACAGAGGGCTACCACGGGCGAGCCGCGCCCAACGTATTATGCGTCCAGTTTGCGCGAAGTGTAGAACTGAAAGAGATGCGAGAGATGCAGCATACCCGGTGCAAAGAACCGCGGCCATTACTCGAAGGTGTGGCTCCTCAAGAAATGTTGAAGAGCTTCACGTTTTCAGAAGGTGCTCCCTGGCTGCTTTACCTTTATTTTAATAAACACCTCTCTAGAACCACGAAAACACGCCGCATTTAGTTGCTTGATGAAGCTTTCTCACCACAACTGGAAACTTTCTTTGCCAAAATAAGTTGTTCAATCGTATGTTTTTGTTTTAGAACTGTCGTTGAAGAACGCCATCTTTTAGTCATGCCACTTAGCCGAGCCAGCCCTTCTGATTTATTTTTTTCTTAGCTCTCACCTACTGTAACACAATATTATCACTCTGAACATAACATAACATCTGTATAATAATTAGGTGAATAAGCACTTAGTTATTTCAAGAACTTTTCCTCTTCGGAACAGCCGCGAGGTGAAATGTGCCTTGAAACAACTCAAAATTATTTCGCTTTGTCTCTGTTTCACTTCTTACTGCCGCCAACTGAACTTCACATTTACATACCAACGATTTATAGAAGCCTCGTTGCATCTCTGTCAGAATTGTTGCATCTTATGAGCGCTTAACAACACGAGGTGGCGCTCTGATTGTACGATAATCTACGACAGATCACCTTTGTGAGCCGCCCTCTGGGACAACATCTGGTGCACCACAAATGTTTCCGGCTCAGGTTGTAATTCGGTAGAGCCGAGCTTTTTACCGTATAGCCCCACCACGGTGGTCTAGCGGCTAAGGTACTCGGCTGCTGACCCGCAGGTAGCGGGATCAAATCCCGGCTGTGGCGGCTGCATTTCCGATGGAGGCGGAAATGTTGTAGGCCCGTGTACTCAGATTTGGGTGCACGTTAAAGAACCTCAGGTGGTCAAAATTTCCGGAGCCCTCCACTACGGCGTCTCTCATAATCATATGGTGGTTTTGGGACGTTAAACACCACAAATCATCATCAGCTTCTTACCGTATAAAACAGGGTCAGAACGAACCAAAGCTTCCAGCTTCCGCTCAAGCGAATGACTGGTGTTATCGCAGTTCAGATTAACTGTGCGCCGTATCACGACATGCTTCATCGATTTCTCAACAATACGAGTCCGGAATGAAGTGTAAACATGTACATAAATATTAAGAATGTTCAACATTATTGTCTTAGAGAGAAAAGAAAAAATATGCACAGCGTTATGCAAGACGCGTACACTTGACTCACTGTTACTGCGTTCCTAATTACGCGGTCATACGTAAAGCAAGATGGGTATTAATTTAGTTCGGCAGATCCGGTAGCACGCAGCAAGAGAGGGCGATAATGACCGCCGCAAGCACTGCGAGGATGATTTATCACGCTAACGGGCGGTTGGCCAAGAGATGTTGGGCAATGACGCTTTTGTGCAAGAAGCGAAGTAGTTGGCTTGATTATTCAACGCTGCGAGTATGCACTTCTTGTGCACAGTTCAAAATGAAATTAATATCAAAAAATAATCAAAAATATCAAAAAAAATAAATGCAAGCGAGGTTGTTTGTGTAGATCCGGGTTCGAAATGCTTAAAGCTATAAGCTATATACTGTTTATTCATACTATTGATGAGCATAAAACGTAAGCCTGAAGTCCTATTTGCGGCTTGCTTTGCGCGCATTTTCTCACGACAAGGCAGAATGCATGTGTACATAAACGTTTCGCACATTGTTTTACCAGTTTTTCAGAGCAGCCAAAACATTCATAAGGATCCGCGTCTGCATTTTACACCTAGCTTGGACTTCTACCAATTTTATAGTATCCCTGTACAATCACATAGGTTGATTTTCAATGTCGCTTTTTTTTTTTATTGCAACGACTTTCCGGCATTTCCGACAGCCAGTCAGACATGGATGGGCTGTCGGTGTTGAGCAGTCTTCCTTTCATTTTTTTCGCAGTTGTTCGTCACGCATTGATTCTACTATAACGACAGGGCTGATCGCATGCGGCGTAAAGTCGAAATGCACCTTTTGTGGTGGAACGTTTACTCACAAATAATGTCGCAGTTCTCCTGCACATCTTACTTTTCTGGAAGGCCATTTGCTTTTCACCCTGAGGGACGCCATGGTCATATACCGGCTTCCGGAATGGGAAACACCAGACGTGCACAGCAATATATGAAGGAGCGAAGTTCTGACATGATTTGCAGGAAATATTCTCGCTGTGTACGATGCACACACTAAATAGAGTGCACACTTTGGCGAGTACAAGCACTTGCATGCACCGACAACGTTCATGTTTTATAAAGCACGTAAACGTTGTGCACTTTGAAGGGCTCAGCGGGGAATTTTAAAAGCAAAGGAAAAACTTGCCCACTCAGTGAATAAGGACGGGCTCCTGCTCTAATAAGGCTACGGTATTGCTGAAAGATCGTGTAAGAGCGTGTGTCCAAAACTGTTTCCATGCGCCCCATGCTGCGTTTCTTGTTTTCTCGCTTTGAAAACTTCCGCTGGAGCGAACGTAGCACTTCCGATACAAAAACTATACGCAGAATTTCTAACCACACATCGGGACACCTCTTCCTCCAAAGTGGGAGGAATAGTGGGCAACTTTCAGGCATTTTTTGTCAAAAAAAAGCACGTTTGCCTCAGTTAGAAGTGCGACGTTTCGTCAACAATAATCGCGAGTCACTCAAACAAAAACAACCGAGATTCAGTCGCATAACGGTAGGCATATGCAACATCGAACAAGCAGACCTATGAACACAATAAAAAACCTAACTAGAGGAGCAATTCGACTAGTGCAAACACAACAATACAAATACCAAATGTATTCCCGTGCTTCCGTCTATAGAGGCACGCCCTCTGCGGGTACGTCAGAAAACACCTAGATTTTGGCAAGCGTAAACGCGAATTAAACGGAACACTCAGAAACAGATTAGCTTCACTGACGAGGGTGAAGTTACCCCCCCCCCCCGACAACCGGTAATTTGCGGTGAGCGCCTGAACAGGTAAAAGACACGCCTTCGTCGCCACTGCCCGGGCTCGAAAAACGTAGATTCACCACCAAGACGGCCCTGGGCTCTTACACTTTACCGGAAAGGCATGCCTAGTGGTTGAATAAAGAACAAAACGAACAAAAGCTTGCTTTCTCTCACAAGCAAAAGAAAAAGAGCAAACCGGATGACCTTCCTTGAAGACACTAAACGCTTGATGTCGTAAGCGTGTAGGCTTGCAAGCTGTTGTTCAGCGCAGTTTGTTCCTCCACAGTCCTTATTTCACCGCTCGCCTTCATTTTAAAGCTAGAGAACCAACGAAATTGAAACTTAGGAAACCATTACAAGTTCCGGACTGGGATGCTCCCGGACCCCATGCCGTACATCCCTTCTTCAGCGTGTTCGACGTAATGAAGGCTGCAGGTCTTGCTTGGACTTCGCAAGCCACTTCGTACTTCGCAAGCCACTTCGTACTTCGCATTACCAGACTCATCGGACGCAAGACGGCGCCATCCGTGTCCACATGGCCGTCTCCTAAGAAGGCGGTGCTCTGGCATCGTTTCGGTAATGTTCTCTTGCCGGAAACCGTAGATTCCCCTAGGCTTTGCCGCATGTCTTAAGGCGACGGAGCAAGACGCTGCACCATCTTGCATATAGTTCGTTGCAATCTAAGTAACAGAAAAAAACTGCTATAGCACCACAAAATGGCGTAATTTTAGTGCGGTGACAACCATAAAACCGAAAAAATCGCCGTATACAAGCGCGCGCGCGCGCGTGTGTGTGTGTGTGTGTGTGTGTGTGTGTGTGTGTGTGTGTGTGTGTGTGTGTGTGTGTGTGTGTGTGTGTGTGTGTGTGTGTGTGTGTATGTGTGTGTGTGTGTGTGTGTGTGTGTGTGTGTGTGTGTGTGTGTGTTTGTGTGTGTGTGTGTGTGTGTGTGTGTGTGCGTGGGTGGGTGCGTGTGCGTGGGTGCGTGTGCGTCCACCTTACTTGGTGTTACGCGTTGCGAACACGTGCCACTCATTATTCATGAGCAATAATTAGGGCTCGAAAACAATATTCTAAGCTAATGCCACTAAAGCTTCCTCAACTGAGCAGATTTCTTCCTTCTTCAACGTCGAGAAGGATAAAGTAATTTCACAAAGTGCGTTGATGGGCTACAGTTGGTAAGTTTTGCCGCAGCACAACAACAACAAAGACTACAAAACATCGGGCTTCTCTTAACTCTAAAGCTTATAGAAGTGCTGTGTTCTGTTGATGTTTTGGTATTGTTGTGTTGAGCTAGGAGTTACTATGGGGGCTGCAGTGTCTCAAAACTAGCTTTTACGACAAATGCTCGATATCCAGTTCCACTTCTTTCTACCCATCCCATCACCTTTCTCTGTGTTTTGGTTGAGCATAATGGGGAGAGGGGACAGTGGGGGAGACGCTGTGACGCATGCTTTGAAACTTTTGGGCCGAGACTCTTTTCGCATTTTGGTACCTTAAGTTAGTCAAAAGAAAGCGTTAGCTTGCGACTTTAAATGGTGCTACCAGTTAAGCGTCAACTATCTTCCCCGTTTCCCGTCGCTGAGTCAAACGACCCCAATAAGTTACAAAAAAGAAATAAAAGAGGGTGGGAGAGGACAGGAAGCTGCCGGTGAGAAAGACGGGGATGTAAGTGGCGGAAGCAGCAGCGACGTTTCCAAACAGGGTGAAAAAAAAACATTACGGTGCCGGATTCTGACACGATTCTCGGGATTGTGCGAACGTGCGCGCGCACTTAGTACCAGAGAACATTGCGTGCCACGAAGTGGAGATCACGATAGCCATCAGCTTATGTGCGGTAGTGAATGAAAGGGCAGAGTGAATCACGCGGTCACTCGAAACGCATCAATGAACATTGTTGCCACTCCCTTTGACGTTTAGTTTCGTTCATTAGGCTCAATGCGTTTGTGCTTGTTTTTCGTCTTTGTTTGTTTGGTTATTTACGTATTATATTGCACAGCAAACTCACTTTCATCAGCGATAAGTTTTCAATAAAGCATTCTAGTAATTTGTTTATTGCACAGAAAGCTTGGGTGTTCGTTCTACAAACAAATAGAATGACTCTGAATGCCTAAGAGGAAGAACGTTGTTGTGAAACCAGAATCCTTCATTAGCCTTTTTTTTTTGTCAGACAACTTGTCGAAGGCACGTTCGAAGAGCTGTCGACATTCGGATATGCCCAATATAGGCATTGATCAACCAATATTTTAGGCTTCGCCGCTATAACCTGTCTAGTGTATGAACTCAGATGCAGCAACTGTACTTCTGCGTTCATACACTTGCACTATTTGAGTTAAATTTTTAAGCTAAATTGACTACAGATCTCTATATAGAGCATATATGTTGTGTGTTTCTTAGTGGAGTCTTTACAAAAATCGAAGGCCGTAAAATTGGGAAACACCAAAAAGAAATCGCCGCGGATGTTAGGGCGAATATAATCACGTTGCACACTAAAAAAAAAAGCCGAGCGTAAACATGTGAGCTTGGAACCTCCCTCCTAATCAAGTCGGCATCTGGAACAGAAAGCAAAAAACGTGCAAAGCCATTGGTCATTTAACCGAAGCCAATCAACGCTGGCTGCATTAATCTTGTAATCATGTGCTCACAAGACCACTGAAGCCCAGTTCCGCGGCTCGAATATCCTCTCGGGGCATATCCGCTGTACAAGGGCGCAACCTCGAAAAATTAAGCCTCTCTCTCTCTCTCTCTCTCTCTGCCTCATTCTCTTTCTTCTCCCTTCTAGCACCTCCCATCCTTCATGTTTTGTGCCCGCCTTCGTAACCCTGGTAACCCTGGCTGCACTACAGTGGCAGACGCGGACGCCACCAGTGCATCTGCTCTTGATGCGTCAAAGCAAACGAAGAAATCGAAGTTGCGGATAATGGTTCGATCACATAGCGAAAGCGTAACGACCTAGCCGAGCCAGTGCGCTGCAGATGCCTCGAGGAGGAAACTGACATAGGTCGGCGGGTATATGAGCTCGAAAAGGGAGAAGGGGCGGGGGTATTACTACATCGATGGCGGCGTTCCAAGACCACGATCACGACACGGGTCGGTCACCCACATCTTCCGAAGACCATCCACTTCGGTAGAGATACTGGCTGCCACCATGCGATGCCTGCTCTATGTGGTCACGACGTGACCTTCCGCGCCACTCGGGGTCGCCGGGCAGCGGTCTCCGGCGAGAGTGAAAGGTCAAGGTCCCCCCTCTTATTTCGAGACTGCGCCGTGTGCCTGGAACAACGGTCGTCAATACTGCCAGCTCTGGATGTTCCGCTGCTGCTGTTGTCTGCCACTCGCGCCCATATTATCTTGTTTTCTTCCTCCTTGTATGTCGAACTTTCGCTCATTCGATGGTTATGAAATCTTGTTCAGGCACATGTCGGGGTCAGTAACACCTGCCCGTGTGCAGATGAGGCTTCGAAGCGTGTTCTGTTACCTCGGAAGCATGGTTGCGCGGACGTAACAGCTGTCTGAATCAAAAGGAATATTTTGTAAAATAAAAAAAGAAAGTTTTTCGACACGATGCTGGTGTACTTAAGTTTCTCGTGAATGACTTGGCATGCTGCGCTGCAACAAATAAGCATGTACCAGAAAAAGACCAACAGTCGAATATTTTTGTATAGTGGCATCGCACTGTCTAGTAAGGTCTCTTTTCTAAGCGGCAGGCACGCTTCTCCTGCCTTATGGTGATCAAAGTTATTGCCCGAATAAATTACTTGTCTCACTTGTCAAAGTAGGGGCATGCATGCATATACGAATGTTAAAGCTTTATCATGCATTACCATAGTCGCACGCCCACCGGACTCCTTAGTGCACTCCTAGAATAAGAAGAATCGAACTATACTACCAGCTACAAAATGCATTTAGACCATTCGGCAGCATGCATGTACACTGAAAGCTAAGAGAAACATTTATATTTTCGTGGGCCTATGACTTTGCTTGTATCAGCACGCATCAGTTCATACTCGCATCACAGTATGATGCCATGGTGTTTATTTTTATTCTCAGTGCGAGGCACCATTGACAAGCTCGATCTCCGAGAACCAGGTGCAACTAACGAACAAATCTATGCTGCCAAGTCAAGCTCACGGCTACTTGGACTGAGTTGACCATCTCCGTCAGCGTGTAAACAGCCTCATCAGTGAAATGACGCTTGTGCAGCGCTTTTGTGCGTCACTGCTGTCTCAGTTCGTGTACTCTATAGCGCTGTAGGTTTCAATATGGCATACCAACCAGCCGGAAACGCTGCGTTACTAAAAAAAGTGAAGTTTATTCTCTCTTTATTCTCGCTACTTGAGAAAAGCTGACGTTGAAGCAATCGCAATACCTCTTCCTCTTTGCTTTGACAAAATTTTACTACCCCAAGCAATCACGCCGCTGTAAAATACAGCGCCCATTCAGATGTAAATGAAAAAAACATGATTTAGCATGTTGAATGAAACAAATATGCTTTAACATGACAGTCATCTTTTTGACAGCCAAGCCCAGACAGCAATTGGGCTACATTAGACGAAAATAGTGATATTTTGACATTAATACGGTAGCCCATGATACAAAGAACCAGCCAGCTTCACATACACTTGACCACCTTTCCTTCTTCATCCCTCCTAACGCTCGAAATAGGAGCACTTTCCGCAATATATCAAAGCACATATCACTATAAGTACCTGTACACTAGGAAAAGGATACATTCTAATCTCCCTTTCATATGTGAAAGCAGAACGTAATTATTAGGAACATGCACTGCAATTTTTCCGGCATTGTGGAATCAGATCTCTACTCGTCGTCTACAACTACCAGTGCTCAACTCAGCACATAACTCCATACGGTACGCATCTCTGGGTTGATGAAATGTCCTCGTGTGCGGCGATACCTCTCGTACTTGCACGCAACTTGTGCCTGTCCGTAAGCGATAAGTTTTGCCATCATGTGAGATCGCGTGTGCATAGTTTACAACTGACTACACGTGAGACATTTCGAGAAGGTAGCTCTCATTACGCCGGAGGTCATCCTGCCGCAGTAACCCGCAATTAGGAGTCGGTTTCGCATCCTCCAGCATTGTAAATGCCAAGCCGTGCGATAACCTCCAGCATTGTTTCATAACTGAGGCGCTAAAACATCACGCCACGAATTAATGTGCGACCAAAATACCACGGGCAGCCACGTCGAAACAACGAAGCAACAGCTTGGCACCACGCCCACCAGAGAGCGTTCAAGGATACCCGCGACCCCACCCTGTGGCGTAGCGTCAATGCGACAAACAACCCAGTCAGAGAGAGCTGACCTCCTGGGTCAGCAGCCGGACGGAGGTCGGCTGGCCTTTCCGAACCGGAGCGCCGAGATGGCCCAAGTTCAAAGCGTGACCCCAGGGACCCCGATTACGTGACCCCTGCGAGATGCCGGCGTACACATTTTCCTACCCACCAGGTACACGTGCTCCTGCGCGGGCGACGCGGTATTTCATACCTTTCTCGGGTCACGTGCTTACTACGCCCTGTGTGCGTTCCGCTTTAGAGACACGACGCCCCCGCAGTGGATTCCGATCACTACCGCGATACAAAGGCGGAATAAATGGAGACGTACAAGAGCAGAACGGTATTCCTCCAACGCATATATCTGCCATGCGGCACGCAAACTTTCAGGTTCGTGACCATAATGAGCGGTACTTAGCATCACTAATTTCAAACAATAGCGCTGCCGAGCTAACAATATATGCTAGTTAGGCAAGGGCGTGTACATCGTATACAGTACAAACTTGAACGCTGTATTATGGACACGGAACGTGTTCTCTCGTTGTAGGCTATCAATGCAAATGTCGCATATCAAGGAATTTCAGTTTCATTACAGCATTACAGATTGATTTCAGTGCCTGTCATATTTGCCTGTCGTATAAGTTCCGCACATGCTGGCTTCATTAATTTTGTCATCGGTTGTATTGCAAAAGTGGTTGAGCGTCGCATGAAAAAAAAACATTTTGTTGTTATCCTGCGCAGTGATATGTGCTCTTCCCTTCCATCTTGTCTTACAGCACTGTTTCCTGCATATAATGTGAACGATGGCTTTGTCGAACGAAAATTGCCGCCTCTGTAGACTCTAGTTGAACACTCTTAAAAAATGTCTGAAACTTCCATTAGGGTTTCACTAAATTGATACGTTGGCTGATCTATATCGTTGTTAGGGACTATCGAAGCATAATAGATGGGAATGGAAAAGAAATGTTTTCTGAAAAAGAATCCCGACGCCACAAAATCTCTCTAAAGTGATCTTTTCTGTTTGGAGTTTCCTGTATTTTATCAGATTTTTCTGTTTTTTTTTTACTATTACACCAGTTTCCTGCATAAAGGCAATTTTCAGTGTTGCGTTACAGAAAAAGGTTTTGTTTTCCGTGTCTCCCAATTCTGTGAAATCATTCTTTGTTTTACTGCACGGACATTCCATGCTTAAACACGTCCCAGCTTCCCAAGACACAAACGTACACGCTCTACAGATCCCCTTCGTACCGAATGACGTCCACCATATGCTATACTTGGAGGCCTACCCTGCAACTTCCTTGTAAGCTCAGACGCACAAAATCTTTCATTTTCGTGTTAGTGTTCGCTGTCGTGTAGAACGTCGTCACAGAAGTCGCTTCCCGCGATAACCAAAGTGCACGACGTGTTCAGTGAGTTTGTCATACCTTTTTTGAAAAGTCGTTACTGTCCTAATTTGCTTAATTGTCATGGCTCACTCCACACTTTGCTCTAGAGGGCGCTTTTATTTCACCAAGTGTCACACTTTTGCGGCAGGTGAAGTAAGGTTGCAAATTTTAGACAAATTATTTTAATACGCCGTGTCTTAACTGACATCCCTAACATAAATTTACTGCTGAAGAACGACTGAAATCTTAGTGTTGTGGATATATCTGGAAATGAATATGATATGGTCCATGTCATCGAAATTCCAGCGTCAGCGTCATAGCCGAAGATATGACGACAACGACGACTCATACGACGACGAATACTAATGCCGATGAAGTTGTACGTGCCGATTTTGGCGTTCTCATTGACGGACATCACGTTACAGCACTGGTTGAAACTGGCGCCGACTTCTCAATGATGCGACAAGAGCTCGCCGACTGCCTTAGAAAGGTGAAGACACCGTGGACAGGGCCACACATAAGGAGTGCTGGTGGTCAGCTGATGACTCCCACGTGTAAATTCCCCACTCGAATTCGCATCGGGGATTGTAGCTTCGTGGCCACTTTCGTCCATTTCATAGTCCTTCGTGGCACATGCACAACTGCCATCGTCTTTCTTTAGCAAGCACGTGACAGTAGGCTGTTAGTGAAACATTACGGACTATACTCAACGCTTTTCAAATCATATGAATCCGAAGGCTTGGTTGGACCGACGGTGTTGTCGAACGAAGCTCTCAGACTGCGCGCTGACGGGTGGGCATCGTGCGATTAGGTTTTAATAAATGGAGCCTTTCAATGTTTACAAATACAGCACCTTAATGACTCCCGGTTTTGTCCACCGCGAAGTGCTATAATAGCAATGGTGGGCCACAAAAGCTTTAGAAAATAGTCCGCTTATTTTCTACAGTTTGCTTCCCCTATTTGATAAAGATAAATTTAAAAATATGTTTTTTTTTGAGCTACATAAAAATTATAAAACATCCTCTTGTACTTTACGCACGTTTCTTTTATGTGAAAAACGAAAGCGAGACTTTCCTTACGCTTGAAAAGAAATTTTTAAAAAATGGCAGCATATCCACGAAGTGAATGATGGAGAGTGGGGCGAAGCATTCGTCCGTCCATTCGTTCTTGCTTCCGTCTATCCATGCGTCCGTCTGTGTTACCGTCCATGCGTCCATCCGCCCGTCCGTGCGGGCTTCTGTTCGTGCGTCCGTCCCTGCGTTCGTCCATGCATCCACCCCTGCGTCCGTTCATGCGTCCATCCATGCATCTGTCTGTGTGTCCGCTCATCCATCTATTCAACACTCCAAGTACCACCATCCCGCAACTTTTTATCATATATTCCCCATATAGAAGCACCGCCATCCAGCGGACATTCCAAGGACTAAACGAGAGGTGGCACACGCACACTTTCTTACGGCTTGCGCTTCGGGTCTACTTCCCACCTTTAACCACCTCGAGTTTATGGTATATACTAGTTCATGGCACTGCGGCTCGACGCTCGCTAAACCTTTCTAAAACCAAGAAGGTTACGCCCAGCGAGTATAACGTAGCAACCTTTTCCTATCGGATAGTGCTCAATGTACATGCCGATGGCTGCTAATGGGAAATGAGAGACAGGGGAATCCGGCTTTTACTTCCTTACGGCTTGCACTTGTCACCTTTAACCTCCTCGAGTTCATGGTATATACTAGTTCATTGTATTCATGGCATTGCGGCTCAATGCTCGATAAACCTTTCTAAAACTAAGGAGGTTACACCCAGTGAGTATGACGTAGCAACCCTTTCTGGTCAGATAGTGCTCAATGTACATGCCAATGGCTGCTAATGGGGATTGCAGCGTGCGCGTTAACTAAAAGCCGAATGTTCCTGTCCCTCATTCCCCATTAGCAGCCTTTGGCATGTACATTAAGCACTATTTTTTGTTGTTCAACAACGCACAGAATAAATCTCCCACCGGCACTACCTTGGAGGTCAAAATGTGACAATTGTTACACACTACGACTACGCGAGGGACGAACAAGTGCCGCTATAAAGAGGTTCGCCCCTGAAACATGTTTTCAGATTCTACGTTATGAGCTGGTAAATGAGGTGACCGGAAGTTTTTCGGGGTACAACGCTTGTAACCTTGAAATCGTCTATAGACAGCAGCAGCGCCGAAAAAACATACTCTAACGAGCAGGAACATGGCAATATGTATAGTTACATACAGGAAACGAACGACTCCCACGTGTCCATCTACACCATGCATGTTTGGCAGCTCTGGCTTTATATACTGTTTGTTATAAACCTCGCTGTGTTTGCCTCTTATCTTTTCACATAATCAGTCTTCCGCACATGTTGCCAGTTTTAATATTTGATTATATCTTATAGTTCCGTGTAATAACACCGAAATATCAATAGTTAAAGTTGGATTATTAGCAATAAACACAACATTTTAAAATTAGAACTATTGCAAAAATGCATGAATTTGCTGTTTTCACGTAGTTGTGTTTGTAAAATTACCGGACTCATTTCGTAACAAGCCAGGTTATAAGCGAGGTCAACACCTCCGGGGATATCATTAAAAGTTGCTATTTTACATGCATTCTTTTTTGACAGGCGATTACAAGATTCCCTATACGAGCCTAATGTATTTTCAAATGGCTTTATTTGCACACGCAGACCCCTACTTGAAACAATTTCGGCATTGTAACAATCCAACCAGCACTTTCAGTATGTTTTGTTTAAGATATAGCAAAGACTGGGATCGCCTTCAACAGAGCCTCTCTTGCTTTCTACGCTTTGCAAGAATTAACGAGTTGCCTTGAAGTTCTATGAGTTCTTTGGGCAGTTAACTATGCCGGACAGTGATGTTTTGCTGTAGACGTAAAGAAATATCGTCGTGCATAATACTGCTATGTTTGTTTCGCGACTAGGTGAACACGCGAATGACTGCGTGCCTACGGGTGGTAATCTTAAAATGGCCGCAGCGCTGATCGTGACGCCGGTATGATCCTCCCTGGTACTGGGGTGGTGGCGCCTTCTGTTTAATGGTGTACTTGACTGAGCAGGAATCCATGTTTTAACCGAATGCGTAACATTGATCGCTGCTCTGCAGGATGTTTTCCGAGAGAAATAAGAACAATATTCAGTTATTAAAGACTCTCTCAAAGTGTGAACAATAGCACGTAAAAAAATGGCAGATCCAACGTACAGTGGGAATCAATTTATATGCGAAGCACGAATGAGGAAGGTTGATATGTCACTTTAAAATCATCACAACGTTACGAAGCAGACGTGAATTATGTCGTACATGACTTCTATGTCATCATTATCCTGTTTCAACGTGTCGTTTCACTTCATCTATTCACGTCACGTGTTACGAAATTTTGTATATTTGGAGCAAGCGAAACGGCCGCGAGCAAGATATGAGTGAAGCATAGAGTCATGTTTTACATGACATACATGCCATGATTATGATGTTTGGACGTGTCATTTACCTTCGTCGTCTATCACCGTCACGTGATATCAAATTTAGTAAATGTTGAGCTAGCGAAATGGTCACGAGCGCGCTATGAGCGTATACTGTAGTGATGCTTTACATGACCGGCATATCATGATTATGATGTTTGGACACTTCATTTACTTTCGTCGTCCATTGACGTCACGTGACACCAAATGTGGTATATGTGGAACTGCGAAATGGTTGCGAGCACGCTATGAGCGTAGCATGTAGTCATGTTTAACATGACACGCATATCATAATTATACAGTAAGGACACGTCATTTACCTTCGTCGTCGATTCACGTCAGGTAATACTAAATTTATTATATGCGAAGCTAGCGAAACGGCTGCGAGCGCATCATGAACATGGTGTGTTGTCATGTTCTTATATCGTGTCACACGCATGTTATGATTATCATGTTAATACCAGGCATATATTTCGCCATCTATTGACGTCGCGTAACACCAAAATTGGCATATGTGTAGCCAGCGAAATGGCCGCGAGCGCAACATGGGCGTGGCATGTAGTCATATTGTTACATGAAACGCACGTCATTATTTCCGCGTTAAGGTCTGTCACTTATATTCGCCATGCAGCCATGCCATACCATACCACTTTTGCAACATGTCATGTTAACGAAACCACCGCAAGAGCAGCATGACCATGAAATGTAAATCATGACATTCATGAGGTACATGTCATAATTTTTTATGTTTTGACTACTCACTTATGCTCGTCATAAAGTCATGTTATGACATACCAATTTTGGTATCGATACCATTATCGAAATGGCCAGGAGAGTGATAAGTCGTAGGCGGCCAGATAGATAGATACGCTCAAAGTCGGCGAAGTTCGCTAAGAAATGCTTCGCATTGAATCACGTCGAAGAGAGAACGAACGGCAGCACGAGCGCTAACAATGCTTTTTTTTTATAAAGAAAACGTTGTTTGTGAGCTCTCGTGTTGTCTTTTTTTCTTTCTCGTCTTTGATTTACGCGCTGTTGTTCGTTTCAAACTATGCATCACTTAGTAATATGAAACATCCCACTGCGCCCCATCAGCGATCCACCACTTCACCACCATTATAATGTGGGGGGAACGGAAGCGACGTATAGCTAGCCCTTACGAATAATAATATTTCTTGCGTAAATATATACACTGTTTTTCACGTCTTCCATGATTTAGTGGGCGACCTTCATGGATGGTTCATGGTTTAGCGATGAAACCCTCCAGCGCTTGGCTCCATTCATCATCATTCACTCCGTGCATATGCTGGGATTTTTTCTACTCTCATTTCGCTTCAACCCAAAGATTGAGGTAACTAAATGACGCCCATACAATTCGTTCAATACGCTATACAGCGGTACATTAAGCCCAGTCTATTCATAAGTTGGACAGTCCAGCAAGTTTTCGTGCATCTGGACGAAAATATTGCGCACATCAGATATGCCGGAGAAACTTAGCAACGGACATAGGTGGGCAAAACTAAATTGGAGTTGATTCAGACTTACAAGTACGTTTTGCGCTTAGGGCTCAAAAGGACCCAGAGTCCCAGGCTCGTCAAAATCTTTCTCAACCGGACACACTCGGACTCACTAAAATGTTTCTCAGCTAGACTCCCACAGACTCGAACCCACCCGGACAACTTCAGACTCGGACTCATGGCTCAATCTGTATCCGAGTAAGTGAACCCAGGAGTGCGTTTGTCGACATGCACTTGTAGAAGCTGCGCGCTCACATGGTCGCTTGTCATGCACTGCAGTAAGGAACGAAACAACTCCAGCTCTTTTTGACTGATGGGGCACCGTGACAAGTTAAGCACAGGCGAGAATAAAACGTTGAATCATAGCATGCAACATCCGAAGTAACACACGACCCTTCATCGGAAATTTTAGCCTAATCTTGGTCTTTTGGATTGTCTTAACGCACACCAGTGTGTATAAATCTCGTGGGCACTGCTGTATTCAGCCCCCTTTGCAACGAGGTAAGCAGGAAAGACGACGTAGTGGAGGCCTCCGGACGTTTCGACCACCTGGGGTTCTTTAACATGGACCCAAATCTGAGCACACGGGCCCACAGCATTTTCGCCTCTATTGAAAATGCAGCCGCCACCACCGGGATTCGATCCTACGTACCTGCGGGTCAGCAGCCGTGTGCCAGGCCACCACTAAAACACTGCGGCGGGGCATTAACGCATTTTAAGTTTAATAAAATTTATGCAGAACGCATTTCAGTTCCTTGAACATATTGTGCGATACCATCTAATGCTTCTCACGTCATATTGATCACAGATAGTCTGAAACAAAAGTACAGACAGTGCTTCGCAAAATGCGTCACCAGTGATAATCGTCTTTAGACACGCGTCACTTTGCCTAAAGAAAAAATTGCAGCTAGCATCGTGCCTCAGGTAGAAGTCACTCTCGTAGAGTAAGCATAAAAAAGTCAGCTATAGCACTGATGTATTCGACAAACTGAAAGCCTTCGTTGTTCAGCAGAGTCTTGTGCCAGGAAAGGGTTATGAGAGCTTGGGCAGTGTGACTAAATTCATGATCATTCAAGTCATATAAGGACACAAGTGCAGCGAAAGCATACTACATTCTTAAAACGCGTTAAATAAATAGAAATGCACATTTTAAAATGTCGCACTGCCAATGAAAGAGTTCTAACATTACTTCAACAAATAATATTTTCTTTAGCTCCTGACAATAGGTTGCAACATAGCTATCAGAAAACTTACACTGTAGTGAACATTTTACGAAGGTACCTTGACTTCCATTCTCATGAAGTTTCAATGTATATCTTCAACTGAGTTATCTTTGTGTGCAGCGCTTCCTTGGCCGTCACCATACAAGCGTGCAGGGTACCGCAATAACAGACAAGTCACCTGACCTCCAGCCAGCCCCGCCATCGGCAACTTAAAAGCCGTAAAAAAACACTACATTGATTGACATGCAGGTTTAACGTCTCGAAACCTCCATATGTATATGAAAGATGCTGTAGTGGAGGGCTCCAGAAATTCCGACCAGCTGAGGTTCTTTAACGTGCACCTAAATCTGAGCACACACGCCTACAGCGTTTTCGCCTTCATCCAAAATGCAACCGCCGAAGCCGAGATTCGTTCCTACGAACGGCGAATCAGCAGCAGAGCACTTTAGTCACTAGACCACCACGACGGGTCAAAAGAAAAACACTCGCACCATAATTTATTTCCGCTGTAACACGCAGTACAGCATACGATGCCTGGAGCGGCCCCAGGCATCGTCAAGCAACGCGTCGAGAGGAGAAAAAAAGGCGTTTCATTCGACTCGAGTCCTTCTTTGATAGTTACATCTGTTTCCCTTATTTCAGTAATGATGTACAAAGAAAGCCAACAACTAGATTTAATAAATAGTGTGGCGGCCTAACTATCGCACACTCTCCTCTTTCTTTCAGAGAGCACGCCATGATCGCCATTCATTACAGTTGAGATATTCCCATTTACAGAAAGTTCCACTGGTGCAACTCCATAAGTGTATAGGGTGTTATAATCGCCCACTATGATGCACCCAACTGAACCTCCTTCCCTTCACAGTGTCAAGAGCCCAAAAGAGATATCAAGGGACTTCTCAATTTGTCATTGAAGTTCAGGAGGTTGCTTTTCTTATTGGCTCTACAAATGGGTTGTGTTCATTCATTCGCTCCATAATTTGCGGAGTGCTCTTCATATTTTCGATGGCTCTTCGATCCATTCCGTTGCACTTTCTTCAACAGCCCCTTGCGGCCTCCAAAAATCAGGTTGGCATGTCGGCACCTTTTTCCCAGCACTGAGCGGCAAAACTGGCAAAGCTAGCCAAACTGGCAAACTGGAAAAGCTGTCCCTGCACTGAGCAGCCAAACTGGCAAGGCTGTCCCTGAACTGGTTGATAAAACTGGCAAAGCTGTTCCTGTACTAAGCGGCAAAACTGGCAAAGCTAACCAGACTGGCCAGCTGGCAAAGCTGTCCCTGCACTGAGCGGCAGAATTGGCAAAGCTTACCAAACTGGCCAACTGGCAAAGCTGTCCCTGCACTGAGCGGAGAAACTGGCAAAGCTAACCAAATTGAAAAACTGCCAAAGCTGTCCCTGCACTGAGCGGCAAAACTGGCAAAGCAAGCCAAACAACTTCGGCGGGCAATGCGCTGTGCCTGTTCGTTTATTGAATAAGCCATTTATTTTGTACACACAGTCCTTCACAGACCGACTTCATGGCCCTGGGCAACTTTTTTTGAGCTCGGCAAGAAACCATTCTTTTAAAACGTTCAGGTGAAACATTTAGGAAGTAAACATCGTCATCATTACTGAAATACAAAAGGACGCGTACCATCGAGGAAGAAAATTGAAGACAGAACATAAATGGCAAAGTTCAAAACTGTCCTCAATTTTTTGTGTCGATGGTACGCGTCTTTTTTTGTGTTTCAGTAAACGTGTACCAGCTACCCAAACAAAACGTTTTGTTAAAGTATATAGTCATCATTGATGGTCCCATCTATTTGCATTTGGTTGGTTGTTGCATACCTTAAACGGAACTGAGCAAACGGCACATTCAATTAATCAGTGTCTCTTTTTTTTGCTTCTTCTGTAATTCCATGATCGCGCCAAAATTTCGCCGCCACAACTCCTACTCCAAATAGATACCATACTGGCACGCATGCACAGCAGTTCCATGGCGCTCTAGTGTGGGCAAGTGACTTTTCTTAAGCGCTAGATGAACGTTATCACGGAGCACCGCTAAGCTTCTTCTGTAGAAACGAACGCAGCGAAGCGCACGACTGCGTGCCCACAGAAGATCGCCCGAAGGCACGCGTCGTAAATACGGCAGTGCTAATCGTGACGCCACCATGGCTTATGAGGAAGCTGGGCTGGTTGCGCCATTTATTAAAGACGGACGAACTTGTTTAACGCCTTCAAGGTCATGGCTAGGGCGCCGCTTATTTCAGCTAAGCCGCAAGATGCTCGTTTGCCCAAAGTGGGTGACACAGCCGTCATCGACTGGGGTGAGAGGCGACGGGATGCAGGGGAGGGGAGGAGGGGAGTTACGCCTGCTTAACTATATTGAATCACGTGCACAAACTAAACTTGCCATTGATCTCACCTGAATCTGTAATCTCCGGGAGGTTCATTTCAGCGTATGCCACATATCAACGAGAAAACGCAACCGCTATTTAAATGGTTACAGTATGCGGCCCAGAAATGGGCAGGTGGCTCATGGTTCAGTATAGCCCTAATTAGCGGCTACTACCTATCTAGACAGGGAGGAGGCGGGTAACGAACAATCAAATGGTACTTAATTAAAATAGCAGTTTTATTCTTCGACTTGAAACATACGTACACGATCATGAAGCCTTCGTAAGTATCATCATCACCAATCTAACTACACCGAGCAAAGGTCTCTGCCATCGAAGTGGAATATTGAGTGATTTGGCGACTAATGAATGAAATATACTGCACGGAAGGAAATGAGACCCAAACGGAGACAAGCGCGAATAATCAATGGACTGAGAAATGCATTAATGGGCACCCACGTTAACAATCACGTAATATACTGTAAGCATGGACAAGGAGGGTTAATTTCTGAGCACAGCATGTCAGCAGATGCCGTTCTCGTGAGCACTTTGAAAATGCAATTGTGATGCATAAGCATATTTCTTACTGCGGCCACGTTGTCCCCTCAGACTTCTTAATCATACAAATATACATGATCTATACAACTAAGCTGAAGAGTTACTACATATCAAAAGGATGACTGGCTTTACAAGCAGTGACATAAAATTTTAAGTTCACAATGAGGCTCACTGTTGACTTGGTGTGCATGTGTTTTGCTTTTTTTCTGCAAGTAGGAATTGCATATTTTACAATGAAGTTATCGAAAACGAACAGATTACAAAGTCTCATCGGGGTGCTACACTTCGTGCGACAGGGGCAGTACGATGACGCGTTCAGTGGGTGACCAAACTACGCTATGTTTTTAGACTACAGTGCCTAAAACATTGTAATAAGTATATTCTAGACATTATAGCTAGACGCCCATCTAGCCAGAATAGCCGGTCTCCAAGCACTTTCTGATGATGCGAGAATAACGTTAACATCGACGATCGCAGTGATGTCAGCATTGTGCCGGCTAACGGCAACTCCCTGGTGACGGCTTCACCTCAGGTGTCTGGGTTGATCAGTCTCAAGGCTAGCGCCTTCGCCACGTCTCCTCAAATGATTTGCTGTGGGCTTGTCATCATGCGACAATCCGGAGCGACGATCGCAATCGCATCACGTGCCACCATGTCTCTAAAATGTTGTGCGCTGATTATGCGGGTGGCTTTCAAAATACCGCAACGTGGAATGTCTTCATTACGGAAAGCTCCAAAGATCCTTTGTAAGAGCCTGCAGGTATATGCAATTATATGCAATTTACGTCTACTGTCCCCGCGTGTCCACGACACGTTGAACGTATAGCCTAACGCACCCGCAGACTTTTCCGTTCTTCTCAAGTTGATAATGACATGAGCGAGACGCGCCAACATGGACGCTTGACTGGGTACGAGAAGCACAAAGCGTCAACAGCGAATGTTCCTATACGTGTTCCGCTGAGTGGTGAAAAAAGAAAAGCCATGTGAGTGGAAGAGTCGCCATACGAGAACAGAATTACGAGCAGCGTGGATGTACGTTGAAGACGATAATTTCTGTTGAATAAATCGTTCGTTGTTCTGAACCTACGTATTGCTTGTTTGTAAAGTTCCCTTCACTTCTTAAACTGTGTTGATACTTTTTTTTTACGTGCGAAGCACTTCATGCGTTCGGATTTCCAGCGCCTCAAGTTCTCGTAGCCCGCCATGGTGTCTTCCACAATCGCCCGTCACGGTAAGACAAGTGACATATAAGACGGCGCGTTGGCCCAAGAACAGCTCGTTTACTGCGTGCGACAAACACTGCATACAACGCTGTCTGTAACAATGAGAGGAGGCTGGCCTCTCCTTGTTATGTGCGTGTATCGATGCAAGGAAGAGGAACAAACTTTGTTCTGAGCAGGAAGTACTAAATTGAGGGAGACTTCGCAAATTTCAAGCTGTGCTCAACAAAATCCCGAGGCTATTCGACAGACTATATCGTGTTCTTTTTTTTACTCTCTCAGTTTAATAACACACAAACGAAATGTTTTATTTGTTTTTTTTTTCACTTCGTCCAGAATTGCAGTGATACGCGAGACGAATCTACCTCACTTTCTCGTACGTTCGTATGCTCGCAATTAGTGCAAATGGCATAAAGCTCCTTCAAACTCCTCCTTACGGAAGAAACGCCACAGCTAGCACTGTGCCAGGGATCGGACGAACACCTGTCACCTCGGCTGTGATAAGGTCGGGTTTTCCCCTTAAACGTACAGGCGTGCAGCCACCGTTGCGCCCCCAGTCTATAGGGCTCCGCTGGAACAAGCGGCTTGGTGGGCCTGCTCATAGCCCGGTCAAGCGAGCCTGTTGGAAGCGCACTGGTGTGACGCACGTCCTCAGGTCTCACGTCACTGGAGCTGTTTTTGAATAATTTTGTTGGTTGACGCAACTTCAGGTAAACGGTCACCGCAGCAGGAAATTCGATTCATGGCCTCGAGCTTATAATAGGGAGTTTTCGAATAGCGTACGCAAAGTTAGTGAGCCTTGCGGGCTTAGCATTTGGGTATGGGCTTTAAACGAATTTTCGAATAGCATTTGCCCCCGCAAACGCTGACGCACGCTCGAAGCATGCTCGCTCATCACCGCAAAGTCCGCAAAGTGGCTTTGCGGGCTTTGCGAGCCAAACACCTATTTGGATTTTTCGAAAATTGACCGCGAAGGCAAACGGCCGTTAGCGTTATGACGCATGCACAGTGGCAGAGACTGCACCGAACAGAGTACACAAAGCTTTGCGCTAGCTAACTGAAAACTCCCTAAGAGGGAACTTTAGAATACCGTTTGCAAGCGCTGCGGGCGTTGCGGGCGTAGCGGGCGCCACATAAGTTTTAGAATAGCGTTTGCCCTGCTGCAAACCACAACGCACGGTCGCAGCGACAACGTAGCCTCGAAACCAGCGCTTGCGGGCCACATGCGGGCTGCCATCACTGCACGCAATATCGAATTTTTTGCGTGCGGTCCGCGAACGCACACTTGCGTTACGACGCATGCGCAATAGCAGCGACCGCACCACAAGGGCTCGCGATGCGCTATTCTAAAATTACCTAATAACGGAGCTATACGCATGCGCTACTCCTGAATTTCTTAACTACTAGGTGCAAGTTAGTCGAAACACGCTGCGTGTTTCCTTTCCTCGAAGTTGTTATTGTTTAAAAGCTAGAAGTGACTTCTAAAAGCTACTTACATTCATTCTTATACAATAGATTACTCTTTAGGTTTCTCAAATGGGGAAGCAAATCTAGCGGCCTAGCCAGCGCCCGAATGGGGGCTTTTCATAATGAGCTATATCAGCACTCTTTAAAACCACTGCTAGCCGTTGCGAGCAGAATATAGCCACTCGTGAAAAATCACTTTCAGCGGGACGGCTCAGTGCTCTCCCATAGTTGAGTACGAAGTACTCGAAATCGTTTAGCATTCTTTTTCTCTAAACACAGACACGGCCTTATGAAGTCTGAGGCCCAGGGGAGACAGCCTTATGTTCTCCCGTTGTGGAGTACCACGTATACTCTAAATCGTTAAGCACATCATCTAGACAAGTAAAGACCCTCTTCATAGTTGCGACAGCTTATTTCACTCCCATAGTAGAGTACCCCTACTTTGAAATCGTGGAAAATTTGTTCTAAGAAAACAGTCTGTTTTCTAATCACCGTTAATGTATATCTAACAAGAAGACGTTCTGTTGAAGTATTATCAATGTCTGGGATAATACATGTTTCTAAATAGCATGGGCAGCCGTGCCTTCGGTGTGTCTCCTTCATATTTCGTGCTGAAACACAAATCCAGGACTACATAATCGGCTGGACCATGGTTGGAACTGAGACCGAGACGGCGAGTCATAGATCAAAGGTACAACGTTTATCACCCGGAGGTTCATGATGCAGGAGACCATTTCGTTCTCTGCAACCCTCGTCTGCCCTTGCCCTTCAAGACGACTCTCCGATATTCGCATGGCTATGAAGAAAGGACAGTCACACCATCTCATTGAAGCGATGTCAATGTAGTCGCGTCCTGCCAGCCCAGCCCTCGAAGCAGTCAACGGTATGGTCTATCTGCATTTCTCTTCGGTGTCGACTTCGAGGTTTACGACGGCCGGAAGATGAACTTTTGCTACGATGACGCCCCTTCTTGCCGACCTAACCTTTGGAGCTGCCCACTTTTCACTACTCTACCCGCATGCTTATCGGCGATACTGAACGTAAGGATCCGTAGGTCAATCCCGGCTGCGGCGGCTGCATTTCCGATGGAGGCGGAAATGCTGTAGGCCCGTGTGCTCAGATTTGGGTGCACGTTAAAGAACCCCAGGTGGTCGAAATTTCCGGAGCCCTCCACTACGGCGTCTCTCATAATCATATAGTGGTTTTGGGATGTTAAACCCCACATATCAATCCAGGATCCGTAGGTCAGAAAGCTGAAGCTAAGACCTTGTTCGTAGCTGCAACGGCTAGTTGCACTCCCATAGTAGAGTTCCCCGTACTTTAAAATCATCGAACATTTGTTCTAAGCAAACAGTCTGTTTTCTCATCACCGTTAATGTACCGTTAACGTACATTAACGGCACATTAACGCTATTTACAATAACGTTTATGTACATTATAGGATATTAACGTTAATTTACTTTAATGTACCGTTAATGTACATTAACGTTAATCACCGTAATGTAGTAAAGTATCCGTGAGGGCCGAGCCTTCAGTCACGTGGCGCTGTGCCAACATCGTTGATCTTGAAGCGCAAGAACTGTGGAATCACGGGTGAGAAGTAGCTCAGCAAATCAATGAACGAAAAGATACAGACAACGTGAAGGGTTCCAGTGCTTTACGATGCGAGGACCAAAAGAGAAACTCACAGGAGAAAGCCTGGATATACAAGCGAAGTTTACTCGAAGCAGATATTAACTATAACAGCTTCACGTCGGCGTAAAGAACCAAGAGCAGTAATCATGCAAACGTACATACACTTGGCAGTATAAGGGATGATTGGCGGGATGGTGTCGCAAAAACTTTGGCACGAAAACGAACCTGCTACGCACACCATAACAGATACCCCTTCACAGTCATCGCTACACTGCATACCCGCGCTGAGCTCCGGACATTAAAAAGCATTAGGTTATGCTTTTGCAGTCAATAAAGGTGATGTACAAAAAGGATAGCACACTCTCCTTTTTAAATATGAGATAATAATGGTGACGTATTTTGGTAACCAAAGAAAAAACTACGAGGCATCCCTTTTTGTAGAATAAAACTCAATTTAAAAGAAAGAACTCGGTAGTACATTACATATCCGAATTTTCAAACTGGCTTTAGAGGCTTTAGATACTACTCATTTATCATAACGTGTCTTTTGACATCACTGGTCGACTAATTCAGAGCTTGCGCCGAACACCAAGCGCCGACACTCCTTTCGTATTTAGACCTTGGCCTCTCAGATTACGTGCCGTGGCCGGCACGCAATCTTGGAGGTCATGGTCAGATATATCTGAATGCTACATCGTCTTCTCCTTGAAAGGGGTACTCGACCGCTAGCCATTTGCAGCATATTGGCTCAAGAAAATTCGTACAGATTGCTCAGAAAGAAAAGCTTTTATTTGTGACAGTCAAGGTTTTGCAAGTGAGCTAATCAGAATGCTAGCTCATTCATGATATGCATGTGCCTAGTTAGCCTCCCTGCCTTCTCTTAGTGTTTTTCCTTCCTTCCTCCTTCATTTTCAATACTATACCTTCATGCATGTGCGATTGAAATATGTGATCTCTTATTTTCTTCACCTCTTTGCAGCGCAGCCAAATTCATTCAAACGTGTTGTGTTTCGTCCGTCTCGGGTCTTTCTTAAATCATTTAATGTGTTTTCTTTATTTCAGTAATCATGTAGTAAGAAACCAATCAAGGTGGACGATTGGGCGAGTTGGTGATTCATGATCGACGTATGTAACTGCGCGGTAGTAAACACGGACGACAAGAAGATACAAGGACTGCGCTTGTCCTTGTATCTTCTTGTCGTCCGTGTTTACTACCGCGCAGTTACATACGTCGATCAGTAAGAAACCCAGTGACTATAGATTCAATGAATAGGGTAGCTGCCTAACTATCGCACACTTTCTACCTTTCTTTTTGTGAGCACACCATTGACCATAGTGTCAGGATATTCCTGTTTAGAGCACGTTCCAGTGGCGCACCTACCGTGACAGTGTGGTATTAAAACCGCCCACTAATATGCACCCAACTCCGCCCCCTTCCTTTCCCTGAACCACTGTTCTTACGACAAAGAGCCCAAAGAAGATTTCGAAGGATTTCTTGCAGTAGTCATTGAAGTTGAGAAGGTTGCTTCATGTCGCACTTTTTTTATGTGCGCTACATATGTGTTGCGTTCAATGATTCACTCCTTAATAGCGGAGTGCTCCCCGCAATCTTTATAACTCTCTGATCCATTCCGTAGCACTTTCTTCCACAACCCCTTGTGGCCTCAAAAAGCAGATTGGCGTGTCAGCACGTTTGCCTCAGCAGTGAGCGGCCAAACTGGCAAAGCTAGCCGAACTAACAAACTGGAAAAGCTGTTCCTGCACTGAGCGGCCAAACTGGCAAGGCTGTCCCTGAACTAATTGGTAGAACTGGCAAAGCTGTTCCTTCACTAAGCCGCAAAACTGGCATAGCTAACTAAACTGGCAAACAGGCAAAGCTGTCCCTGTACCGAGAGGCTGAACTGGCAAAACAAACCAAACTGACAACAAACTGGCGAGGCTGTCCCTGGATTGACTGGAAAAAGTGGCCAAGTTAACCAAACATGCAAAGCTGTCCCTGCTCTGAGCGACAAAACTGGCAAAGCTATCCAAACAAGCTGGAAAAGCTGTCCCTGCAATGAGTGGCCAAACTAGCTAAGCTGACCAAACTGGCCAACTGGCACGGCTGTTCCTGGACTGACCAGCTAACTGGCAAAGCTGTCTCCACACCCCAAGAAACAAAAAAACGTCGTAAAAACTTCTCGAAACGACTAGTAAGGTATGCGGACATCTAGGTATACTATGTGACGTCGAATAAACGTTTTTCACAGGAAGTTCTTTAGAATATGTCGAGAAAACATTCTGTACAAGAAGTCTTTTCAAAACTTTTGCTAAACGTTATTTTCTAGAACTTTTCGAAGGATTCGCTGATGAAGTCTCCATTGCCCATGCCATATATGCAGGGTGTTTTCTACGTTTCTTTATTTCCTTAAAATTAAGATAATATTCCCTTTACATATTTATGTACTATATATAAGTTTACATAATTTTCCACATATTTAATGTAATAACAAAGCTATCTAGTCAGCATTAAGAAATTAAGATGCACAAATGCGGTGTGCATCTGCGCGGCTAGAACAATTTTACTTGTTTAAACATGCTACCCGCTGCTCGACAGCTTCTCGAAGGTCGGGTTTGAGTCGAGTTCTCTCGTGTTTTAAATGTGCTTGCACTTTGTGATCTGGCAGTGCGGCTGATTACGAAGACGCGCTATACTCAAGCGAGCAATTGTGGCTTCGGATCGTGGAACACTCGCCAGGTGTGTACCATATTCTACTGTCACCGCTTTGTTATCACCGCGTTCATCACGTTTTTCCTACCATGTGCCCGATAAGTGAGCTTTTGTTTACGTGCTGACCCAGTTTTTCTGTAGTATTTTAGCAGTGTAATGGCAAAGTTGTGCGAAGTTAAGCACGGACAAGTTTGGTTGTTTTTTCTTCTGTGTGGAATGTTAAGCATACACGCGCAGTGGTAATCCGGCGGCAGATTTGAGAATAGTTCTGGCGGCAGCCGCCTCTGTGAGCTGTGGTGTTGGAGGGCAGCCCTGCTCGCAAGTGACCACTATTTTTGTTTAATAATTCTAAGGCGTTTTTTAGCTGTAGGCGTTGATCATGCCTAGGAGGCATAAGCTTGTCTAAGGCAGTTTCAGTTTCATGTACGTTCCATTTTAAACAGCTACAGTATTATTATACGTTATGACTATCAGACATGTTTGTCTTTGTGGGTGGCCGACTGTATGCCGGTGTATGCATGCACGCCGGCACGCGTCTTCATAAACTACTGTGATACTCGAGTTGATGCGTGTTTGTTTGCAGCGTGTTGCATCGTCTTAGATAGGTCTCGCAAAGGTTACACTTACGCTCAAGTGTTCACGCAGCTCGTTTAGTAAATTTTGAACTTACGGTATACGCCAGCAGCATAGGTTGCCTGCGGCCTGAATCCGTGCATTTCGAGCCATTCGTTTACCCTGAACTGTATTTTCGAATAAATACTTCATGGCTAAATGTGGAGAATAATACTGATTGTTTGCCTAGTTGGTACTTGCTTACTGACATGCTTTGACCGCAAATAACACAAACACAAAGTAAAGAAACACTCAACGACAAGCACAAGCGGCTTGTGCTTGTCGTTGAGTGTTTCTTTACTTTGTGTTTGTGTTATTTGTAGCTAAAGCATGTCAGTAAATGTGGCCGAATTGCTGTACCTGCCTGTTTGAGCACTGATTCAGTCATTAGTCGACGCGTTCGAGCACCATCGATTTTACTCTCCTTGTTTCCACTATGTTTGGATTTCGTTTTGGTTTATTAAATATTCTATGCACCTCCCCCAACCTTGGCGTCGAAACTTTCCTAAGTACTTTTACGTGTACGAACATTAAGAATAGTTTAGAGCACCACATGCAATGACATTTTCTGATTTATGACCAGCTTAACGGTATATTGGATGAAGTAAACTCTGTAGGCATGCGCTACAGATGTTAACAAGATGTGTGGTATGTTCAGAATGAATACTTTATTTATCACTCCAAACTAGCGATAATGTTATAAATCATAGTAATCATGCATAAGTCATGCACGTATTGCTGTTAAAATGTGAAATTGGGCACCGTATTTATTTCAGAATAATAAATTATGACTGCAAGTTTTCAGTATATTAGCGCTGAAGGAAATATACAACTTCGCAAACCAGTTTCATCAAATCTTATTGCTAAATCGTGGTCAATAGTTTCCAAGATTTCGGTTCCTGGAGATTGTTGCAGAAGCTTGCGTGCTTTATTGGCACAGCGTGTGGTTCAAGGTGGATGCCTCGTGTCTTAGTATTCCCACGGTTTTTTCTCTTTTTTTTCATTATACAGCTTGTGATGCTTAAGTGAGGGGTACTGCCTTTCTAGTCAACCATAGTCTTTAAAATTCATTACCATAAGTTGGCAGCACACAGTAGTGATTCAGCGACACCAATTTCAGACATTATGGGTATAATTGACTCAGTGTGAGCTGCCTAAAAAAAGCTACATGAGTTGTATTTGAAATCAAATTCATATTTAATAATATATGTTACCAGCAATGGGCACATATTTCTGACATTATAGGTATAATCGTCTCAGTGTAAGCTGCCTAAAAAAAGCTGTATGAGTTGTATCTAAAATGAAATTCATATTTATTTATATATTTTATCTACAATGGATACTTGATGAAAGTGCATACTATCATGTATGTGTTGTAGAATCATTGCATTTGCTGTGAATGCACTATGCAAGAGCTCAAGTCACGCATGCTTTTAACACAACTGCTATGTGTAAATTGCATATTCTTTCATGAGGTTGCAACGGTGTTCGCCAAAAACATCAAGGAAGTTTTTCTTGTAACATCTCTAAACATTCTTATCGGTGACAAACCGCCTGCTGTTGAAAAATATTCGAGTGAGTGTGGTGATGCTTAAAAATTCGTGAATTATCATTGTTAATTTACGGGCAGTACTCCAAATTTTCTCAATCGCCATAGTTTGTGTACATTCTGCTTGTTTTGAGACACATTGTTCCAAATAATTTTAAATTGACTGATATTCAGTTTCGCTAAGAAACACATGTCACTAAATTGTTTTTCGGTGTTTCCATCGCAGCCTATGCATGCACCTCGTAATAACTGAGTGTGAAAGAATTCTAGACAAGCCTGACATCAATGGTGGCTCGTGAAAAAGTTGGCTACTGAATGTGCAGCAGCTGCGCATGGCTTGTGTTTTCTATGGAAAGGGAACTTCACTGAGCCACCTGGTTGCTGTATTCAAGTAGCTCGCATGTTCAGGATGTTCAAATTTAAGCATTTGTTTTTCTTTAAAAAGTCAGTGCTGTAAGTTGTGTGTGTGAAATCCACCTTTTAAGATAGCTAATTGTTCAGGAGAACACAAAGTGCAACAATAATTATCACTGTCAGCCATGGCATTGAATAAGATTTAATAGTGAACTTGTTAGTGACTACAGCAGGTGGTCATGCACGCATTAAAAATTTTAACCAGTCACATTTCTACATAGGTTCAAAGAATTCTGGCATGCCTGTGCAAAGATATCCCGTTAGAAAGTTTAGTTGTGGCTCGCATCATCATTCATGCAGGACAGTGAGCACGAGCAGACAGCTGCTACTCCCTGAGGTGCCGCATATAATCTAACCATGGGTCGAAGCCATAGACAAACATTATAATGGTTACCTTTTTACTACCGGCTGCTGACAGCAAGCACTGACTGCTCGTCCCACCAGGGAGTAATATTTTGCTGATTTTGACTGCCTCGCATGCGTAATCATGAAAACCACAATTAAGCTTCCGAGTGGAATATCTTGGAGCATAGACATGCTCGAAGAATTTTCGCAAAGGGGAGTGTGTAAAAACACGACTGCCACAAACTTTTCTATGCAAACATACCCACTTATTGTAGGCACCAAAATTTCATGATTCTTAGTTAATTGGGCAGCTGACAGCATGACTGTCTTACTTTGTGCCCCTCTGGACACATAACTTATCTGTAAAGGCAGTTTTCTGTTCTTAGGACCAAATTTTATTGCAAGCACAAAGCACGTCTCTGAGTGTATCAGTGCTGGTATCAAAGGTTTTATGTCATGTTTAATTTTTGTGTAATCTGCAGTTAGTCACTTGAATTTGAACTTTTTGCATAGCAATAAGGCTGTAGCAGATCAATGATTTTATTTCACTGTAACATTGACTGAATATTTTGTTTTAATATATCTTTGTAACCTTAGTTCACTATCTTCTCGAATTTGTTGTCATAAGTACATCAAGTGATTTTCTACTGTCATACTTAATCATACCTAACTTTGCCAATACCTAACCATGTGTGATATATAACATTGATGCCTAACCATGTTAAACATTGTTAATGATAACTGACAGAAGACAGTCTGGGATATTGGAGTGTTTTTTACATCACTTGTCTTTTGTGCGACTATTCTGGGATGGAATTAGAATTCGGGGGTGGCGAAAACCACAATTTGATTGTTAAAGACAGATTTGTGGTGAAACCTATTATTTCGACTACTCATGGTTCTAACATACCTAAATAAAGCACGCAGCGTGAGAAAAAATCAATTGTTCAACTGCTGCTTTTTGGCTGTAACACATTTTCTACCTTCGTATATTTACTACTGAGCCAATAATATGTTTTCTGCTAGCCTGCTTATTTATCTGCGCTGATAGAAGTCTGCTCGAAGAAAACAGTTTGTACCTTTTGTATGTGTGCAGGTTCCTCGACCAAGTATCTGGCCAGCGCCTCTATTGCTTTGTATAATTATAGTTTCTATAAAGCGTGCAAGCTTTGGGACAAAGTGTAATCACTGTTACGTACATTAAATGTTACAAGTATGCGACATTATTTGTTGAAATTTTGCATTTTTTCGGATGTGCAGTTTAATGCATTCCCGGCAACACCAGAAACGAAAATGAGTTCACGCTTAAAAGCCTATCTTGTCTCCAAGCAAAACAGATTATCGTAACGATAGACGGCAGTCACTAATTCATTTTTTTTCAACAAACAGGGTACAAATTTTGCTGGTTAGAAAAGTGGCAGCAATGATTTTGACGCAAAATTAGGTTCTAGTCTCTACTAGTCACTCTCAACAGTGAACAGCTAAATGCACCGATTACAAAACGCTGACATGATGCAACAAATCAACCTTGGGAAACGCTCAACAAGCTGGTTTGCATGAAAAAATAAATGTCTAAAAAGTGTTAAAAGAACTAGCAAAAATCTTTTAAAATCTTGGCAAAATGTTTACTAGGCTTTTAATAATATAAGTATAGTAAACGTTTACAAAGGTTCTTTTAAAAATCTAGGAAGACGTTCTTATTTAAATTCTTGCTAGAAGTTTTCTAGCCGTATAATAACGTGGCGTTAGCACAGCTACAGGTGCTTTTCAAGGTGCTTATGTTTAAATAACATCTCAACAACACTTTTGATATACCTTTGGACTATCTCTTTTGGACATTTAGAAGTTCTTTAGCTTTTCTTGTGTTTCGTGGGACTGAGCAGCATAACTGGCAAAGTAAGCCAAGCAACTTCGGTGTGAACTGCGCTGTACTTCTTCGTTTATTCAATAAGCCGTTTATATTGTACGTACAGTGTTTCGCACACCGGCTTTTTCACCCTGACAAACTTCTTTCAGCTGAGCAAGCATCCACTTTTTTACGACCTTTAGCTGAAACATCCAGCCAGTAAACATCGTCATCATTAGTGAAGTGCAAAAAGATGTGTACCACCGAGGAAGAAATTTGATGACAGAACAGAAAGGGCGTCACTCGCAACTGTCCTCCATTTTCTTTTTCGGTGGTACGCGTCCTTTCTTGCATTTCAGAAAGCATGTAACAGGTAGCGCAACAAAAAGTTTTACTAGAATATAGCGTCATTATTGATGGTACTATTTTGCAATTTGTTGGTGTTGCCCCTACTCTAACTAGATTCGATACTGGCACGCACAGAAGTTCCACGCCACTCTACGCACGCTCGCTAGTCTGGACAAATTATTCTCCCAAACCGCTGGTTGAACGTTATCCAGGCGAATCGCACGCCTGCTTGCCTACGAAAATTCTCGCACCAAGGCATGCGTCGGAAACACGGCAGCGCAAATCCTGACACCGGCATGGCTTGTGAAGAAGCTGGGGTGGTGGCGCCATCTATTGAACATGGACGAACTCGTCCAACGCCCCGTATATTATGGCTGTGGCGCCATTCATTTTCGCAGAGACGAGAGTGGGTGGCACAGTCATCGTCGACCTGGCTGAAAGGATCCGTGTAATATGGGGGAAGGGGAGGCGAGTTACGCTGGCTTAAGTATATTGAATCACGTGCGCAAACTAAACTCCCCATTGACCTCACCTCAATCTGTAAGTTAATCTCCACGAGGTTGATTTCAGCGTATGCCACTTATCTACAAGACAACGCAACCGCTACTAGAGCGCTTACGATAAATGCGGCCAATGCATATGGGGAGGTGGATCATGCTTCAGTAACCCTAAGTACAGGCTGCTAACTGTCTAGCCGGGGGGGGGGGGGGGGGGGCAGACAAAATCAAATGGTACAAGCGTAAAATAGGAGTTTTATTCCACGACTTAAAACGAACGTAAACGATCATGAAGCTTTAATAAGTATAATTATCATCAATCTAACTACGTTGGGCAAAGGCATCTGCCTACGAAGTGGAATATTGGGTGAGATGGTGACTCATGAACCAAGTATACTGCACGGAACTGAATGAGACCCGCACGGAGCCAAGCGCCAATTAATAATGGCCTTAGAAATGCCTTAATGGGCACGCGCGTGAACACACACTTAATATAATACGCCTGGGCATGGAGGGTTAATTTCTTGGCACAACTTGTCAGCAGACGTCGTTATCGCGAGCAGTTTAAAAGGCAACTGCCATGCAGAAGCATTGCTTAAAGCGGTCATGTTGTCCCCTCAAACTTCCTAACCATGCAAATATATGAGATCTTTACAAATCAGCTGAAGAATTACTAGATATCGAAAGGATGACGGGCTTTACAAGCAGTGAGATAAAATATTGAGTTCAATATGTGGCTCACTTTTGGCTTAGTTGCATATGTTTTCCTTTTTTTTTCTGCAAGTAGGAATCGCATCTGTTACAGAAAAGTTGTTTTATTTCGAGGACGAACAGTTTACAAACTATCAACGGGGTGCTCAACTTCTTGCGACAGGGGCAGTACGATGACGAGCTCAGCGGTCCACCAAATCTTGCTATGTTGGTTAGACTACAGTGCCTAAAACATAGTAATAGGTATATTCAAGACTCTATAGCTATAGACGCCCATCTAGCCAGAATAGCCGGGCCCCAAGCGCTTTGTGACGATGCGAGAGTAACGTTAACGTCGACTGATGGCATCTCCCGGGTGACGGCTTCACCACAGGTGTCTGGGTTGATCAGTCTCAAGGCCTGCGCCTTCGCCACGTCGACTCGAATGATTTGGCCTGGGCTCGTCATCATGCGACAATTCAAAGTGACGATCACAATTGCATCACGTACCACCATGTTTCTAAGATGTTGTGCGCTGCTTATGCCGGCAGTTTTCAATATACCGCAACCTGGAATGTCTTCACCGCGAAAAGCTCCGAAGGACCCTTGTAAGAGCCTGCAGGTAGCCGTGCATATGCAATTTACGTCTACTGTCCCCGCGTCTCCACGACACGTTGAACGTATAGCCTCACGCACCCACAGACTCTTCCGTTCTTCTATAGTTGAAAATGACATGAGCGAGACGCGCCATCATCGACGCTTGACCGGGTACGAGAAGACAGAGTGTCAGCAGCGGTAAGAGAGTGTTTCTATATGTGTGCGGTTGGGTGGTGAAGAAATTCAAACCCTGTGATTGAATGCAATGAGTCGCCAGACGAGAACAGAATTACGAGCAGTGTGGATGAACGTTGAAGATGATCATTTGTTTCCGTTGAACAAACGGTTCGTTGTTCTGAGCCGACATATTCCTTGTTTGTCGAGTTCCCTTCACTTTTTAGGCTGTGTTGCTACTTTTTTCACGTGCGAAGCACTTTATGCGTTCGGATTTCCAGCGCCTCCAGTCTTCGCAGCCCGCCATGGTGTTTTCCACAGTCGCCCGTCACGGTAAGACAACTGACATATAAGACGGCGCGTTGGCCCAAGAACAGCTCGTATACTGCATGTGACAAACACTATATACAACGCTGTCTGTAACAATGAGAGGAGGCTGGCCTCTCCTTGTTATGTGCGTGTATCGATGCAAGGAAGAGGAACAAACTTTGTTCAGAGCAGGAAGTACTAAATTGAGGGACACTTCGTAGATTTCAAACTGTGCTCGATGAAATCCCGAGGACATTCGACAGACTATATCATGTTCTTTCTTTTTTACTCTCCCAGTTTAATAACACACAAACAGAATGTTTTTTTTTCACTTCTACCGAGAATTGCAGTGATACGCGAGACAAATCTACCTCACTTTCTCGTACGTTCATATTCTCGCAATTCGTGCAAATGGCATAAAGCTCCTTCATCCTCCTCCTTACGGGAGAAGCGCCACAGCTAGCACTGTGCCAGGGATCTGACAAACACCTGTCAGCTCGGCTGTGATAAGTTCGGGTTTTCCCCTTAAACGTACAGGCGTGCAGTCACCGTTGCGCCCTGTTATGCCAGCGAGTCCTCGTCAAACGTCCGTGCCTCTGAAACAGGCAATCTGGGTCAAGGCCAGCCCGCAGCCCGCCGGGCGCGAACAACTCCACGGCCGTGAACACGCGCGGCGCATCTGTGGCCCACGTGCATTGAGTCAGCGTCGCACGTGACAGCGAGCCGGCGTCCTCATGTCTGGTGGCCTGACGCATCGCGCGGCGAACCCCATTGGAGGAGCCTGCTCTGAAGACCAGCGGCGCTTCTGATTGGACATTTTAGTTGGCCCGGTGTAAATAAAAGAAGCCCTGCGGCGTGTCGCGATCAGCGGTTTTAGGCGAAAGGCTGACCTATGTGTTAGAGAGAGGAGCTCCGGCTCTTCGAGTCTCTGCCGGCCCCAGTGCCGAAATTGTAACGCCTCTGTATATATGCTGTACATAAACCTTGTTTAACTCACCGTCGTCTCGTCCGCTCGTCTTATCGGCTCTGCGCAGACGCAGTCGCGAGCTGATAACATACGCTACGCAACAGTGGTTGGCAGCTGCGGGATCGGCCGGCGGTCAGCGACATCGATGCGGTGAGTGCCTGATGTTTTCCCCTCAGTTCACCAGACTACTCTAGCTCAGGTTGTAGTAGTTTAGAGAAGGGCTGTGTGAAGCATTAGAGTGAGCTTTGATCGTTTCAAGCAAAGTCGAAGTGCTTTGAAACCAAAGTTAATGCGGAGGGGGTAAACACGGGAGAGTGAAAAGTTGCTTGCGCGTCTTGCTAGTTGACTTATAGTGGGTACGGCAAGTAAATTGTTAACAGGGGGCAAACAGCAAGAGGCTAGTGTGAACGATGGAGAACCTTAAAGTGAAGGAACTCATCGAAATTTGTGAGGAACTCGGCATTACTTTGGGCCGTGCGAAACGAAAGCAAGCGATCCTTGAGATCATGAAGGATGAGGGGAGTGTCGGCTGAGGAAGTCGATGAGGCCTGGGTGGATATTAAAGCACGCCGTGAGGAGGCTGAAAGGCGAGAAGTAGAAGCTCGCGAACGTGAGGAGGCTGAAAGGCGAGAAGCTCGTGAAGAGGCTGAAAGGCGCGAAGCTCGCGAACGTGAAGAAAGGCGCGAAGCTCGCGAACGTGAAGAAAGGCGAGAAGCTCGCGAACGCGAAGAAGCTGAAAGGCGCGAACGTCGCGAGGAGGCCGAGAGACAGGAGCGCCTCGAGATGAAACGAATAGAATTGGCAATCCTACAGTGTTCGCAGGCGCCTAGCGCAGCTTCTCCGACGATTCAGGTCAGCGGTATTAGAATTCGGGATCAACTGCCACCGTTCGTAGTGGGCGAGGACATGGCGAAGTATCTCGTCAAGTTTGAACACGTCTGTGAGCGAAATGCTTTGGAGCAGTCTCTTTGGGCGCGGAACCTGCTAGCTCTTCTTCCCGGCGAAGTGTCCGACGCGATAACTTGCTTGTCGAGGGAAGCGTTTGAGAGCTATGACGAGGTTAAGGAAGTGCTCTTGAGACGTTATAAGTTGTCACCCGAGGCTTTCAGACAAAGGTTCCGGTATGCTGAAAAGGGGAATGAGTCACACGTTGACTTCGCGTTTCGTCTTAAAGCCGATTTAATTGAATGGCTCAAGGGCGAAGGTGTTTATGACGACCGCGATAAAGTGGTGGAATGCGTTGCATTGGAGCAATTCTACCGCTGCATCGAGGAGGATGTCAAACTTTGGCTGCAGGACAGACTTGGGACGTACAGTTAAACAAGGCAGCTGAGTTAGCTGAGGAGTATTATACTCGCCGAAAGTTGCATAGCAGGGCAGCGCGCGTTGAAAAGGATGAAAGGAAAGAGGGCTTTTCAAGGAAACCTGATCAACGGAAACCCGCTCCGCACCGTAATTTCAAGAAGGACCCGTCTCTTACGAAGGACAGTGTAGGGGAAGGGCAAACAGAAGCGGAGAAATCGAGTGAGGTTTCTACCACACAGGCATTAGAACCGGAAAACAAACGGAAGCCGCTAATCTGCTACAACTGTAAAAAGGAAGGGCACATCGCGAGAAACTGTCAGGAAAAGTTTGCCTTCGCAACGATCCGAGAATCAGAAAAAAACATGCGGTTGTTGGAGCCGTATCTCCAAGAAATTAGGGTCAATGAGAAAACGTGCCGAGCACTTAGAGACTCAGCGGCAACCATGGACGTTGTCCATCCTTCAGTGGTGTCTCCGGATGACTTCACAGGAGAATGCGCGTGGATCAGGCAAGTCGCCGAGGAGCAGAGTGTTCGCTTACCAATCGCCACCGTTGTCATTGAAGGCCCGTTCGGTAAGCTTTGCACCGAAGCGGCTGTGTCTGCCGCGCTGAATGGTCGTTTTTTCTTATCTTTTTCTCCAACAACTCGGAGCAGCTTCTCAAAGAGCAGGGCAAATCGTTCTTCCCAACTTAGCGTGCATGGCTCCCACGCGATCGCAAGGCGCGAAAGCTTTCGCGGAAGCTTGACTTGGTTCCATGCGGTGAACTCTCAAGTGACCTTGTCGGCGGGTCGACGGAACCCCAGAAAGGAAATTTTCCGCATGAGTCATGTGAGCAGTCACGCGAGCGGCCCGTCGCGGGAGCGGCCGGCGCGGTATGCGCTGGGGGAGACGACGTGGCGCCATTGAGTCAGAGCGAGAGGGTTGCAACGCTCTCGCCTGTAGCGGAAAGTTGGAGCGAGCTGCCGAGAGTTGATCGGGAGACGCTCATTCGAGGGCAGCGTGAGGATCTCTCGATTGAAGCGCTAGTGGAAAGCCAAATTGAAGCGCGAGTGGAAAGCCAGAAAAACGCGGCAAAAGTGCTGTCGAAGGAGCACTACGAGAAATCGGGGAAGAAGCGCGCTTTTGAAGTTGATAATCAGGTAATGCGGCTGCAGCCACCCAAAAGGAACAAGCTTGAGGTTGATTGGGAAGGGCCCGCCAAAGTATTATCGAAGCCTTGCGATACAAATTATGAAGTGAAATTAGGAAGGCGGCCGGACAAAATTTACAACTTGATGAAACCATACGTTCAACATCAAGCGATCGTAAATCTGTTGTTGAATGCTTCAGAGGAAGAGGAAGCAGAAAGTTTGAGTTCTAGTGAGGTAATCGAAGGGGGATCGAAAGTAATCCGGGAGCAGATAAACCTAGAGCCTAGCTTAAGTGAAGGAGGACCTGAGAAAGAGGACCTGAGAAAGATTGGTTCCGAGTTTGAAGACGTGTTTTCGGACTGCCCCGGAAACATGAGGGTGATCGAACACGATATCGAGCTAAGCGGTGAGGAGTCAATCCGTAGCAAGCCGTATCGTTGTTCCCCTGTGCAACGTCGAAAGTGTGAGCCGCTCTTGGTGCCGCATAGGTATCGTCGCCTAAAAGTGGCCGGTTACTGAAGTGGAGCATGTTGCTCCACAGCGCAACTTTGACGTTCGCTAAAGAAAAAAAAAAGGTAAACGCTAATGCAGGTGCATTGAGCAGTGCGTTCCAGCTAGTAACTTCTCAACCTTTCGGTTTCTCGCTGGCGATTCGGGGCAAAATTTTGACCTCATCACGACCTGGGCCGAGCGCTCCCGTTCAGAGTGCTCTCAAGGGGCCAACTTTATGTGGTATTCTAATCCGTTACGTTGTTGTACGTGGAAAAAAAAATTGAGTTGTCATTTTAGGGGTCTTTTGTCCCACATGTGCCTCTTGATGTAGAGGGAACAAAATTCCGATAAACACGTAGATAGGTATATGTTGTACTATACTTTGTCTGGTGTTCTGTCGGGTGACCGAGGGCACTTGCTTGTGTCGTGTGTTGTCTGTTGTCGAACCGTTCTTAGCAAGTTGCAGAACCATCGACAAGTGCTGAAACCGAAAATGGTCAGAAGAGACGAGCGAAGTTGGCCAGCAAGTTGTGGCGACAAGCCAGTGGAGCGGGGATCCGTCGTCAATGATGGGATGTGTTCCCGGAACAGTCTGGAGCGGTATTCTCCCCATGGCCCTGGAGGCGAACCTGGAGGACCTGGCGAACGAGCGCACCTGACATCCGAGCCCCGTGGAAGCAGCTCGTCTTTCCGGTGCATTGTCTGGAGGCGGGGGTGCTGTTATGCCAGCGAGTCCTCGTCAACGTCCGTGCCTCTGAAACAGGCAATCTGGGTCAAGGCCAGCCCGCAGCCCGCCGGGCGCGAACAACTCCACGGCGTGAACACGCGCGGCGCATCTGTGGCCCACGTGCATTGAGTCAGCGTCGCACGTGACAGCGAGCCGGCGTCCTCATGTCTGGTGGCCTGACGCATCGCGCGGCGAACCCCATTGGAGGAGCCTGCTCTGAAGACCAGCGGCGCTTCTGATTGGACATTTTAGTTGGGCCCGGTGTAAATAAAAGAAGCCCTGCGGCGTGTCGCGATCAGCGGTTTTAGGCGAAAGGCTGACCTATGTGTTAGAGAGAGGAGCTCGGCTCTTCGAGTCTCTGCCGGCCCCAGTGCCGAAATTGTAACGCCTCTGTATATATGCTGTACATAAACCTTGTTTAACTCACCGTCGTCTCGTCCGCTCGTCTTATCGGCTCTGCGCAGACGCAGTCGCGAGCTGATAAACATACGCTACGCAACAGCCCCCAGTCTATAGGGCTCCGCTGGAACAAGCGGCTTAGGTGGGCCTGCTCATAGCCCGGTCAAAGCGAGCCTGTTCGATGAGCACCGGATGTGACGCACGTCCTCAGGTCTCACGTCACCGGAGCTGTTTTCGAATAATTTTTGTGGTAGACGCAACCTCAGGTGAACGGTCACCGCAGCAGGGAATTCGATTCATGGCCTCGAGCCTATAATAGGTAGTTTTCAAATAGCGTACGCTAGGTTAGTGAGCGTTGCGGACTTAGCATTCGGGTATGGGCACCAAATGGATTTTCGAATAGCATTTCCCTCCACAAACGCTGAAGCACGCTCGCAGCATGCTTGCTCATCACCGCAAAGCCCGCAAAGTGGCTTTGCGGGCCTTGCGAGCCACACGCCTATTTGGATTTTTCGAAGGTTGACCGCAAATGCTAACTAACGGTGGTTAGCGTTACACGCATGCGCAGTGGCAAAGACTTCAACGGACAGAGTACACAAAGCTTTGCGCTCGCTATCTGAAAACTCCCTAATAGCGGAGCTATACACGTGCAGTACTCCCGAATTTCTTAACTATAACGTGCAAGTTGGTCAAACACCCTGTGTAATTGCTTTCCTCGAAGTTATTAGTTTAAAAGCTAACATTGAATTCTAAAGGGTACTTACACAGCCTCTTGTGGAATAGATTACCCTTTAAGATTCTGAAATGGGTAAGTGTTTCTGGAGGACTAACCAGCGCCAGAATGGGAGCTTTCCTTGTTAACATTCCTACAGGTACGCCTCCAGTTGAAAGTAGAATGTAGAATAATTGTTGAATGTTTGTCGTGGAAGGATCACAGCGGTTACGTTACGGGACGGCTTCACGCTCTCCCATAGTAGAGTACCTAGTACTCTAAATCGTTACCCACTTTTTCTAAACACACAGGACGGCTTTATGCTCTCCCATAGTCGAGAATTATGTACTCGAAATCGTTAACCACTTTTTTCTAAACAAGGCTTCGCGCTCCGTAAGTAGCAATCGTACAAGTTCTCGTAGAGTACCCTGTGCTCTAAATCGTTACCCCCTTTTTCTAACCCCCCCCCCCCCAAGGGTTCGTGCTCTGTGATGCCCGCGAGACGGCTTTTTGCTCTCCCATAGTAGAGTACCATGTAGTCTGTTGACAACTTTTTCTAAACATATATATTTTATGCATTCATCGTCTGGGTTCTCATTCGGGAAGCGTTCATGCTTTCTCATAATAGAGTACCAAGTACTCAAAGTCGTTCCCCGCTTTTTCTAAACACACAATCAGACACGGCCTTATGAAATTTCAGGCCCACGGGATGGCTTTATGCGCTCCCATTGTAGGGTACCACGTATTCTAAATCGCTAAACACTTCTTTATTGCGAAGCATTTCTTGGCGAACTTCGGTGACATTGAGCGTATCTATTTATCTATCTAGCCACTAACGTTTGGGTGCTCTCGTGGTCAGCCCCTTAACTTGCGTGAACCAAAATTAGCGTGGGAAGGTAAGATGGTTTGACGAATATGACGCGCTGGCCAAGACGTGAATAATGTCACAATCCCGTCGCGTACGTCATCCAACACTTTCCGCCAGACAGTGGCACATACCCACAGGCGGGTATGTGCCGTTGGTATGTGGGCATGTGCCACAGGTGATTGATACTTGGTACCTACCCAGGAACGACGAGAACACACACGGGCAATTTCAACGCTTGAGCGTTAAGAAATACCCAACATTGGTAGCATCGACCCGACGAATTTAAAGAATAAATGTCTGCATCCCAGCTGGAAACGCACCCAAGCATATTGCGTGCCAATGAAGCATTTTACCACAGAGCTACGCCAGGTCTCAGAACTACGCCAGGTCTCAGAGCAACAGGGGTATAGGGGTTGCTCCTTTCAGGGAGCAATTGCATTGCCACTCCCATTACTCCCCTAAAAGGAGTAACTGCAGAGGGAGGAACCGTTGCTCTCCTTTCAGTTCCTCCTTCGGGAGATGAACAGTTACTCCCTCCAGTTCCTCCCTGCAGACCAACAGTTACTCCCACCAGTTGCTCCCTGCAGACCAACCATTACTCCCACCAGTTGCTCTTCTAAGAGCAACAGTTACTCTTTACCGTTCCTCCCACGTGTTCGCAGTTACTCTCTGAAAACCAACTGCACATGCTTCCAGTTACTCCTTGGGGAAATGAGTATTTATCTCGAGTATGCTTGTCACACGCTTAACACATGGCGAGAGCTCCTTAAAAGAGCACTGCTTGGGTGCTTCTAACGCAAAAAGTGGACAATATTGAAAGGAAAATAAATGCTTTATTGTTCTTTTTATGAGGCGACGTGTGACCACACGTAAAAGTAGACTTCGCCACACCACAGCCAGCACTAAACAAACACCATAATACATCAAAGGTTTTCTGCGTCATCCGTGGAAAAACAATCTTGAATTTCTAGCATAGGGCAGTCTGTGTCATCATTGGTGAGAGAAGGGCAACTTCTCCAATTCTGAAGAACTCAAGTTTCGCAGCTGGTGTTTCCATCAGGCTAGCGCAGCAGAACGTCACCGCAGGCATATGTGAAGCATCTCATTGCTGCAAGAAAAAAAAAATAGAAGTGTGAGATTAAACATGCCAGAATCAATTCATAACAATGAGTCACACACACTGCAGCAGCGCTTACATTCTAGGATGTCTACTGCAAAACGAAATGTGAAAAAAAGGAAGGTTCGGCCAAACGTTACTTGGCAAGCCATATAAATGCTGATGTGGTAGACGCTCTTCACATGATGTCTCAGACAGCAATATTCTGGAAGAAAATGTGCAGCACCTCAACAAGGCATATTTGTAGCAGTTAAAAATACCCTTAGGTACAGTTAACTTGTTTCCTATACACAGCTGAGTGACATTTCTATGAGCCCATTCACCAATGGGCATTCTAAATGAGGTCTTGCGTGTGGCAAATAACACGTACTGTCCGCTCATGTTAAAATACTTATTTAGCTCGTGCACATAGTTGCTCTCGATTCTACTGTTCTATCATACGCTGCTGCGTCTTGAATTGTGCAATACCTGTAGGCACAAGCCAAGCATGCAAAGCCTGCTTGAAAGCAACCATTTGCAGAGGCTACATGATAATCTTCAGTATATTTCTTTGTACCTGACGCAAACGGCTGGACAAAACTATAGACAAATAAATGTAGACCGTGCTACCTTCAAAAAATGCTTTAAATTTAGAAAACTAGGGTGCATTCGTTCACTCGGTTGACGAGTCACAGCCACGAGATATGTAAACGAAGCAATATATCTTAAGGCATGCACAGATATTCTGATTCTTTGTTTGACAGTGTCACAGATAGCTTGCCAATACATATATATTTGAGAGCAACAAGATGTGAAGCTTTCATTAGTTCAACGTCTTGTTGGTTCACAGCCAAACAGGTTACTGCTTGTTAGACAAATTGGAATAAGCACACCATGGTTTCCAAAAAAAAAGCATTATTAGAAGTTAGCTCCTGGTGTGAATGTCTGCCTATTTATTTTGTACTGCCTTCTACATGTGCCACAAAGACATTTGTTGAGGATGTGCTACCAGTCAAGCCAAGATCGCATACTTGGTCAATGTGATGGAAATACAAACATTAGAAACACTGCCACCTCTAGTAAGAGCATAACACTTCAGTATCTTGGACACGCAAAGAGGTGCACAAGAAAGATAAGCCCACTCTTGCGGAACTTTGAACGCGAATATTTCAGGGTGTGGGAGGTCAACATGCTGTGGCACTTTTAAACCCACGAAACATCTGCAGAAAACAGGGTAAAGGCAAGTCAAGAAACGCTGTTATGAAGGCCTGCGCATGGACAGCTTTGTGAATCTAGGCCCAAGTGTTATGCTTTGTGCAAGCCAAAATCCATGTAAATAGGGAAAGCATACTTTTAGGAGTACCAGCATAAACAAATCTTGGCAGTTGGCTTTTTAGTACAAACAGCAATCCCTGCAATGAAAACATAAACATTTTATCTTAACGGTAACAGTGTGAGCACACACACGGGCCAGCGGAGCCATGTCGAATTGTCAGTGCCAGTGTAACCATGTGGCATAATGAACTATTCTCTGGCCAACACATGCACAGTTTGCCCCTAAAAAGCGATGCTTTCATATACGTAGTACAAAAAGTCTGCACTTACCAAAATTCACTTGCTTTCTGTACTTGAGCATCGTTGGGAACATCTTTATCTGCAGTATAACCAAATTTGTGTCATATCCCTGAAAAAAAGGTAAAAGACATGCATCAAATATTGTTTCATTTGGTAGCAGTGAAGTCAGGTTAAGAACAGCCAAGTGGGAATCAGCCTAATTATGTGCATGCGGCAAATCCCAAACGGCGTTATTGAGGTTGTCGAAATTTTCGTCGATTGGTATTAACGTCGATATGTGACTTCAACGGCATGCCAAGTTTTTACAGCGCATAAAGATTTCATGATGCAGAATAATGACAGCGCTAACGAGAACATACAGCATTTATGATTGTCTTTTACAATATTCAGTTTTGCTAAGGTTTTGTATCACTAAAGAAATCTGAAAGATTTGGGTCATTCCTCCTCCAATTGTTCTGTCAATATGTAAACTGCTCGCTTGATGGTGCGCTTATAAAATAGTACGTTCAGCGCAGAGGTGAAGCAAGTGACGCAGTGATGTGGGCAGATTTTTTTTTTTAGGCGTGCGGGGGGGGGGGGGGGGGGGGGGGTCCGCTTATCTGAATAGGCCGGGCAAGCGAATATGGTCGTCAATTTGGGCTCCCTACGCCCGGCCTAAAAAAATTCTGTGCGCAACCGCCTGGCTATGCCAGTGAAGTGATGCGACAATGATTTGTTCACTTACTGATTTACATACACTTTACATCTCTAAAAAATGCGGCCCAAGGCCCCAACACTCAGCCGTTAACATTACATAAAGCCAATGGTAGAAAAGTGCCAGTATGAATGCAGCTACAACCCCGCCCCAATGTTTTTTTCAAGCGAGGTAGTGTTGCGGAAATGAACTTTTAACTGCAAAAGTACACTGGCACTGCAGTGGTGACAGGGGAAGCAAGAGGGTATGCAGGCGGTAATAGAGGTAATTTAGTCCGATACGGCTAGCAATGGATACGGTGAATAAGAGCAAATCATTTCTCTTTCAATAGCGCAACCACTCAACAATGTATTGTAAGAGCGTTAAATGTTGCTGGAAATGCCACTCACCTGCACGCTGATGCATGCACAGTCCTTTGTCCGACGAGCGAACAGGCTTGCAGATAGCTGAAGACGTGTTTACGATGTGTTTGTTCCACCCAGCAGCAAAATCCACAACTACTTCGCGCTCCATAAAGATAAATATACACTAACCTTCATCACGAATAAGTAGAAACGCAAATCTGCGACACACACACACGATCAAAACATAGCTCACAAGTTCGCACGTCCATGTGCTCGCCAACCACAGACCATATGAAAATGAGTAAGTAGTGTGAACGCGAACCTAGTTGCGCCGAGAAAAAAAAAAACGTCGAGCAGTGGCAGCTCAGGCGTCAGCGCAATAATTTCAGTGTGTTTTCCTAATACAATTATAATAAAAAAAACTGAGGTACACTAAAACTCATAAATAAATATAAAAGTTGAGTGTAATTTTTGTTTAGTGCTAGTCAACATAAACACTGAATAAAAATTACTTTGTAACTTACATCGTTTGCTACGCTAGCGCCACACTTCTCGTGCGGGCGCAGATGGCGCAGAATTCTGCCCTCAAACTACACGGTGAAGCGTGCTACTAAGTGTATGGCTGATGAGAAGCGCGTCTGGGTCCGCTTTTTTTTTTTTTCTCCGATATATCTGGGCGGGGGGCTCCTTATGCACGTGTTTCGGTGCTTGATCGACTTTGACGCCCTTACTTCGCGGACGAACGGCGTGTCTAGGCTTTTTTTATTGTTGTTTTGCACGTGTTTCGGCGTACGGTCCGCTTTGACGTGCAACTCTCCATTCTGCTGCTGCGTGTGTTAGGTATTTGCCGTACTGTATTCTCAGGCCTTCTGTGTTCAGCCAGCGCTGCTATCTTATTATCTACGGATGCTAAAATAAATCACTGTTTTGGTTTGGTGAAGCTTGGCACACAGAACAAACAATAATCTGGCCCATGAATATCAATGTGGGCGGCATGCATATTTGTGTGTGGTGTCCTGCCGGGGAGTAACCGTTGCGTGACGAGAGCATTTACAGCGGTTCCTCCTTCCGTTGCTCCCTTACAAACTTAAGATGAATACAGTTGCTCCCCCATTCTCGAACAAGTCGGCCATCTTGTTCCGCTTGGTCTTTTCGGAGAGTAACAGTCGGTCTGAAGGAGTAAAAACAGCCGTTGCTCCCGTTTTGGCCATTTTTGGCTTAGAGTGCAGGACGCCTTTGTGCTCTCCCATAGCAGAGTTTAAAGTACTCTAAATTGTTAACCACATTATCTAGACAAGTTAAGACCTTTTTCCTAGTTGCGAGAGCTTATTGCACTACCATAGTAGAGTAGCCCGTACTTTGAAATCGTCGAACATTTGTTCTAAGCAAACAGCCTGTTTTGTCATCACTTATAATGTATACCTAACAAGACGACGTTCTGTTGAAATATTATTGATGTCTGGGATGATGAATTTTTCTAAATAGCACGGGCAGCCATGCCTTCGGTGTCTGTTCTTCATATTTGGTGCCGAAACCCAAATCCGGGACAACCTCTTCGGCTGGAGCCGTGGCTGGAACTGAGACAGAGACGACGAGTCATAGACCAAAGGTACAGCGTTTATCACCCGGAGGTACATGATGCAGGAGCCCATTTCGTTTTGTCTTTCAAGACGACTATCCGAGATTCGCTTGACTATGAAGAAAGGAGAGTCACACCATGTCATTGAAGCGATGTCAATGTAGTCGCGTCCTGTCAACCAAGCCCTCGAAGCAGCCAACGGTATGGTCTACCGGTATTTCTCTTCGGTGTCGACTTCGAGTTTCAAGAAGACCGGAAGATGAACTTCCGGTACGATGACGCCTTTTCTTGCCGACCTAACCTTCGGAGATGCCCACTGTTCATTACTTTATCCACGATTCTTGCGAAGCGTTACTGAATGTAAAGATACTGAAGTCAGAAGGCTGTAGCCTTTGTACGAGAGTATCGGTGAGAGCCGTACCCTTCGATCATGTAGCGCCGCGCCAACATCGTTGATCTCGAAGCACAATAACTGTCGAATCACGAATGTGAAGGAGCTCGGCACAACGATGGACGAAAAAATACACACAACGTGAAGGGTTCCAGTGCGTTACCATGCGAGCACCAAAGGAGAAATGCACAGGATAAAGACTGTATATACAAGCGAAGTTTACTCGAAGCAGACATTAACTATAACAGCGTCATGTCGGCGTAAAGAACCAAGAGCAGTTATGATGCAAACGTATAAACACTTGGCAGTATAACGGGTGTTTGGTGGGATGGTGTATCGCAAAAACTTGGGCACGAAAACGAACCTGCTGCGCCACACGCTAACAGATACTGCTGCACAGTCATCGCTACACTGCACAACCGCAAGGAGCTCCGGACATTAAGGAGCATTTAGTTATGTTGTTCCAGTTAATAAAGGGAATGTACAAAAAAGAGAGCGCTGCTATCTCATTTTTAGTATAAGACAATAATGGTGACGTCTTTTGATAACCCATGGAACAACCGCGAGGCTTTCCTTTTCGAATGTATAATAAAATGCAATTTGAAAGCTGGAGCTCTGGAATGTTATGCATATCCGAATTTTGAAACTGGGCATAGATGCTAATCATTTATCGTAACGTGCCTTTTCACATCCCTGTTCGACGTTTGCTGAGCTTGCGCCGAACACCGAATGCCCACACTCTTTTCATCTTTAGACCTTGGCCTCCAAGATTGCATGCTGGCCATGACATGCCATCTCGAAGGCCATGATCAGATATATGTGAATGCTACATCATCTTCTCCTTCTAAGGGGTCTTCGAGCCCCAGCCGTTTGCAGCACGAAGCTACAAGAAAATACATACGGATTTCTCAGAAATAAAAGCTTTTAGTTGTGGGAATCAAACCCACGACCAGCGCCTTTCCGGGCCAGTTGGTCTTGCAAGTGAGCTATATGCATATGCTATATGCATATGCCTGGTTAACCTCCCTGCCTTCTCTCTTGTTGTTCTTCCTTCCTTATTCCTTCATTTGCAATACGTCATCTCCTTGCATGCGCGATTGAAATGTGTGATCCCTTACTTCTCTTCACCCGATTTTAGCTTAGCCAGCATCATTCAAACGTGCTGTACAGTCACTCACAAATAAAAATACTCCTTTATACTGCTTTGCCAATCATTTCAGAAGTCACTAGCGTTCCAGTCGGGACGCGCACAGCATAATTTTCACGAATCAGCAAGTAATAACCTCGTAAAGTAAACAAAGTTAACAAGTGGGGTGCCACAGTGGTCCTAGCCGCAAATTATGCAAAATATCCGCTGTTCATCGTACGCACGATCACAATAGCCCTCGCCGCAATAAGACCCGGAACTGAGCCAAAACGCATGCGAGATCGCCATCGGCTGGCTGAAGCACTGTCTAATAGCCCGGAGTCAAACCAGTTGACCCCCGGGAAACAAGCAGCAAGGCGGCAGTTCGCGAGGGAAGGGGGTCACGTGGGAAAGGTCAATGCAATTCATCGTCTCTCGCGCGCGTCTCCGTATGCGTACAAACAGCGCCGCAGCTATACGGCAACCATGACAGCGGCCTGAGGAGGGCGATACACTTAAAAGCTCGTCCCGTGGCAACCCCGAATTGCAACCCAAATTGCAGCGCGCGGTCGTCTCGGCGTGGCCCCCCTGTAATATACCCTCCGACCAGTCCGTCTCATCTATCGCGTTTCTATAGCGTTGCGAAATATGCAAGCGCATGTTGGAACGTTCCATGAGCAGTCGTAAATGGGCCGTTCCGTCTCAGCGTTCGTGTTCGAGCTTGCGAATACGAGGCAATCGGACCCGGACTCCTAAGCATGACGGCATCGCGGGATCGTTAACTTGCGTCTGGGACAGGAATATCAACGCAGACTGATGCGTACGCTAGTTGTTTGGAGGCTGCGAGTATTGTCGCACGTGCCGGGTGTGATACATACAATAATTATACGTCAATGTAGAACTCACAGGTCATTATCTACAGTATGGTTTAATGTTGAAGGGAACACTCTAACGAACACAATCAATATTTACGGCCTTCTAACAGCAAGTTGATAAAGAAACAATCTTCATGCACGTCACCATTTTGTCAAAAAGAGTCAGAACTCATAACCACCAGTAGTCTTATGCAAATCGAAGCCACTGCGCTTCCGTAAGATCGAGAAATCTAAACATGCTGTACACGCAAGTGTTCCCTTTAACAATGTACACATCTGTACAGTCTCTATCATACTTAGGGGAAATCTTGGAACGCATGGTGCGCGTTGTGGCCAGCGCTGCTGACGCATGTCGCCGTATCAGACGACGCGGGTTTCCCACAATGGCCCTCGAGCGTCTGCGCACGCACAAGCTGCTGCCAGCGCGCGACAGCAGCGTTGTTCGCACCGCAACGTCATGCACCCTGAGATTTCACCTAAGACTGAAACGGACTGTACATAACTCTGACGTATATACACCAAACGCTGTGTGTACAAGCCATGCTTTTCATACATGGTGAGTGATAGTAAAGTGCTGAGCACAAAGTTGTAGCATCTTGGTTGTATGGGAAAATAAATTTTAGTAAAAAAAAGTTAAACAATTACGAGTACTTCTTACTCAACTGTGAGAGAGCAGTGCCTTCATTCTTACAAGGGGCCTAAAAATACATACGCAATGAAGTACGGCATGGGAGGTACATTTTACGGCTGCGTGCACCGTAACTCTTTATTTAGCTTGAGCAACTGAAACCAGAGTGATGGTCCGTTGTTGGTGTCATAATACATAGGGAACAAAAAGGGGCCTTGTATACGCGCATGAAAAAAAAAAGGTCACAAGGTATTTGACAACCAACAAGCTCTTTATATCAAACTACTGCGAAATTTACCAGAATATTGTACCACCCAACTCAAGCAGCTCTTCTACTGAAAGTTAAATACACATCCCATTAGAAGCCGTAAATTTTGCCAAGTATATACAGGCTATAGCTATGTGCTTGAAACCGATATTTTGATGGCTTATTAACTGTGCTAATGAGCGCGGAAGAAGACGTTAGGTAAAGAAGACAGGGCATCCTGTTTTTCAATTACGTTTTCGTTAATGTTTTATAGCTCAGTAGACAAGCCTTTAAAATGAATGCAAGCCAACCAGCCCTATTTAGTTCCTTACTCCAATATGACATACATATGGCCATATTCGCTTATTAGTGTTAAGTTGCTGTGCCTTCTTGTACTTCGTCTAGTAGACGGGTAGCCTGTGTGAAGAAGTCATGCAATCTCTCTACATGACTGCAGCAAGCAGGGGAAGTTTTGCAGTTGTACAAATAAATATGCCATAATGCATAAAATTCACCCGCGAGAGGAAAATGCCACGAAGAAACCGTACGTGGACGAGCTTATGTGAATGATATATTGTATATTCGGTGCATATATCATAAAATACCTCAATTTAAATCTCTTCAACACATTGGCAGCCTGAAAAAAGCACACTTCCGACACACGAAATGTCGTACATTCATTCTCGGCATTCTATCGACACCTTATTTTTGTGCGGCGTGCCACGCTTTAACTGATTTAAATGGTTCCCGAGCTATCTCCCGTTTCTGCACGCCACAACACTGTTATAATTATTACATTCATTTTTAGGTCAGCTTTACACAAGTTGTAATAACTACCAATATTGCATGCCCCCCCCCCCCCCAAACGTTGACATCGTATAACAAACTTGGCACTTTTCTACCTAACGAAAATTCATCTTACTCTTAACACAATAAGACCCACGTTTGGAGTCATGCTTATGTTTTTACTTTATTCTAAATGCGTGCGCATGAACCAATTCACCGATATATCCGGCACATGCTATCATTGTAGGCACGCCCGTAAAATTACGGTTACCGTGCGCTTTTTCGAATAAAATAAATGGGGTGGTAACATATACTTTTTGGGGGGGGGGAGGGAAGAGCAAACTAGCATCGCTAGCTTCACAGAAAAGTCACCTATGTATTTTCTCTCTTTTCTCTTACTTCTTACTTTAGCAGCAAAGGTAGAAATGAAAACCATAAGCGGGCGGAAAGCTACTGCATGGGAACTCTGGTGCATGAACTCAGAAGCGTCGGACATTACCATAAATTTTCTCATCGAGAGATTCTTCACGCAATGCAAACAGGAAAATCGAAGAACAAACGGAAAGTGCACTCAAGCAATTACAGAAGTAATAGCACCACACCTTCTTGCCACTTCAGGTTCACGCCGCGGGACACCAGTTCCCACACTTAGCAACGTGCAGGAAGTACATGGAAAGAGAGAAAGAAGAGAACCCTGTTTCCTTCTTTTTTTTGTTAACACTTGCGTCAGGGCGTAAAAGCAGCACACGATTGAAACATGTCATTGCTTAAAACGCCGAGCGCATAGAGGTCAAACTGATCCACCTCCAGTTGCCCGCTTAAACGCGCTTTCCTACAAGCGGCGGCCACTTGTCCGTGCCTGCCAAACAAGAACAGTTACAAGTCCGACTTCCCCGTTGGAGGCGGCGGAATAGAATTGCGGGCCAATTACAGTTCCGCATAGCTCCAACGTGCTACGTGTGTTCTCCCATTTGCGGAAGCAAAAAGAAACATAACAGCTTTAACCCCATTCTTGGGCTGCTTACGGGGTGCCATTTCGATCCTGTTTCGTCCAAGGACCGCAACAGTAGTACAACGTAGCCCGTATCATGAAGTCCAGTAAACAACCGAAGCTACTTCGCCCCGCTTGATAGCTATAATAGTTGAAGCAATGCGAGCGGCTTACAGCCAGGAAAAGAAATCGAAAAAAGACAAGGACCGGGGGGCTGAGAAGAGCATAACGATGAAGCGCGAATCAAAGCAAAATGGAGTCGGTTGTGCATTGTGGGTGTAAGGCTTCGGCATCTATGCCACAGTAAAAGCAACGGTTATTGGGGCATTGTAGGAGAACAAGCTATTAATGGAGGGTCCCTTACGAACAATCTAGCGCAAATGTCTCATAGGCGCGAGGCAGGGTAGCGAAGTCCCGGAACTGGGGTAGCAGAAATCGACCAGAACGAGGGGTCACATCAAAGCATTAGGACAGCCAAGAGAAAGGGTTCCTGGAACAGCACGTTAAGGTGCGTTACACGCACCACCACTGCATATGACGTGGCGCTACGTGAAAAAGGAGCCAGAATGCTTGGTTCCATAACAGTTAATAAGTGCACATTTATTACGTATTCCGGCGCAATATTCTCTACACGATCCACGATGTGTGTAGCGTTCCTAGTTCAGCAATCTAAAGACCGCCTGGTCTTGGCAAAATGCGCGCTGCCTGGAGATCCGTCACTCCACCTTTACGTCAGCGTGACGACAGTTCACCTAATGCCTACCGTTCTGGAGAAGGCGTCCATACCTCTGGAAGCTCTTAGAAAACGAGTCAGTGAAGATGAACCTTCAAGTCTTCCTCTTCGAGCACCTTGTGATATCACAACCACAGAACTCAACTGCATCAGAGCAAACTTTTCATGCTGATCTGATCATTATTGTTCATGTGATTTAGGTTCAACAGCAACAAGTCTGCCAGGAAAGTGAAATAATCGAGACTCTTTTGTCGGCCTAGACCCTTAAAAATAGCCGTCTTACAGAGATGGTACAATCTGAATCATTTGACCATCGGCGAATGCAGAATCTTGGCTCACGTTCCTTGAGCACGTCTGTGAACAAAAACAGGCGTTGACGCAGATCAGGAACGAGGAAAGAGTAGACCACGCAACATGAAGGTGATGCTTGCAGCAAATGAAATGGCGGCTCCTTTTCATCCCTCCGTGGCAGCCCACATGAAGCAATATTCTTTTGTTATATTCTGGGCACAGTGTTTGAGTAACTGAATGGAACACAACGACAGCTCCAACTTGTAGAACCGGAGCTCCGACTCAATTTTGTTTCAACTCTTATATCCCGTCCCCTAGGTCGAGGGGGGGTGGGGGGTGGAGGAGATACGAACAACTAGTTCAAGCTACAACGGAAAAAGTGGTGAGGAATCACTACCAGTTTTTTTAAGCACATGGGCGTTTGTTTATTATTGAATGTATATGGAGAGGTTGGTGCCAATGTGTCGCACCAGCTACTCCTCTTCTTTTGTACAAAAATCGACATCGCATATTTTGTAGCAAACACAAGGCTATACATATGTACATAGCACAACGCTTACGCAGTGAGTCCACGCTTTTTAATACTGAGTGTCCACACCAAACATGTGTGTCCACACTACATAGAAATGTGCCCACACCACACAGAGTTTGTAAAAACACCGGTTATCACGGAAATTTAAGTGTTCAATAAAAACATGAAATTTCAATAAAATGTCGAAAGTGATCTTGTCGCTTGATTTGATATGTGAGGTTTAACATCCCAAAGATCTTGTCGCTTAAGTACTGAACTGTTTTAAGAAATGTTTTGCCAAAAAATATCGCAGTGATACACCAAAATATTGTTTTGAAACATAACGGTTAACAGTGGCGATAATTCATTTTTTTTTTCATTTTGTACTTTTGAGCTATTTCTGATTCCTCCAGAAAGTGAACGACTGCACGTGCTGCAATAGCTTGTAGCTTTCCTCTTGGCCGTGGACCCAAGATTTTTGCAATTGATGGAGGTCGCTTATCCAAAGAATTTAGTTCTCGTAAAAGGTTCTTTCGACGTACGTCGCAATTTTTACAATGTGGAATGATGTGCTCCACATCTTGAGCTTTTGATTGTTTTGGGCGTTTTGGTTGTTATTGGACGGTCTCTTGCACAGCGCGTTAATTTCTACTCCATCGTGTCAAACGCTTGTGTACCTTGGTTTGCCTTCCAGCAGTGTTGTTTAATTAAACTGTTGCCAGTCACAGCATGTGCGTCTGTGTACTTTCATTCTCTTTTATACGCGCCTTTTGAGGTTGGGTTCGTCGTTCGGTCATACTCTGTACACAACCCTACCGTTTGACGAATCGTACCACATGCGCTGTACTGCGTACCACAGCATCTCACGCGGCTTTACAGTTTCTCCGAGGTCGGCCCGCCATTGCCCAAGCAGCGGTGTTACGTGACGACGTCGCAAATTTCGGTGGCCAGTGACCTCATGATGACGACATATGGTGACATAGCCGCGTGATTATGACTTTTTTGTATCACTCTCCTTGACGCCGACACCAAAAGGTCACTCCTTACGTTTAATAAATATATTTCGGTTTTTACCTCCCAAAGCCGCGATATGATAATGAGAGACGCTGTAGTGGAAGGCTCCTGATATTATTACCGTCTAGTGTTCTTTAACATGCACTGACATGGCACAGTATATCAGCGCCTACCATTTTGCCTCCACCGAAATGCGACCACCACACCGGGATCGAACACGCGACCTTCGCGTCAGCAGCCGAGCACCTAAGCTGATTACACGATTGATCCACCGTGCTGGGCCACTTCTCACGTTTTATGAGGCACCGAATGGCTTCGCTTGAACGAAAAACAACAACAAAGGCAGTGCAACGGCGGTAAGCAATTTTGGCAATCAGCGCTCGCAGCAATCTAGAGCTGGAAGCCAAAGCAGCTAATGTCCCAAAATGAAGCTACTTCCGAGCGCAACACCAGCGCCTCACGTCGGCCTTGCCTCCGGCATGAGTGGCGCGTTTTTACTAAGAAAGACAGCACTTGTCTTTTCAAGAGAAACGTGGAACGAAAAAATTCAGGAGAGCGGATCTTTACTGCGCGTCATCTCGTAGAGTATGGAGAAACCATTTTCACTTGGCGTTGCTTTTTTTCCGAAAATATATAACATTTTATATCACCATGTGCTTCACCTCAACGTTCTGTATTTCCAATATGCTACATAGCGAATAATAATAGAACGCACACAAGTATGTATGATAGAGGTGCTTTAGGGTAGCGAAAGTCCAGTGTTCCAGAGGACATCTAAACTAGGAAAACTAGTTGAAATAGTAAAAAAAGTGCATCAAACATACTCTTTCTTTCTTTCTTTCTTTCGTTCGTTCGTTCTTTCGTTCGTTCTTTCTTTCTTTCTTTCTTCCTTTCTTTCTTTCCGAAGGCTGCGCTAGTGATGCAATGTTGGTCAGATCCCCGGAGCATTCAGCGCTCCCACTTTTATCCATCATTCTTTCTTTTTTTCTTTTTATCTTACTTTCAAGAAAATACAAGAAAAGGAAGAAAAAGAGCAAAGCTTTTTGACGGAGCGCGGTTACCGTTGTGAGTTTCTTTGCCTTCGTTGTGCTTCCTTTTTTTTTTCAGTTTCTAGCGGTGTGCAAGTTTTCTACCAAGTGCAGCTCTTCGTCAGCTTTGCGCTTTGCGTGCACTGGTTGCTAAAGGCAAACAACACAGCAGCACCAAAAAAAAAAAAAACGGCCGAGCCAAATGGGGTCAAGAACCTTTTCAGGCATCACCCGTTTGAACGCGCGGTTGCAATTAGCGGTTACCCGCACAGATACAAAGACCACTCTGTACAGTAAGCGTGTTCTGGCAACCGCCTGGACGTTCGGAAGCTCACCGAACCCCCTCCTCATCGTGCTCACCCCACCTCGCCTAAAGTCCTGAACGTCTCCGCTCCCGTACTCGAGCGCCTTGCTTCCAAGCAGCAATTTTCTCGGAGGTGGTTTCGCACATCGATGACACAGTAATCTCGTTGTTCTCGCGCTTATTGTGTGCTCTCTGACGACCCGGCTCTTTTTAACATGGCAGGCAATTTTAGAGATTGTTACACGTTTGGGAAATCCAGTAACGGCCTTGAAACTTACTGGTTCCAAAGGACGGCGCGCACTACCGCGAAGCTCTATTAAACGGACTAATTAGTGCCCCCGGATTATCGCAACGATCCGGAACTTCTGAGTTTGGGCGCACTCATCGTTCTTTTTTTCTTTTTTGTTCATTGCTCTGTAGTTCTTGCACTTTTTTTTTTCTTTTTTGTAGCCTATGTACACTTGGGAGTGTGTCCAGGCTGCTGAAGAAAGTGATAATCCTAAAGGAAGCAGGAAAACTAAACTTTACTTTTTTTCCTTTTGCATTCACTAACACCCTCGCCGCACCCACACCCAAAAGTGTGCTGCCTCGGGAAATTAATGGAAACAGGGGCGGCTGCGCGGTTTCTGTGGTTGGGTGCGATTACCGGATAGAGTTCGATGAAGTGGTCCAGTTTTTAGGCTTAAGGGGGAAATTACTGAGGTAAAATCGCCGAGTCCGGGAGCTCCGCCAAAAAGTAACGATAGCCTCAACTCTACATCAAGCTAGAAAAGGAAAAAAAAAAGTTCCGTTTGCTCATACTACCGCTGGCGTTAGGCAACCCGGACTTTGGCCACGGTAAGTGTTTCCGAAAGTAGACTATAAGTCCTCATTTATACAGTGGCGTGGTGGAAAAATAAAACATACCAAGCATGTTTAATTTTCAGAAGAGGGAACAAAAACTAGGTAGTTGACTGTCTTCATCTCATCTTGAACGCTTAACTGCAACCGGAGAAAACGTGCATTGCCACCACTGCATCAGCACGCCTCATGCAGTCGTCCTATACAATAGAAGCCAACATTATTTCATCTCTTCTTTTCGGTTTCTTTTCAGCTGCCCTTTACTGTGATTTTGGTGCCTTTAAAGCAGTACCTTCCACTGGTATAACGCTTGACCTACCATCTATAAATAACACACTGTTGCTCAAGCTGTTCCAATATTGTACACTAGAACTTTACCTTAATTGCCTTCACTTTCTAGCTAACTTATCGCGCCATCTTCTCGTATCTTTCATTGGTCCCCTCTAACTTTACATGTGTTTAAAACAAAAGCTCGACAATTAGGAATTCGATGTACTCCACTAGAGAGAGAGAGAGAGAGAGAAAGATAAAGATGCAAGGAAAGGCGGGGAGGCTAATCCAAACACACATCAGGTTTGCTATCCCTGCACTGGGGAAGGGATGAAGCGGAGAAAAAGAGGTTGCAGGGAGATAACAAGGTACACACAATTCACGAGCACACTCGAGGGAGCACACACAGTCTACAGGTGGTAGCTCAGGTTTGTTGTCGTCAAGTATGTAGGAATGCTTTAGTCACTTTCTGTGCAGTTGAGGCAGACGCCCAAGGTCCCAGAATCGTTTCAGAGAGCTTTAATGTGTCCCGGTCAATGCCTAACTTCAGGTATTCGTTAGAGGGCAGGTTTTTTGCATAGCCGACCTTTCCAGAGCCCTTATATTATATCGCTATTTCCGGACTAATAAACACAATTATACTATATTCGCCCTCTACAACACTCACCCCCGGCCCCCTAACCAAGGTAACGTCATAAGCTATGTGAAATATATTATCTCACCAATTTTCCGTCTACCTTTTCATTCTTTGCAGATCACCTTTAGGTATATACAATTCCCACAATAGCGCCACAGGAAGCGCTTGTCTCGAAATATCTTTCAACAACTTCAAGTATTTCCTACTCAATTGTGGGAGAGAAATAGTGGCACTGTGTTTTCAACAAGGTACGAGCAGTAGACGACTGAGCTGCTGTGAAGAATACAGCTAATTAAAGCATGCAAAAGTGCACAACTTTCTAGGCAGCATCCTACATTCTATATCCCACTTTATGGCTCTCACGTTGAAATAATAGCAGTCTAAACAGTGTGATTCAATGTCAACACGAGAAGCTTTATTCATTAAAGAAGCTACAGATTATCTCATACAGAAAGCCAGACATGAATAGCTAGTCTTGTATAATACAGTTCTTCTTTTCTATATATAATGATGAACAGGAGCTGGAAGAATATGCTAACCATAAGTTTCGAAAAAAAAAAAACAAATCTTGGACGCCTCAATGAAAACTTGGACATCAGGGATGCATTTGTCTGCGGAAAGAACTGGCCTATAGGTAGAGATGGAAAACGTGAATTCTTAAGAGCTTCGCGAAAGACTGGCATAAAATGTTGCACGAATAGGATGCATGGCGTACATGTACACAGTAGGCACGCGCTATGTCTAGTTAATAAGGACGCTCCAAGCACCCAAATGCCGCCGTAACGTCCGTATATCTTTCAATTTGGTCTGCCTATCTATTCGCAAATCCGGCACTCGTTTTAGCTTTTATCCAGCGAGTCAACTCACTGAAAGCCTTGAGACAGGAGCCGCTGCGTGAGATATTATGATTCTTTATTTTTTCTTTTAATTGGCAGTTCACGTTGAAGCGCCAAGACCGACCCCGGAGCGATCAGTTGCGCGCTACATCCGCTAGGGGCGGGGCCGACGCTCCGCGCAACCCCCTCAGTTCGGTTCGCTTGTTTCGCCGGCGGTTCCTGCTTCTTGCAAACCCGCCACCGAAGCCCGCCAGGGGGCGGGACTTACCCCACCACGATGGCGGATCGCCCACTTTTTTTTTTTTTTTCCAGTCCACGCCTGACTTGGTCTCTTCGACGTGGCTTCCCATGTTGCGCTCAACTTCTTGCTTTACTTGCGCGGCGTATATGTAAGGGAGGAATATTGCGAGCCAGTCAAAACGGGCGTGGTTCTTCATCAGTGTTTCCGGAAGCTCAAACCGCAGCGCAATTAGGGTTTGCCGGGGGCGGATTGAAGAGCAAACGGAAGCCCCGCGCGGGTTTGCTCACGTCAGTGTCGCTACCACCCTCATGGCCTTAGAGCTCGCTTTTTCAGGAAAATGAATTGCAGAAGTTATTTGCTTCAATAACCGAAGATTGTACCACCAATCAGGAATGAAAGCTGGCTAGCTTTTTTGTGAGTCGTTGCAAAAGCTCTGAAAAATAATGAACGAGTGTCATCGACTTCGATTTAGAACCTGCGAGCGAAACTCCAGAATCACTGATGTTTCGGATCAAATGTTCATTCAAAGCATTCGTTCGGCTGCTGAATCTGTCTTTGGGATTCATGTTGTTCAAAATTGAAGCACTCGGAAACCATGACCAACATACCTTTCCGCAAGCTCACGGGCTGTGTGTTTTTTTTTTTTTTTTGCTACTGGATTATTCCACAGCACATAAAAACCCCGCCTGAAGGAGAGTTTACTCCAATGTCGGAGTGGGCTCTCTTTACAGTCCCACAATGCAAATTATTTGTAACGCGAATAATAACAAAAATATTTACGCACACGATCGTAGGGGAAGCACACCCCACTACTACGTAGTTAGTGTCATCCCCCCGACTCCTCTGCATTTTATCTACCCTCCTGCTGATTCCACCCTCTGCTCATTCCACGAGTTGGTGCACCACATTCTTCTATTAACTCCGCATATAAGTAACTCATTACACGAGCACAAAGGCAAAGCGACATGAGAAAGGAACAACCGCGAAGAAATAAGCAAACGGGTGCCCATCTGTTTCCTTTCTTCTTATGTCCTTGCTTAGGTCCTTTTTTCATCATCCACATACAATGACTGGAGTTCAAGCAATGCAAGCTTCACCATTCCCGCATGACGCTTTATTGACCTTCTAAGGCAAGGATTAGTAGCGGTTGTCGAATGAGAATGTTTCAACTTTACCCTTCGAGCAGCCTTTGTGACCCGTCCATTCATCAAAATTGAACGTCCTGTTTTAATTGTACATATGCATGTGGCATGTCTGTCAGGAATGCTCTCGCATGTGTTGTACACGCATCATAAGGGGAAAGAAAACATTCCGCGGTACAATTTCACCCTGTCCATTTTATTGTACGCCATTTGGTAGCTGCACTGTGTAATACAGTGCAGCGCAGTGGTCAGGGACTGAAACGCAAAAATTTGGGGCTATAGGCGATGCTCGTCTTTAGTTACAAGCGTGTACAGTTCCTTTCATATCGGCGTCATTGTGATTGGGACACAGTTCCAGTCAAAATACCTCTAAGGACCATTTAGACAATAGCCCCGCCGCGGTGGTCTAGTAGCTAAAGTACGCGGCTGCTGACCCACAGGTCGCGGCATTGAATCCTGGCTGCGCCGGCTGCATTTCCAATGGAGGCGGAAATGTTGTAGGCCCGAGTGCTCAGATTTGGGCGCACGTTAAAGAACCCCTGGTGGTCGAAATTCCCGGACCTCTCCACTACGGCGTCTCTGGTGGTGTTTTTGGGACGGTAAACTCCAAATATCAATCTATCTATCAACCATTTAGACAATAGCTATCGGGACCAATTTCGCGACGGCATATGATTGAGTTTTCACCCTGAACAAAATTAATTACAGCGAAGCCGTATATAGTGACCTACTGGCGGACCACGGGCGCACACAAAAGACCCGTTTAAGAATTTTCAGTGCCTCTCAGGCTTCACTTCCTCGACTCCACCGATTCTTTTCCTGTATGACACGTCTAGCGATACTCAGTAGCGACGCTTCCCTCCAATCGTTGCTCCCCATTTGTCTCGAGACGTAGAGTATCGCACTGTCATCGACAGTTTTTCTTTGAACTCGTTACGGGACGGACGCTGATCGTTCGTACTGAGGGTAAACAGCGAGAATCGAAGACACGTCAGTTCGCCGAACATGTTAATTTGCGGCGCAAAGCTTGGAACATGAACGCGGGAAAGGAGGGGAGATGGCGCTCATCTGTCTCTCTTCCTTTCCTCTTCTTCATGTTCCAAGCTTTGCACCATAAATAGCATCTTCAGCAAAACGGTCGCACCAACTCGCCTAGGAAAAACTTCTCCTTGAACAAGTGTCAAACGTGCAGAAGCGCCAAATAGATGCGAAACCAACGCGAAGCCGCAGCCATCGGACGTATATTCCCAGACACTTGCTTCCATGATCACAATAGTGGCAGGGCTCTGTTTCTTTTACTTCTTGTTATGAATGTCTATTACCCAGTGAGCTGTATTTCCATAAGTATATATGGGGATCTTGGCACTGCAAATTGACCATCATGAATTTTATTTGTCCTACTAGTTTTAGGTTCCGTCGACCACGTTAAGAGGTGGCCATATCCTGTCAGACAAACACTGCAACGTTCTTATATTCACGTCAGAGTTTTTTTTTTTCGCTGCGTGTGTTCATAACTATAACCGAGGGTGCTGTATTCGCAGTTTCAGTGTGCCTCCATAAATAAAAACGATTTCACAATTGTTTTCCTTCCCAGGAATATTTCTTGATTCGTTGCAGCTTTGACAAACGTGTCGTTTGCTGGCGCATTGATTTACGACATTTGCCAGCGTAGAAATGTTCCACGTACGCGGGATCACTTGCAGTGTATATGGGATCTCATTGATGCGTTTTTCCCGTGAACCGAAAAATACCATCTATAGATGGTATTTTTCGCAAAAACTTATATTTAACACAGCGGTCAAAAAGATTGATGATTAGTAGGTGGGGTTTAACGTCCCAAAACCACCATATGATTATAAGAGACACCGTAGTGGAGGGCTCCGGAAATTTCGACCACCTGGTGTTCTTTAACGTGTACCCGAATCTGAGTACACGGGCCTACAACATTACCTGCCTCCATCGGAAATGCAGCCGCCGCAGCCTGGGATTCGATTCCCGCGACCTGCGGGTCAGCAGCCGCGTACCTTAGCCACTAGACCACCGCGGTGGGGCAGAGGTTAAAAAGCAACAGGAAGAAAAGATGCGCACTACATCAGTAAGTACCTCGCTCTAACTGAGCAACATCGAAGTAGCTGGTGATTTCGCACCGAACGCCCTTCTTCTTTTCCCTGCAAAACCGATTCTGCTGTGGCCTCGGCGGTCTGCAACTTGCAGATAGTAGTTTCTTGGGGCATGATTTGATCAAGTATACTGAATAATGAACGCAAGATTACTAGATGTATTGGTGAAGATCAACTTTCCTGGTCGCATTATCTAATATTGGGCAAAAACTTATTAAAATGCATTGGTTTCAAGGTACGCTGTAAATAGTATTAGGACGGGAAACGCATTATGCAGAATCGTATGAACGACATTCATCTGCGCTCCGTCGTCAGCACCGATGAAAAGTAGCATCTTTGAATATCCTCTCCCAATGAACGCGAATACGCTTACGCTGATACATCGTCGCCATTCACTCCTATTTTTGTATCCGTCGTAGGCCAGGCTCCTCAATGATGAATATTCAATTGCTAAACCAAGAACGCAATAATGCTGCAGGTCCTTCCAATGTTGTGTTCTTTCCACCAATGCTGATACTCACAAGGCTACTGGAAATGCTGTGCTGTTGCTGACAATGCTAAATTCAGTGAAATGAATGCACGCACTCCGCGTTGTTGTTTTTTCTCTACCTGGCTCATGTACAAAACCACCGAGCCGATACTAATGCTTCTTTATTTAAATAGCCACTTGGCCATGATGTCTGCAAGTGTTGAAACTAACAGGTAAAGATTTCTCATATGGGTTATTACAAAATTGTTTTTGTTTGAGGCTGTTGGAAGTGGTTATTTCAAGGAGCACAGTTTGTATATATATATATTGAACATACCCCCGTTGACATATTAGTTTCATTCTATATGCGACACTTTCACTCTAAAAAAATTCATGTCAACCAAAGCACAAGCTTTCACAGTGGAGAATACATCTCGAAGTCGTGGAACTCAATCTATAATGAGTGCAACTAGCGCACACCTGCGTCACGACGTAGGAAACGTACCAATAGAATGCTCTGGAGGACAGAGTGAACTTAAGTCAAAAACCGTCATTTCTTGCCTTTCCATTTAGCGAAGAAAAATATTCGGTCCCTGCCCTGTGGTCCTGGCCGGCGGCAAGGTGTCCTTTCAAACACTTGATTTTTCTCACATCTATGTCCCAACTACTACGATATACTTAAAAACAGCCGAGGTAACGACGCCTACACTTTCCTTGACTTCATTATCTTCTGGTTTTAATTATGGTTATGCGAAACAAGGAAGCGAGTTTTCAAATTTAATTCCCTTGATTCACGGTATACCCCCGTGAAACATAAGCTTCGTGCAAGGTGAAAACAAAATAGCCCTAATATTCGGTGATGCAAGGAACAACTCACTGGAGCAGCGATGCGAATTAAATAGATAATTGTCTATCCCCCGTCCCTGTTGCTCCCTTTACACACCTCTTGCTGAACATGACTGTGCAAGGACTACATAGGGGAGGGTGACGATGTCCTACCACCCTCCAGCCCCTCTATTTCCCACCCCCTCACACTGGGGCGAGGATTTATCAGAACGCGGTGATAAGGCGAGATATTAGGGGAGAGGGAAGTCCCGGACCTTCCTTTCAAGCACGCCTGTGCAATGTCCACCCCTCTCAAGCGTTCTCCTTGAAAGAAGGAAAATAAGAGAGGAAGAGCAAACAAACTCTATTAAGAAAACAAAATTCTCGAAACCCACGATATCCCACGGTATTGTGGCGGCATCTCTTGGAAGTCTCTGAAGCAGACAACATAGGTTGAGTACATGCTCCACGGGATGGTGGCGCCATCTGAACGAGACAAACCGACAAGGCAGAACAGCTGGTGCAGCAGCTGCGCGAAATGTGGGGCGCTTAGCGTACTCCCCTTCCAAAACACATCTATTTCTGGCGTAGCAAAATAACCATAGTTTCGGTACTTGTTCCATTCCAGTGTCCTGATAAAATACCAACGTGCTGCGTGCTTGTGTGCTGTGTGACTGCTTAGTGTACCCAGCCTAGTACGTGTCTTCTCTGAACCCTGAACCCATCTTTGGCGTATTATTAATGCCTGAAATTCGTCGCAATCTCTTCACACATATCCTTTTATTTCGTTGCTAATGCTGTCGACATTGTTTGTTGTTCTTTTTTTTTTTCGAAGAAACTAATTTTTTTTTCTTTTTTTCACTTGGCCTTACCTGTTGTTGTCAACGCTGGGAAATGTTATGTTGAATGAACTGCAATCAAGTACCACAACTCTGAACATTGAAACAGGATTCTTCACCACGCCATAGAATGAAACTTCACAACAATACGTCCTAGGCCGGAAGGTATACCTCCTTCTCACAGATATCAAACAAAACCCATGCAATGACATAAGCATTATTTTCATGAAATTTATCCGGATACTAGTACTAGCAGCTCGGGCCCCCATTGGGGGGAGGTAGTGAGAGCATGCGCTTTAGAGATGTTCGTTGTTACTGAGCAGTGATCAAGCCAACCAAGCCAAGTGGTGCTCCGCCATCAGAATTCCCGAGAATGGGCATCAGCTTTGAGCCCTCCAGAGAGCCCACGGTGCAGCGGTAAGGCTTCGCTTGCCCGTACTAATAAACTTTCACCTTCCTACCGCACCTCACTCAGGACGTGCAAAGTTACTAATAGTTATTTTAACTTCAACTGCATTGTTATAATTGACGAGGAAGAATAAACATTTATAAGAAGGAGGGCGCTAACTCCAACTGTTTTTTTTTAAAAACGGCACGTATTGCATTTTATAGTAATAAAATGAAAGAAACGCATTCGTAATCTTGAAAAAGCACTCCGCAGAGTGGGACTCGTGCAAGCTTTCACGTCTTGTTTAGCCCCTCAAATTCACAAAATTCGTGAGTCCCACTCTGCCCGCTGCTTCTTCATGAATGCGAATGCGTTCCTTGCATTTTATTGCTATAAAATGCAATGCGTGTTGTTTCAATTAAAATAGTTGTAGTTTGCGCCCATCCTTCTTATAAACCTTTCTTGTCATCGTCAAGTGTAGCTCTACAATTTTATTTAAGTTAGAGTGTATCACAAACTAGCCCCACAAAGTGATTCGTTAAATGCTTGTAATTAGTTAAGTAAATTTTGTTTGAGTTTATCGTGCCATTCAAGATACCTTCAACGTAGCTATACTACTACCACCCTTCCTTTCGTTACTCTTTAGTTGGTATGGGCATGTTGCCGTTGCGCCCATAGCTCGACAAGGTAGCTCGCGAGTACACTTATCAGTGAGTTTCGCTCAAACTGAGATCGAGCTGGTAATCTGAGCCGGAGAGAATTCGGATGTGATACACAGGCGTAGGCAGAAATTTGTTTCAGAGGGCATTTCCTTGGTCTCAAGCGGAGACCAGGCCGGCAGATATGATCGTAACATACCTGAAGAGCCCGTATCCACTGCATTCTCCGCAGCTTTTCAACACAAAATATACTTCCTGCGAAACAATGGGCACCTTGCAGCAGCTGTCGTTGCTCCGGGCGAACAGCTTAGAGAGAGCATGGCCTCCAAGAAAGGCGACGGTGCTCGTTGTAGTTTCTGATTGAAGAAACTGTTTGGGTCGAGTGATCTGCTGTGTGAGGTACACCGTTAAAGAACACATGGACATGGACACATAGTGGACACGCGGGGCGCTGGCTTCGAAGTCATCTTTATTCCCATCACCAGAGCAAATTTAAGCGCAATATTCGCATTTCTTTGTGTGTGTGTGTGTGTGTGTGTGTGCTGTGTGTGTGTGTGTGGTGTGTGTGTGGTGTGTGTGTGTGTGTGTGGTGTGTGTGTGTGTGTGTGTGTGTGTGGTGTGTGTGTGTGTTGTGTGTGTGTGTGTGTGTGTGTGTGTGTGTGTGTGTGTGTGGTGTGTGTGTGTGTGTGGTGGTGTGTGTGTGTGTGTGTGTGTGTGTGTGTGTGTGTGTGTGTGTGTGTGTGTGTGTGTGTGTGTGTGTGTGTGTGTGGTGTGTGTGTGTGTGTGTGTGTGTGTGTGTGTGTGTGTGTGTGTGTGTGTGTGTGGTGTGTGTGTGTGTGTGTGTGTGTGTGTGTGTGTGTGTGTGTGTGTGTGTGTGTGTGTGTGTGTGTGTGTGTGTGTGTGTGTGTGTGTGTGTGTGTGTGGTGTGTGTGTGTGTGTGTGTGTGTGTGTGTGTGTGTGTGTGTGTGTGTGTGTGTGTGTGTGTGTGTGTGTGTGTGTGTGTGTGTGTGTGTGTGTGTGTGTGTGTGTGTGTGTGTGTGTGTGTGTGTGTGTGTGTGTGGTGTGTGTGTGTGTGGTGTGTGTGTGTGTGTGTGTGTGTGTGTGTGTGTGTGTGTGTGTGTGTGTGTGTGTGTGTGTGTGTGTGTGTGTGTGTGTGTGTCTGTGTGGGTGTGTGTGGTGTGTGTGTGTGTGTGTGTGTGTGTGTGTGTGTGTGTGTGTTGTGACCAAAAATAGCATTCACCAGAGCTGCCAAACATTGATAAAAGCAAGACTTAAACAATTTATTGCGCCAGCCTTTTGCGACAATCAATCTCAGCGGTCACAACAAAAACAATCAAAGCCTGCTAACGCTTTTGTCTCCGCTATGAAGAAAAAAAAACCTTCCGTAGTTCGCATTTAGCTTTATCCTCTCATTTAATAAGGAATTCAGTGCGTTGAAGAACGCAATTTTCAACTCACGGAGATCGAGAAAAAAAACAGCTGCGCACGAAATAGTGGAAGCATTTTTCATCCATAGAGAAGGGGACAAAATCGGTTAGCAGGCCTTCCATTGTTTTGTCTGGCACAGAGATTAACCATATCAAATAATTTCATTTATTGCATTAATGTTTCACTAGTAGAGCTCACTTTGTTAAACTTTTGTCCTCTTTTTTCATTGTGTCCATGCCTTTCCGCGCGAAGCGCTTTTCGGTTGTTACGATTTCACCCCGCCACGGTGGTCTAGTGGCTAAGGTATTCGGCTGCTGACCCACAGGTCGCGGGTGCGAATCCCGGCTGTGGCGGCTGCATTTCCGATGGAGGCAGAAATGTTATAAGCCCGTGTGCTCAGATTTGGGTTACACGTTAAAGAACCCCAGGTGGTCGAAATTTTTGAAGCCCTCCACTACGGCGTCTTTCATAATCAAATGGTGGTTTTGGGACGTTAAACCCCACATATCAATCGGTTGTTAAAATTTTCTTTTGTTTTTTTATGTTAGCCGCTATCGCTGTCACAATCCTGCACTTATCTTCACGTGTATATTCTGCTAGCGCAACAAATTATGAAGAACTTGCTTTTATCACTGTTCTTCAGTTCTGGTACAACGTGATTTGCACGACAAAGGTCGATTGTGTCACACACATTTGCACTCTTGACGGCAACAAATATGAGTTTGAAGTGGGCGCCCATCGTGTCCACTATGTGTGTTGTTCTTTAGCGATAAACACCAATATTTTGACAATGAACCAGGTTGTCCAAATCACAGTTCTGCTGCAGCAAATTTCCTAATTGGAAATCACTGTTTTCCTTCCCTCAGGATGGCGAGGGCGTGGTTGGTTGGCAACACTGTAGCAACGCTAAGCACGGTCTTCCTTTGCTTTCTTCAATCTGTGCGTTATGAAATGTATCAGCTGCTTCATGCAACTAAATGTTGGCTGTATTGATATATGAGTGACATTCTGTAGGCGAAGCGGAATATCGAAGTCGGTCAGGTCATTGGCATACTGTTCCTTCGCCGTTGTTTGCAACGCACAGGTGTGTACATGAATGTGCGCTTTCTTTTTAAATACACAGTTTTTTTTTTTTGAAAATGAAGAAGGTGTCACTATGTCCAGTGGTCGGAAGCTAGTCACTATGTTTCAGTTCAGTTTTAGTTTGTTGAGCGTAATTGGGTGGGGGGTTACATATAGGGAGAGGTATACAGAAAGAGTTCGCTTAGTGTAAACACTGCAATGGGACCTCTTGTAATAAAATGCACAAATAAAAAATAAAAACTGGAGCAGGATCGCGTAAAAGAAGCGCAAATTTGCGTACAAAACAATAAAAAGAGGCATTATGGTATGCGATAACATACAGAACGTTTGACATTAAAATACACAGAAATTAGTACAAACGGAGCCATTGCTAGGAATAAACACTAACAAATATTTCAGAAAAAAAGAAAGTGGTAGAAATGGATAAAAAAAACATGAGTATGTATGACAAACAAAAAGGCAATGAAAGTAACTACAGATGAGTCAGAAGCTTAAAAAAAGGATTCATATAAAGGGGAACTGAATGTTTAAAAGCATTTAATGAGGGAGAAGTTTTAGTCTCTAAAGGCAGAGTGTCCATACCTTGATGGCGGAGAAGCTCACTGTTTTTCGTCCGTAATTCGTGCGTGTCTTGGGAAATAAGATATTGTTTTGAAAGGAGAAACGTGTATTACGAGAAGAAGTTGCAATTTTATTGCCTACTGTGTCAGGCTGTGTGCGCCGTAGTGCTAAAACACAGACATGAAGTACGGGACGGCTTTATGCTCTCCCTTAGTAGAGTACCAATTACTCTAAATCGTTAACAACTTTTTCTAAACACACAATACACAAAAGATCGGGATTATGTACCAGGCAGTAGGTAATTACAGCTAAGTTAAAGACGATCATATTTGCAATAGGAAAAAATATTTAGTGAAGAAAATAGTGGACCTGAATGGGCATGATAATCACTGTGCGTTATTATGCGGAGAGCCTGTTTTTGAATATGCGCTAATGGACTTACGTAGGTTTAATACGTGAGTCCCAAGTTTCAAAACAGTAGTTGAATTGACTATGAAGGAAGGCAAAATAGAGAGCAGATACTGTAGGAAGTGGAAAAAAATTGGCGGGCTCTGAGCAGAACACGGATACCATAGGCAATTTTTATTTTTAATAACCTAATATTATGGTTGTAGTTCAAAAAACAATCAAGTTCTACTCCGAAATATGTGCATTTTTCAGATGGAAATATTTCATAGTTATTAACATACATCGGGAGGGCGTCATCTCGCTTTTTACATGCGAAGCATTTCTCAGCGAACTTCGGCGACGTTGAGCGTATCTATCTATCTATCTATCTATCTATCTATCTATCTATCTATCTATCTATCTATCTATCTATCTATCTATCTATCTATCTATCTATCTATCTATCTATCTATCTATCTATCTATCTATCTATCTATCTATCTATCTGTCTGTCTATCTATCTATCTATCTATCTATCTATCTATCTATCTATCTATCTATCGATCTATCTATTTATCTATCTATCGATCTATCTATCTAGCCACCTACGACGTTTAGCTCTCCTGGCCGTTTCGATAGTGTTATCTATACCAAACTTGATATGGGATAACATGACTATATGAAGAGCATATTAGACTAGTCAAAACATAAAAATTGTGACATGTATGTCATTATTGTCAAGATTTTTTATATGCTGACCCTGCTTTCGTCCACAGTATTCTATAAACAAATAAATGAAATTTACATTTCATGTTCCTGCAGCTCTTGCGGTGGTTTCGTTCACATGGCATGTTGCAAAACAGCTATGGTATGTCCTGATTGCAAGGTGAACACAAACGACAGACCCTAACATAAAGATCATGACATGCGCGTCATTAAACAACACGACTACATGCCACGCTCATGATGCGCTCGCAGCCGTTTCGCTAGCTTCACTTATAGCAAATTTGGTATTACGAGACGTGAATCGATGACCAAGGTATAATACCGCTGCGAACATAATAAACATAATATGCGTGTCATGTAACAATATGACAGCATGTTACGCTCATGATGCGCTCTCTCGGCCGTTTCGCTAGCTTCACATGTACCAAACTCGGTAACATGCGACGCGAACGGACGACATGGTAAATGACACATCCAAACATGATAATCATGACATGCATATCATATAACAACATGACAACATGCCACACTGATGAGGCGCTCACGGCCATTTCACTAGCTTCACATATGCCAAATTTGGTATTACGTGACGCCAATGGATGAAGAACATACGTGACGATGCAAACATGATAATTATGAGATGCGTGTCATGTGAGAGTGAGTGAATGAGAACAACTTTATTAAGGGCGAAGCTCCTTATAGCGGCACCCGTTCGTCCCTCGTAGCCGTTGTAGCATGTAACTAGTATAACATTTTGTAGCTCCCGATGTGAATCGTGTGACACTGACGAGACAATAGAACATCTACTGTGTTCATGTGAATGTTTTGAGAACGAACGCAACTTGCTGCGCGAAACGTTAGAGACACCAGACTGTTTTCCGAAGAGAAGATCCTTGATTCATGGCTCAACGCGTCGCAGGCCAGCAAGATGGTGGTAAAAACATTTAATTCAGAAAAAGTCTACTAGAGAGTGCCGACGTGGCCCATCGGCGTGCTAGAGTGGCAAGACCCTATTCCGGGACGCCAGTGGAGCTGGAAGCTGCCCGTGCGCGCTCCACCAAGGAGCGTTGTGCAGCCAAGGTAGAGCAGCCGAGCAGGTGCTCCTCCCAAATCTCTCTAGTTGGGATAGGAAAAGGGGATGAAAAAGGGACGGGATTAACTGGGCACGATGCTACGACGTGATATGTGTCGGCGAGGACATGACAGGTCGAGCAGGTGTCATTGATTTCCGGCAAAAAGTGCCTGGCGACCGCCGGACTGATAAAGGTGTTAGTCTGCAGGCGGCGTAGCAGTCGTTCGTCCGCTTTCTCCAGACCGCGTGCGGGGTCCGGGTAGAGGCGGCGCGAAGTCCGGTAATAAGCCCAAATTTCGCGAAAGCGCGTCAGGTTCGTATTGCCATATTCCGTCTCGGGACATGGAGGGGCAACGGCCCGGACAGGAGAAGCGCGGGCAGCGGCATTTGCCGCCTCATTGCCGGGCAGGCCCGAGTGGCCTGGGGTCCAGACTATACGAATGGGATGAGGGTTAAAGCGCCAAGAGGCTGCCTGTAGTAGGCTAGCCGCCAGCGGGGCAATGGAACCCTGAAGGTACTGAGAACAGGCCGAGCGCGAGTCCGTCAGGATGGTGCGTGAGGCAGGGTGAGAGGCGGCCAAAGCTATGGCAACCTCTTCAGCGTGCGTTACTGTGTCTGCTCGAAAGGAGAGGCCATCTACGTGTTTGCCCTCTGTAATCACGGCAGCCGTGAAGTGACCCGAGGGGGAGGGACCCGAGACGTCAACGTAGAAAACACCAGGACGATCGGAGTGTCGCGTATGAAGGGCCGCGGCGCGTGCTAGTCTACGGCCAGGATGGAGGTCGGGGTTCATATTACGGGGTAGAGGTTCCACCCACAGCTTTTGACGCCAGAGCTCTGGTACCGGCTGCAGAGGGTCTTGGTCAGATATCAGGTTAAGGTCATGTCTGTGTAGAAGACGGCGCCCTGAAGGCGTCTGCGACAGTCGATTGATTTGGTTAACGCGATGAGCTTCGCGCATCTCTGCAAAGGTGTTGTGTACCCCCAGAGCCGCGAATCGGCTGTTGGAAGTTGCAATAGGTAGGTCCAGAGCGCGTTTGTATACTGAACGAAGAAGGACGTCCAGCTGGTGCTCGTGTCGACGACGCAGGCGAAGGTAAGGCAAGGCGTAGAGTACGCGACTGGTCACAAACGCGTGGGCCAATCGGAGGGACTGCGACCCGCGGAGGCCGCCGCGCTTGGTAGAAACTCGCCGTATCATGCGGCTCACCTGTTCGCTGGTGCGTCTGAGGCCTGCTATTGTGCCTTTTGGATCCAAGGACGATGTGGGGTGTAGGCCAAGAACCCGAATATTTTGCACTGACGGGACGGGCCCGGACGGAAGAAAAATTTGAGGTGGCGGTAGCGGAGAGACTGAAAGAAGAGCCGATTTAGCTGGAGAGCACTCCAGGCCGCATGAACCTGCGTAGGTGTCCACCAGAAGGGCGGCCTTTTGCAGGCGTTCTTCGATTTGCGCTAAGGAGCCGGTGTTGGTCCAGATTGTGATATCGTCCGCATATAGTGCGTGTTGTATTCCCTCGACCTCGCTTAGAAGAGAGGGGAGGTTCATCATCGCCAGGTTAAAAAGCAGAGGAGACAGGACTGCCCCTTGAGGTGTACCCCGCGTGCCTAATAAGTACGGGCCTTGTTCGGTAGAATTAAGGCGAATGAAGGCGGTGCGATGTGATAGAAAGGCGCGAATGTAGTTGAAAGTCTTCTGCCCGCAGTTTGTGGTAGACAGGTTGGTGAGTATAGTGCTGTGTTTGACGTTGTCGAACGCCCCGCGGAGATCAAGAGCGAGCACGGCTTTATCGTTATGGCACATAGTAGTCGGCTCTATAATATCGTGTTGAAGCTGGAGCAGGACGTCCTGCGCCGACAGATGCGGGCGAAAGCCAAACATCGTGTCGGCAAAGGTCCTCCTGGCCTCCAAGTAGGCGGAAAGGCGTTCGCGAACCATGGTTTCCATGAGTTTACCTGCGCAAGACGTAAGTGAGATGGGTCTCAGTGCCTCAATACTAACGGACTTTGCCGATTTGGGAATGAATGTCACGACCAATGTGGTCCATTCTGTTGGAAGCGGAGAGCCGTCCCATATCGAATTTATAAGGTGGAGTAGCGAGAGGTGTGCTTGGTCGGGAAGATTTGCCAGGAGCGATACTGTGATTCCGTCGCGTCCAGGGGCCGTGCCCCGTCGCATTTTCGTGAGTGCAAATCGTAAATCAGAAAGCGTGTATGGGGCGTCGAGGTCGGTGTTAGGGGCGCCGGAATACGTATATTCTGGGCCTGCGGGATCAATTGTGCGGCAGATGTAGCGGTCACAAAGTTCTCGCGCGAGTTCATCCGTAGTGCCCTGAAAGGCATGCAGAACACGGTGGAGCTGGCGTTGCGTTTCTCCCCTGGTGGTGGAGGGATCGAGAAGGCTTCTAAAGAGTCGCCACGCACTCTTAGAGCTCATCTGGTTTGCAGCCTTCGAACAGGTGTCTGCCCAGTTAGCATCGGATAGTTGTGCAGAGTATGCGGCCGCCTCTGCAGTGAGCGCCTCAATGCGAGCGCGAAGTTTCCGATTAAGTTTGTTGCGTTTCCAGCGCCTTATGAGCCCGCGGCGAGCGTGCCAAAGATGTAGGAGGTGTGGATCGATTGCAGGAGTCAAATTAGAGGTTGCAAGGGTGCGAGTGTTCGCTTGTTTCATATGTAGAGCGTATGATGCCCACGCTGCATATTCGGTCAAGGAGAGGCCGGCGGGGAATGGTTGCATTCTGAACTGAGTCCAATCGGTGAGACGGGCTTGGCCCCAGTGTTGGCGCATTTTCTGCCACGGTGTGAACGAAATGCGGAGTAAACAGTGATCGCTGCCTAGGGTTTCGCCTAAATTTTCCCATGTAGCATCGCGGATGTGACGGGTGAGGGAGAGGTCGGGGCATGTGTCTCGCGTGACCGAGTTACCGGAACGTGTGGGTTGTGCCGGATAGGTAAGAAGCGTCAGGCTCAGCGATGAAATGAGCTCCTTGAGCTCTCTGCCCCGGGCCTTCTCGTAGTGGTAACCCCAGTGAGGGCTGGGGGCATTAAAGTCCCCGACAATCACCAGTGGTTGTCGGGCTGCTATACCCAGCGCCCGATGGAAGAGATGCGCAAACGAAGCCCTCGCAAGGCGAGGGGGACAGTACACGTTTAAGATATGTATTGATGGTTGGCCCCTCTGCTGAGACAGCACTGATATCATGCAGTAGTCGTAAGGAAGATCCAGATCGAGGTCAACCTGTATCACCGTGTAAGCTTTATGCACGAGGAGGCATGTGGTGGTGCCGCCTACATAGGAGCAGTATCCAGAAAAGGATGGAGCAGGGCCAGATTCTTGGAGCGCCAAGACGGCCGGCTGAGAGCCAAGTGAGCTGAGGAAAAGAGAAAGATGTGAACGCTTTCGCCTGTTCCCAAAGCCTCCAGGGTTCCACTGTATGATCTCGAATTTAGACGCAATTTTCGAACGGGACGTACGATTGGTAGCCATCGTGACTGTCCTAGGTTTTATATTTGGTCCTCCATGTCCCGCTCGGAATCCTCAGAGGCAGGGAGAAGCACGGAGGCCGGATTGTCCGACGGCGGTGTGGTGGTAGCCACCTTACGACGATGCCGTGGAGCTGTACCCTCACTGCTCACCGAGCAGGAGCGGGAACGCGATGCCTTGGGTTGAAACTGGGCGATTGCCCAGGCTTGAATAGCCTGGGTAACCTCTACTACTATGCGTTGGACCGAGAAGCTGGTGAGGAGGTGATTAATCGAAGCTTCGACGCGCGTGAGGCGTTCCTCTACGCGCGGGGTGCGCTCTTCGCTAGGGAGAGTTTGGTTAGCGGGCAAGAGAACCTGGGGTGCCCCAGGAGCCTCAAGAGCTTCTGGAGTAGATGTGGCACCGGTTCCGAGTGCTGGAGGACACATGGCTGCTTGAACCGGCGGTTTAATGGGAGTGGACTTAGCGGGAGGACTAAGCTTGGACGTAGCTGGCGTAGCCGCCTGGACAGAGGTGGCAATACCGGATGGCCTTGCAGTACACTGTTGTTGGGGTTGAAGTCGCTTATTTAAGAGTTCGAGTTGTTTAGTTAAAAGAGAATTTTGCTTTTGAAGTGCCGCAACTTGCTGGCGAAGGGCCGCAAGTTCGGGAGAAGGAGGATCGACAGAAGGGGGTGAAAGAGGCTTAGAAGCAGCTTTCCCTGCCCAACTGCTCACCTGAGGTACCGCCGCTGGTGCATCGAGCGGTGGGAATGCTTGAGTGTGGGCGTGGAGTGGTGGAGCCGAATTATGCAGGTTGGTGCTGCTGTCTGGCTGTGACGAACATGAGGTGGTCCCTCGAGGAGATGTTGAGGGCTGCTTGCGTTTCCGATATTTTCGATATTTTGCCGTGCAGCCACTGGTCCCAGTCTCATGGGCGCCGTGGCAGAGGAGGCACTTGGGGTGGCAGTCATGGGAATTGAGACCTGCAGGTGCGGGGGTTCCACATTTGGCACACTGCGTTGGAGCGGGGTGAGGACACTGAGGTGGTCGATGACCGATGGTACCACACTTGGTGCATACAGGGACCGTTTTCTTGTAGGCGCGGATATACGTCGCCACGCAGTGGTAGAAGAGGAAGCGGGTAACTTCGTGCCCTCGAAAGTCACCACCGCCGCCGCGGAATCTCCGAGTTTGCGGACCGCAAGGATAGTACCTCGAGGCCAATACAGTTCAGACTTTATCTGCTCCGGGCTTTCAGCAGGGTTTACGTTGATGTCGCCCTTGCATGTATTCCCTGGTGCCTTGGCGTGGCCTCGAACGGGCAGCTGCTGATCCCCCACTTGCAGCTGGAAGCCCCCGAGGAGTCGCTGTGCCATAGGCAAAATGGTGGTGCTACAGACCAAGATGTTCTGTTCCCAGATTGGCCACACTTGAATTTGCGTGGTAGTCCGCTCTCCGAGGTAGCTGCGGATGGCGTCGCCCGCGCGATCGGCCGGGACAAATGTGCGTAGCTCGCAGGGAACGCGAGGTTTAACTACTACGATGTAGTCGTCGCGAGAGAGGCGAGGAGTCTGACGCGGACGCCACTTGCGTTGCTTTGCTGGCTGCGAGGACGGAGCAGAGGTAGGCACACCACCGGAGGGATGGCGCGCCGGCGTTCCTTGCAAGGCTGGGGAATGGCGGCCAGCTGTGGCGTCTCGTTGTTGTGGAGACGCAGACTTTGATTTGGCTTGCTTGCGTTGCCACAGTCTCACCATGTCGTCGAGGTATTCATCTTCTGTTGGCATAGTATTTACGGAGGATGAAATCTCCATGGACAGCACTTGGCTTGAGGTAGGATCATAGCCCGTAACCACGTTGGCGGCCGCCATCGCCGGGCTGAGAGCCCTTAGCGAGGCGGCGTTGTAGCCGGGAGTGAAGGATGTCCCTCAAGTTGTCAAAACTGAACCCACCTGGACGAACGTGTTGTCTAGGCGAAGCGGAGAAATTGGCGGTGACGATAAATCCAAGTTTCAGGGGTACCAAGGTGGATGTCCGCAGAAATAGCAGAAAATCTACGGAGGCGATGTGGAGTGCGTCCGTCACCATCGAGCGCTCGCAGCGCCCCCCCAGGCCAGCAAAGCGACGCGGGCATTGCTAAGTTTTCTAAAGACGACCAGACTACGCGACCGCTTATGAGCGTGCAATGGACAAGGTCACATCTACACATACGTTGCCCTTCACTTCTCTCTCTCATATTTAATCCCCTCATTCCTTCCCCCAATGCAGGGTAGCAAACCGGACGTGCATCTGGTTGAACTCCCTGCCTTTCATTTCTTCCCTTCCTCCTCCTCCTTGACCTCCAAGGTGGTCACGGTGAGAAATTTCTTCTGTGCGTTGTTAAACAATAAAAAATAGTGCTCAATGTATATGCCAATGGCTGCTAATGGGGAATGAGAGACAGCAGCATTCGGCTTTTAGTTCACGCGCACGCTACGATCCCCATTAGAAGCCATTGGCATGTACATTGAGCAATATCTGACAAGAAAGGGTTGCTACGTTATATCGCTGGGCGTAACCTCCTTGGTTTTAGAAAGGTTTAGCGAGCGTTGGGCCGCAGTGCCATGAATACAGTGAACTAGTGTATATCATGAAGTTGAGGTGGTTAAAGGTGGGAAGTAGACCCGAAGCGCAAGCCATAAGAAAGTGTGCGTGTGCCACTTCTCGTTTAGTCCTTGGAATGTCCGCTGGATGGCGGTGCTTCTATATGGGGAATATATGATGAAAAGGTGCGAGATAGTGGTACTTGGAGTGTTGAATAAATGGACGAACGGTCACACAGACGGACGCATGGACGGACGGAAGCAAAAATGAATGGACGGACGGATGCTTCGCCCCACTCTCCATCATTCACTCCGTGGATATGCTGCCAATTTTTTTTATGGTCCAGTGCAGACGCTGAGGTCGCCACACGTCACCCAGCTACTCCCGCGTGAAGACCGGCAGGTCTAGCCTGAAGGCCCTCTCGCGGACACACTGGACGGCCAGGATTTGGTCTTGAAATTCTGGGCTGCGCAGAAGCGCATTCTGACTACATGCCACTGTCAAGGCGCCAATACATATCAACGTGACGCGGTGCGAGTGCTTGCCGGAGTTCATTTCGTCGCGTCACGCCCGCGTTGCAACACCAGGCGCCGGTCCTGCCCTATACTAGCAGACGCATGCCACGCTGCGTTGTTTTGACACATGGCGTTTCAGCGCGTACGGCGTCCCTCCGTCACGAAAAGAGGGAGACGCAGTGTTGTCTGGGTAATGCATCGGCGGGAAATGCAACATGTCGCATTTCGCGCTGGTTGCCGTCGGGCCGCGCCGATGGACGCTGGTCGCACCAGGCGTCAGACTCTAAAGTGCTCACGTTTTGCTGACGTAACGTCGCTGTTCCCAGCGCACACGCGCGTCAACGCTACATCGCAGTATATTGGGCCCTTCATGATGCGTTCGCGGCCATTTTGCTAGCTCCACATATACCAAATTTGGTGTTACGGGACGTCAATAGATGACAAAATATGACTGGTGCAAACATGATAATCCTGACGCGCGTGTCATGTAAGAACATAGCATACCACGCTCATAGCATGCTCGCGGCCGTTTCGCTAGTTACATATATAATAAACTTGGTATCACTTGACGTGAATAGATGACGAAAGTAAACGACACATCCAAACATGATAATCATGACACGGAAGTCAAGTACGGCATCATTTACCTCCCCCTCGTAACGTTGTGCTCATTTTAAAGGGACATATGAATATTTCTCAATCGTGCTTCGCGTAAATCGATTCTCACTGCACGTACAGGATCTGCCGATTTTTTTTTTTACCTGAAACTGAAATAACAAACTTTGTCTTATAGGGATTAATAATAAGCTTGTTGTTAAGGTACCAATTAATGACGCTCTGAGGATCGCTGTTTAGCTGGGAGGTTAGGGCAGGAATCATGTCGCGAGCAGTGAATATGGTGGTGTCGTCTGCGTAAAGAAGGATTCTGTGTGAGGGGATAAACAGTCTGTCAGGTCATTTGTGTAAGCGAGAAATAGCAGAGGACCTAATATTGATCCTTGTGGGACCCCGATATTGGTAGTTTTGGAGCCTGAAAGCACGCCTGAAATGGATACAACTTGTGTACGATTCAGTAAGTAACTAGAAATGAAATCTCGGGGTGGACCAGGTATATGATGGGAAGACTGCTTGTTCAAAAGAATAGCATGATCGATAGAATCAAAGGCTTGACTGAAGTCAATGAAAGCTGATCCAAGGAATTTTTCGTTATTAATGGTGTTTGTGATATTTTCAGAAACAGCAACTATAGTGCTAGATTGGTGGAAAGCTCTTGACGAAACCCAAATTGATGGGGCGACAAGAGCAGAAATTTGTTGAGGTAATTTGGAAGGCGGACGAAGTATAATTTTTCAACCACCTTCTAAATAAAAGGAATAGCGATGGGCCTATAATTGTTTACGAGTGACTTATCGCCTTTCTCGTGAACAGGCGCTATCTTGCTTTTCTTTAGTTCGGAAGGAAAGATAGAGTGCTTAAGGATTAAGTTAACGATATGGGCGAAAATAGGGGCGATGACATCAACAATGCCCTTCATGTATCTGGCAGATACGTTCTCAAGTCCAGTGCTAGATGTTTTCAAACCTAAAATAGTGTTGCGATCTTCATCTGGGCAGATTGGAAAAAGATAAAAAGATTGCAATAGACGTCGTTTGTCGTTGAGACATGATTGGGCGGATTCAGCACTGATACTGGAAAAGTACTGGCTGAAAGCATTAGCAATGGCATCGGAAGTTTGAAAGGTCTTTCCGTCATGACATATTTCAGTGATACAAGCTGCAGCTTTATTTTTATTTAGAAAGGAGTCAAGTATACACTACTGCTTTCCTGTATTCTTACCAGCTTGCATTATTAAATTTTTATAGTAATTTCTTTTCACTTTCTTCAATATCAGGTTTAATGTATTGCTGTACATTTTGCTAAGTTCCAACAAAGGTATATTATAAGCGTCTTTATATTGTGAGCGTAGTTCTTGTCAAGTGCTTTTTCTTCTACCTTGTGCACTCATATATTTCCACACCATATTATAAGGTTTTTTCTTAAATTTTCTGTATAGATTGTCTTTTTTTCGTGAATAGGCGAGAAGTCCCGGTGTTAACCAAGGGTTCTAGGGTGATGCGTGCTTTCTTTGGCACAACGGTTACTATGCGGGCAGCGTTTTCATCGACCTAACTAAAGCTTTTGATTCGATCAATCCTCACATTCTTTTCAATAAACTTGAAGAATTTGGTATAGCTGGCCCAACATTACTATTATTGCGCAGCTATCTCTGCAACAGGACACAGAAGGTGGCAATTTCTAATGCATATTCGTCAACCAAATTAACTAATATTGGTGAACCCCAGGGGTCCATTCTGGGACCCCTTTTGTTTTTACTCAATAATAACGATTTGCCTAAATGCCTTTCTTCATACAGTTGTATATTATACGCCGACGACACCACAATTTTTAACTCCGATAGCAGCATTACATCCTTAACTGGAAAACTAAACCTTGATCTGGCACAACTCGTTCGGTGGTGCAGTAATAACATGTTAGAAATTAACACGTCTAAGACAAACTTTGTTGTCTTCTCTTCACCACAAAAACCCTTACCTTCAATCCCTCCTATTATAATTGCGTGTAATGACATCCCTATTAGCGACTGCTGTAGATTCCTGGGCGTTAAACTCGACAGTAACATGAAATACCACCGACATGTTGCATATATTAGGAAAAAAAATGACGTATGGCGTTCGACTACTGATTAAATCTCGCCTTTATTTAAATCCATCAATACTTATGTCACTGTATTTTGCTTTTGTTCATTCGCACATTTCTTACTGTATTACTTCATGGGGTAACACATACACCACTCATCTTACTTCAGTTCAGACAATTCAAAACCAAGCGATAAGAATTCTCACGTCAAACCCATATCTCTAACGCTAAGTCACCACTTCACGAAAACAATATATTAACTGTATCTGAGCTAGCTAAATATAACCATGGTATTCACATGTATAAAACTATAAATAACCAACTTCCACACGTTACTACCATTCTCTCAAATAACAATGTCACAAAGTTTGCCCTTAACAATAACTTTCTACTGTCAAAAGTTCGCACCAATTATGGCAAACAAACCATTCATTTTTCCGGAATTTCTTTTTGGAATAGTTACCTTCCGACATTAAAGTATGCCGTTCCCTGAAAGTGATTAAATCTAAGTTAAAAAATCATATCATGTCAACTAACTAGCCTGTTTTGCTGTTTCTTAATTGATTCCTGTTCATTGTGAGTTGCGTTCTGTAATCACTTGTCATTGAAGTTAGCATGTTATTCTTGCTTTTAAATTGTTTCTTTGAGATTACGAGGGTATATTCCTATTTTATTTTGTTTCAATTGCATTTTACTGTAGCTCTGTCTCCCTGCTATGTACATCACAATCATTCTCAATTCTACATTGTACAAGAGGTCCCCTTGCAGTCTCTGACTATGGGACCTCTTTCTGTATATCATGCACATGTATTCTTCTTCATTTAGCACAATAAAACCTTCTGTTCTGTTCTGTTCTGTTCAAAACAGTTGAGGTCAAAGAAGTTATAGCATCAGATATAGGGGTAGAAAATTCTCCATAAGCTATCTCAGGGTCAGTGCAAGAGGTAACGTGGGACCAGTTTATTGTGCCTATTGAATCAGTAAACTTTTTCTTGTCAAAGATTGACTTGGAGAAACTAGTATTTGTAGGAGTAGCGACGCGATGAAAGCAAGGTGCTACAGAAAAGTGGTCCGTAATAGTGGCACAGATGATAAAAGCCTCAGGAGGGTGAGAAGATTCGTCAAGGCATGATCAATTAAAGTACCAGAACTGTTACCCACACAGCAAGTGGGTTCATTCAAAAGGGAGCCTTGCACCATACCCAAGAAAGGTGTTTTTGTATTAACTGGAGCTTGCCTCATCCAAAATAGTGATGTTGACGTCACCCATGATGACTATAGTTTTGTTTTATTGCGTGAGTGAATGAAGCAAGGCGTCAAGAGCAGAGCAAAAGTTGGCCATGGAAGAGCTGGGTGAACGGTATATGCCGCCGAATACCTTTTGCGTGAGTTGCTATTGAAATCAGGACTACCACAATCTATCCAAACTGCTTCACAATCAGGTACATCGAGAACCAAGTCTGTTCTACGTTTGTAGCTGACATTGTTAAATATGAATATCGCGGCGCCCCCGTGGCACGAGGATGGACGGTGGTTGTACTCTGCGTTGTAGTTCGGAAATCAAAAACAAAGTTTTATCAGAGTCGGTAAGCCAAGTCTCCGAAACACAGATTATCGGAGACTTGCAATATTTGCAATAGGAAGAGTATTCTATTTCTTGCTCAGTGGCGCAATTACTTATTCTAACCACATACTTCGGATAGCACATTCATATTCCCCACGCTAACTTTTCATATGGCGAAAACTTCATCGTGAGAGACAAGCGCACGCTTTTTTTTTTTACGGCGTAAGTAGTCGTGAGCTCACAATAAGTGAGGACATCCACACAAGTTTCTTGAGGGTGTTCATCCGTCAAGATGTGTGTGTGAGGGGGGGGCGGTAAGGGGATGAGGAGAAGGATAAATCAGAAGTAGCCGTTGGCTGCAATCCTGAAGAAGGCAGATTCACATATATGCGGGACATCAGCGTGCTGATTAAACTGTGTGCATGTTGCTACTGCACAGACGCAAAATTATCTTCTATTACAGAACGAAGGGTAGCCCCCGCCCTTTGCCTGCCCTCCTTCAGATGGATGTGACAACAACCATTTTTGCTGGCGTATTTAGTTGCTCGGCGCCATCTCCACCACTGCAGTCTATCGCAGCTATTGCGCACGCAGATTAAAAAAAATCACCACCACTTAAACACACCGTGCCCATGTTTAATCAGCATTGCTGAAATGTGCAGCCCCGTAGTTTATGACTGAGTTAATCCCAACGGTTCATCGAAGTCTTTCACAGTTACTGATCACGCCTGTATGTGTTGCCTCTTTGTACTTAAAATTATTACGACGCCCGTATGCATTTTCGAATGGTCGGCCTCGATGGATCAGACAACAGGGTGCTGCGCGGATGCCTCAAAGGTCACGGGTTCGTTCGCAGTCACGGCGCTCGCGTTTCGATAAAGGTGAAATGGTAGAAGCCCGTGTAATGCGGGATGTCAGTGCATGTTAAAGAGCACCAGGTGGTCAATATTTTCGGATCCCTCCACTACGGCGTCTCTCATAATCGCATCTTGGTTTAGGGACGCAGAACACCGTACTTTAGCGTCTACTGCGCAGTTTTTTTTTTTTTTACTACCGTAAGCACGCGCCCAACCTCCCCATTATAAAAACTAGACAAACGCTGCTAATACACAGCTTTCAACGGTGCAAGTTTAACCCATATTCATATTTTTTTTTGAAGCATCCGTAAATGTTTGTGTTTCTGAGAGTTCATCATTTATAGTGGGTTGGTAATCACGGCATGCTGTTCTCGCCATTGAGGAGTCGACTACGGAGACTAAAAGGATGCGGTGCGAAATTCTGTGGGCTCTAAATATTTTATGGCTGGCAATTTACAATTTAAGTTTCATGTATTTTCCTTTGGTTGTGTAGTGTTAGTCTGTAAAACCTAATAAAAGGTCGACTTACAACTTGGTCAATCCATTGAATCGGGTATAAGCCATTCGCTGCATGAGCGTAAACAGAAGAAGAAGAAGAACGACAGGTCGGGTCTCAAAAATGGGTAAGCTCTACGCCTTGAACTTTTCGCGGCCACGCACTGATGCATGCGAATTTTCGGAAGTTCAAGCAACAGACGTTTCAATTCCCAAAAGCTTATCCACCATTACTGGTCTTTTCTGGTAGCTTGCGTCGCTTTCAGCTAATACGCCAAGAGTGAATATTGGTCCAAATGGACCAATCTCTTAGAAATGTTTTGCGAATTTGGTCCAACGGGCCGAATTTCTTCCGTAAAAACTTTTTACCATTGACTCTAGCCACAATTGCTACAGATATGTCGAACTATAAAGGTATGTGGAAACACTTTCTCACAAGCAATGCTAACGTAAAATGGCTTAGGGAATATAGGCGTAGCTCTCTACTCGAGGTTAGAATGTATCAACGTTTCGCAGTGATGCCGAAGCATGAACGTTCCTTTTATCATTAATAGTAGCATAGGTTGAATGTCCGGTACGTTTTTCGAGCGAATGGTGTTCGAACGTAACTGGCAAAGCCATTGGGCCTTCACCTTACTATTCACGACATTTTCCCTGGAACGTACATTGCTGTAAATACCAGCGCTTGGTATCGATAGTTCCGTATGCAGCGCCTGATGCGCGGAGGCTACGCTGACTACTACCACTGTATCCATTGGGAAAAGGTGAAACAACAGCCAAACAGCAGCCAATCACTACACAGGAAGAAACGACTTCAAACAGGCGAAGTTGATTCTCATATATAGGCAGTTCTTCCAGCGAGATATCGTACCAAAGTAATGTAGCGCTTATGCTTGACCACTTGACGTCGAGGAAACGGGATTACTTTCATTTATTCATAGACGCAGTAACAATGCGATTTAAAGTGCTGGATACCCTATATCCGAACATCCCCCTCCCCCGCCATTTTGATACGCCCACTACGAACACATGAATATATGAATACGGTCACTGGACCCCACGGCGAGTATTATCCTTACTACCCATTCAATGAACGCAGTAAATCTGCTAGAATAATCCGCTTCCCGCTTTATACAAAAGCGTTTTCATAAAGAGTTCTATAGTACTGCTCTTGAGCATCTCTGGGGAAACGAATTAATATTTTCGTTGCTTTATCTATTTTCAGCAGAGCCGCCCGATGAGTCCGAGTTTGGGCAATCAGGTACGTGAAACGCAGCTGCGCTTGCAATATTGCATTGACCCTAGAACAACGCTTCCCATTTTCTGTCGCCCCGTCGCGGTGGTCTAATGGCTAAGGTACTCGGCTGCTGACTCGCAGGTTGCGGGATCGAATCCCGGCTACGGCGGCTGCATTTTCGATGAAGGCGAAAATGCTATAGGCCCGTGTCCTCAGATTTGGGTGCACGTTAAAGTACCCCAATCGGTCGAAATTTCCGGGGCCCTTCACTACGGCGTCTCTCATAACCGTATGATGGTTTTGGAACAATAAATTCACATAACAATTAATCGATTTCCTGTCGCAGGCCCACAACATCTACGTTGAAACTGCTGCCGCGTTTGCTCTGAAATGTCCACACGTAGCGGTAGCTTGGCGCTTGAAGGTGCTCAACTCGCGGTCGCGGGTGCGATTGATGCCACTGTGGCCCCGTTTCGATCCTGACAAAATGCAAAAACGTCGCCTTTGTAGTTAGATTTAGAAGCTGGTTAAACAAACCAAGGCGTCAAAAATGTAATATCTGGAGGCCCCCGTGATAGCTTTGCCTCATAGTCAATTTATTGTTTTCTAAAGTGCAACCTGAGTATTTAATCTTACAAAATACGAATACGAATCATTTTTGAGAAACTTCAGTCGCTTGTAGCGTATCTATCTATCTATCTATCTGTCTATCTATCTATCTATCCATCTATCCGTCTGTCTGTCTGTCTGTCTGTCTGTCTGTCTGTCTGTCTGTCTGTCTGTCTGTCTGTCTGTCTGTCTGTCTGTCTGTCAGTCTGTCTGTCTGTCTGTCTGTCTGTCTGTCTGTCCGTCCGTCCGTCCGTCCGTCTGTCTGTCTGTCTGTCTGTCTGTCCGTCCGTCCGTCCGTCCGTCCGTCCGTCCGTCCGTCCGTCCGTCCGTCCGTCCGTCCGTCCGCCTGTCTGTCTGTCTGTGTGTGTGTCTGTCTGTGTGTCTGTCTGTCTGTCTGTCTCTTGCCTACGACATTATGCTTTGGTGGCCGTTTCGTTAACCTAATACATACCAAAATAAACTAAGTATGCTATCACGCGAAAGTTAGGAAAGTTATCACGAGAGTTAGGAAACTTGCATAAGGGCGCATTGCAGAAATAATTGAATGTTCGTTTAAGAATGACTTTTCCAGCAAACCACTTCTTATTAGCAATAGTATTGAAAGTTGGGCTAGTTAGTACGGATGATTCAAATGTTTCGTATCAGTATATGCAGTAGAAATTAGTTTGAAGTTTCCTGGCGTCTTCCACCAAAAGGCGCCTTCTCCTGGGGTGATAGTGCTTCAACTCTTTCTTCCTATGAAATCCTGCTGCGTTACGTGCAGTACTGGGCAGTGTCGCAGATGCATGTATTCAATTTGAATTGTTGAAGTTTAAAGTCTCTAAACCACCATATGATAATAAGAGACGCCGTAGTGGAACCGTAGTGGAAGGCCCCGGAAATTTCGACCACCTGCAGGATTCTTTAACGTGCACCTAAATCTAAGTGCACTGGCCCCAAGCATTTCCACCTCTATCGAAAATGTGGACGCTGCCACCCGGATACGATCCCACGGCTTGCGGCTCAGCAGTCGAGTGTCTTAGCCACTACACCATCGTGGGAGTAGGTATATCTCTAACACATGTATCTCAGATACTATATCATATATCATTCGAGTATCTATTATCTGTATAGTGATACGTCTCTCAAAGCCGAGTAGCTTAATCTATATTTTTCATACATTTAGTAAAGTATCATGCATCTTAACATACAGGATATGAATGTCCACTCAATTCGCTTATTAAGATAATACAACTGTCACTAAGCCCTTTAATAAAAGTAAGAATATTGTTATTGATTTATTTTCCACCAGAGTGCTCCAGAGCGCACAGACAGGCAGGGCCACGCGTTCCTACGTGCAGCAGTCACGTGATGGCACTCAAGCTATTTCGACAAAAACAACCATGCGGACGTTCACACGCTGGACATATTGTTTTCTCGATGTTTTATTTCTTTTAAAGACGATGCATTATTTCTTAAGATACTTCGAACCCAAAAAATTTTGTCGGTCTGTCGGTCTGCACAATGATTCAGCCACCCGGCGAAAGTTTAAGGCCGTGTTCAAAGCCCACTCATCTTGATCTGGTAGCTACCGTCGTACTTGTAGATATTGTCAATCAAAAAGCAATTATCACGCATATTTGAGGAGCAACAGTATTACGTAAGTGTTAGGTTGGGTCTTTCAACTAAAAAATGCCCAGATACGTAAATATAAAGACAGAAGAGATTTATTACGCTGCGCTGGCAATGAGACACAATGAAAAGATAAGGGAGTGTTTCCAACGCTTCACTCCAAAATTCAGGGGCTTCACTAAAAACTAAAAAGACCCGGTGCTGCCACCTACCAATGGCTCTATGTTGTGAAATAGCTTTTCGTTTCTTCAAATTCCATCCAGGCGGCGCCATATGTGACGCAACGCTAGGCAGCGCCTCCAGGCAGAAAACTATCGCTATTCGACGGCCTTTGCAGCAAATCACGGTGATATGCGGCCATTTTTTCTTTAGTTCACCGCATGCGAAGACAAACTCTATATAGAGTTTGACTGGACATGCGTTGGTTTCTCACTGTACTTTCAGTTTGTGGTATGCGCGCACCACTGTCTTGTCGCATTGACTGTTCAGTTGTGTGCTCGAAATTTTGAAGTAGCATGAACTGACAGCAAACCCAATCAACCACTGTGTTTCAGAAATGTTCACTTTTTTCTTCTTTCTGCAGAAATCACGACGCATACAGGTGAATACGCTTTTTTTAATTCGTAAGAAAAATTTTCTGTATTTCTATATGTGATGCAGATAAACTATAGGCCCCAGGAGTCGAAATGCTGCCAATGTTGTTGCCTTTAGCACCATGCGAGCTCAAAATTTCGTTATTATAGCGATAGGTGCAATCCTCCCTGTACAAACTATAGTTAACTGGAGTACGTATACCCAGAAAGTGGCTCTCTGCCCACATTCATCCTTCAAGCTCTGCTAGCATCACTTTTCTTCTTCTCCGCACACAAGCCTCGTCACAACAACGGACTCGCGCAATGTTCGTTTGTTGTTTCCTCTCGCGCACCCACCCCTCTTCGTTGGTCAGCGAGAGCCAGTTCATGTCACGTGATGGCCATGCTGACAATCCAAACGGAATGTCGTGGCCTCCGTGATTAGCTTCAACAACGACGCGCTGTTGGTGCCGATCACGGAAGCTATGAAAATAGGGAAAGTGGGACTGCTGTTTGCCGTGCGTCGCGCCGCTACATGGGACGCCGCCCTGGTGTGTTTTCTGCGGTACTGGCTGCATGGTGTACTGGAATGGGGCCAGTGTGTCGTTTTGCGCCGAAGACATGGCTCCCTTGTGCGTTGACGGCCAGCGGTGCCGGAGCGGAGCGTACTTCTTTGTCGCACCTGTCACCGTCACATGAATTAATTAATTGAGAAGCTGACGTACACTCTAAGACAAAAGGGTGTGTGGTTCATCCTTTTGGGGAATGCCACAACCATTATTCTCTTTAAGGACATACGGTACCTTGGTCTAACAGTTAGTCCCCTCAAGGGACTAACATTTAGTCCACACAATCATATCTCAGTGAGTAACCATTAGTCCCACAGTTCACCCCAAAGGACAGACATTTAGTCCTCACATTTGAACCTTATAGAGCAACTGTTAATATCCACATTTACACCTTACCGGGTAACTGTTAGTCCTCACAGTTGTACCTTGGCGGACGAACGGTTGATCCACTCAAATACTCCAATCGGATGAACTTACTGTCCCCAGTTCAAACATTGTTTTTTGTTTATTTTCCGCCAGGCCTAATACTTTTTCGCCTGTTTTTCTGCGCAGTGAGCAACAAATTGCGCAGAAAAGAACACGCGAAAAAGTAGTTAGCCACTTAGGTGTAACTGCTTTCACAGTCACGGCAACAACGAACGACAAAAGTGAGACATCGAAATCTTTTATTTTTTTACATACACATGAAGTTTCTCCATTCTATTAAGTGAATTCATGGTGAAGTGTATAAGTCCAGTCTTGTTGTAAAATCTTGTTCACTCCTTGGGGAGCTCCTCCGACGGAAGCGATAGATGACAGACATTGCAGAAGCCAGCGCACGCAGCCTTCTGCCTGCTGTGTTCCCACGGCTGTACGTACACTTATATAGTAAAAATAGTTAGACACACGTGACAGAAGATGAAGGTGCACGCATATGACAAGTACGTGCACGTTAATATAAAAACAAGCGTTAAAATATGACAAACAAATAACTTTACCTTCACATCTCGCACAGTCCTTTTGAAGCGGCTCTGACGAAAGAGATGGACGACAGGCACCGCAGACGCCAGCGCACACAGTCATCAGCACGCTGTGTTCCCACGGCTGCACAATAAGTATGTGAAATAGTGAGTCACACGTGACAGAGGATGAATACAAATGCATATGAGAAATACGTACAAGATGAAATGAAAACATACGTGAGATATGACATGCTAATAATTTCACCATGATGTCACACATAGTCAAATACTCATTTCGATCCCCGTAGCACAACAGCTTAGGAGCGGCGGCTGCAGCCGCAACTGCGCGAACCTCCGTGCCACTAACAAGTCAGCGAGTCCTAAGCGAGCGACATCGTTCAGCTCGAGCAAGCGAACGCGAGACCAAACACAGCGTTGCGCGCGGAGTGTCTGCCGCCAGCGAACTTCAAACAGGAGAGCGAGCGTATGCTTGGCTGCCGCCACGAACAGCGCCGAGCTTGTTTGGAGCTAGCGCCGAAGAAATCGACGGTAAAGTGGTCCCTTTTTCACGAAACTCGAGCGACTGCAGCGCGCAAACGCGAGTCCGCGGCCAGCGGACGGCGCCGAGCTGCTTGCGACCGACTGTAATGGCGACCGATTTTCAGTGAGTTCCGACGCTAGCGAAAGCCCCGCCAGCCCATGCTGGTGCACTTACAGCGCGCGACATACTACAACCAAGCTCTTTACGAGAATCCGCAAAGTGTTTTCGACGACTGCCAACACAGCGACGAGGTCTCAGCCCAATATCGTCAGCACGGAGCTTATCGCGGCTGGCGAAGACAGGCGAGCACTCGACGAGCGAGCGTACGGGAGGCCGACGGCAATGGCGGCCAATTTCGAGGCGGTCGCAAAGCACAGGCGAACTGCAGACGCCGAAGCTGACCTTCGCGATGCATTTCGTGCGTGCGATATACAACACGACTGAGCCTGTTGCCGGCAAGCGCGATCCGTATCACACACGCGACAACTAGAGTGGAATAAAGAATGATAGCCTACTTGCCTTAGAATCCAGCGCTGTTTTCTGCCCTGAGTCAGACTTAAGTATATATTCGATAGGCCTGTTGACTTCTTGGCCGCCATATTGGCCTCCCCAACTGTTGCTGTCGTGTGTGGGTCAGTGACTATCTTGAAGCCAGAGACATACAGCGTGGCGTGGTGACGTGTCGAGGCTTGCTCCGGACTGCATGGGTGCAGCGAAACGCAAAAGCAGCAGCCCACGCTCATCCAAGCGTACACTACAAACACCGCATCATAATTCTTAGATCATCGAATCCAGGCGTCCGTGGTCGACCACTGCGAGCGCGATGCACCGCGAACCGTCGCCGGCAAAATACGGGGAAAGACTGAGCCAGCAGAGGAGGAGAAGGACAATTGTTCTGTGGAGAAGGAGGGTTAGGCCACCTTTTCGCGCTGCCTGCAATGCCTGGGCGGTTCATCCCAGTGGAGACTAAGTGGTTTCGCGCCACACGCTTCCCTCTGTGGTTGCTCCTCAACGGTCTATCCATTCATCGCGTGCGCCTATTGGGCTCCGGTACTCCTTTTTCGGGTAATTTTGCCTTAGAGTGTACAAAGCCTCCGAGATTGGTAGTTGTAGTTCGCGCTGGTCGTATGTGTGCGGGGAAATCCGTGGGCTGCTGCCGTATGTTTCTCATAACGCGTCAGCAAATTTTATCGTGTGCATGAAAAACTCGGTATTTACTAAAGCCTGATGCATAGCAGTTTCTGCACACCGACAGGAATTCAGCAGTACTCCCATAAACTATATCCATCACCCTGTGTACTTAGCGGAGAATTTACAGTTACTTTCCTGGACTTAGGCATCATTTTCATGAGTAGACTGGCGAAAGAAGAAGAGCTAGCATTCTTCATTTAGCGTTATTTTTTCTAATCATTGCATATATACTAACTCTCCTGGCTCATGCAGGCAAGTGGTGGTCGTGGTGACTGAGCCAGTGATAACGTTACCCTTCAGGGCTTTGTCGTTTGTTTCATCGCATGGCTTCAAGTTAGTTTATAGCTAAGCAAGGGTAGATATGGCTCAAGTAAACAGCAATGTGCCCTTTCATGCATTTTTAAATGTAAACAGTAAACAACAGACGATCTGGGTCCCTGTTGTGTGATAGAATTATGCGAGCTCGAACTACGCAGATGCAGTATCTCATTAATGCATATATGTGTGTTAAATGTGTATTAATCTTGCAGACATTTTTCATTTCAACCATGTGATGTGACTATTTTACTCAAAACTGCAGAAAGATCCAAAATTCAAATTTAAACTACGAGCGCCTGGCACACCGTTCAATCGTGGCGCCCTGCAGGTGGCGTCATTGGTTCGCTGAGAAGACGGCACACTGCCCCATTCCAGTACACCATAGTGCCGGCTATAAAAAAACACTGCTCTACAAGCTCAGAACAACCACGTTCAATCGCAGCATCCCTCTTGACTGCTGAGCCGTTTAAGGCACCGCCCTATCGACGTTTCATGTCTCGCGTGTTAGCGTCACGTAGGCCCCAGATTTGATACACATAAACCAAACACATAAAACGCGCTACACGTTTGAAGCGCCAGCGCGCACTCGCCCATGTACGCCAGCGTCACCGTAAGGTTTTCACTAGCCAACCAAGTGGGAGCGAAAAGCTTACGTTCGGTGTTAGAAACAAATCCACTAAAAAGACTAGCGGAGGCCAAACGCTATATAGCGCCGGAATTTAGACGCATCGCACTCGGAGCAGCAAGCAGTGTAAGGGAGACCATAGAATATAAAATATATAATCTCACAACGAATAAGATAATCAAAGGAAAAGAGCGGCAAGTGATAAAAAGTGTAGCAGACTCCCGTGATAAGAAGAGAGGAGAACCGATAAGCACAAGAAAAACAACGGAAAACACAGGTGAATCAATGCCCCGCACTTCGTACAGCTTTCACTTGGGGCGCACGGCGCTAAGTTTTGTTTTTATCATTTTTTAGGAGCCAACCTCCTCAAGCCGTGGGTCGTATGTCCCGTGTCGTCGTAGTCGTCATAGTAGCCAGTTGCATTGCATTGCATGTCGATAAAAACGGTGTCACAGATAGCCACGGTGTGAATGATGATGAGTGGGGCAAATCTGCCATCAGTACTTCCGTGCGGCCGTCAGTCCAGCCGTCGGTCCATGTGTCCGCCTGTCTGGCCATCCATCCATGCGTTCGTTTCAAGTGGTCTGGTCTCGCACTTCTGAACGATGTGGAGCTTCCAGACGTCGTTGGACGAACCACTGACGTTTGCCAATTCTTTGTAGGTCTTACGCACGCGCACTCGTATTATCACGAAGACGAGCTGAGGGGAGCTTCACCCCACTCGTCATTATTCAACTCCTAGATATGCTACGTTTTTTTTTTCAGTTCAACATGCTGGTCAGCACGCACACACCAATGTCTCTTTTGGTATTTTTCAGCTACTACTGCTGCTCAGTAAGCAAATGCCCCCCCCCCCCCTTTTTTTAGAATAATGTGCTTAACGAAGTGATTCCGCCTATGTGCGAATTCGCAGCTATGTGTGTTGCTTCAGCCGTTCTAGTCTTCCCAATTAGAAATCTTTGTCTTGACAAAATTTAAAGAAACACAATGAATCCGTTATTTTATAAAGGTTATTAATGGAATGCTCTACTGCTGCTGCATTCGCAATCATATACATTTATTACCGGAGTTGAAAATTATGGTCAGAATTTCGTTATTCAATTTCACTCCTAAATATTTGCCCTTTGAGGTCAACGTGGCGTCACAGCACTACACTTTTTTGGACATCTACGCATTCACTCTGCCTAGTTTTATGAAACTTGGTCTATCTTTAGTGTGAGCGTACTGTCTTTTTATTGATCAAAAGCTGCTGATGTTTAGTTAACATGGTTGGATAGGCGAGTTGGTACGACATGATTCATAAAGAAACAGCTGTTTTTATGTGAATCATGTTTGGTGCTGCGTGATGACACATCAATATTAAAATACTATGGCACTAGATAATGGGTAGAATACTTATATTATTATTGTAAATTTTATATTATTCTATATTCTAATCAGCTAACCGGTTTACGCTGTGCTATCTTAAAGTATGACTGTATAGATTATTCAAGGAGCGGTCGCGGTTGAGAGTGTACTTAGAAACCTTAATATTCGGTGTATGAGTGAGTGTGCTCTCGCTCGTGGTGCGTTCACACCTTTAGGTATGTTGCCGTGATGCCTGTTTTCCATGGTAATTACTTGAAGCAGTTAGCGGTTATTCGTGGCTGTAAGAGGATAGTACTATTTCATTTTTCTTAATTTGCGACCTTCGTGTTCTTTCGTATAATAGGATCGACTTGAAAGGGTATGCTCACACACATAAAACCAATATAGGCAAAAACTTCTAGTTGGGTTACCGTAGTTCCTTAGTTTATACTTAGCAGATTATCAATTTCTCTAATTGTATTTTACTGCCCAGACTTCCTAGTTTTGTGACAAGTGCACGACTACTGTTTTGTTATTTTTATGCGAACTTTTTTAAAATAATGTTTATATCAGCATTGGTGGTTCTCACACAGTTGTTCCGTATTTTTCTTTCGTGTCGCTGGGTCGCTGACTTGTCATTTACAGGGAGGACACCCACCTATCCAAGGTGGTAGTGCTGGTGGGACTGTGTCTCCTCCTAGCTGCCGTGATCGCGGCGATTGTCGCAGTGAGCAACCACTACAGCCGAGATGGTATGTCGCTGCATTTCATTTGATGTTACCAGTGTGAATACTTTGCATTCTGAAGTTGCCAGTGAAACTATCCGTGTGGGATGCGAGCAAAAAGAAGGAAAGAAAGAAAGAAAGAAAGAAGGAAAGAAAGAAAGAAAGAAAGAAAGAAAGAAAGAAAGAAAGAAAGAAAGAAAGAAAGAAAGAAAGAAAGAAAGAAAGAAAGAAAGAAAGAAAGAAAGAAAGAAAGAAAGAAAGACGACAAGACATCTTCCCCACAGAAACGTCAGACTCTGGAGTTTGGCAACACGTGTAGCGTCGCTTTTCGGAGCGTGGAGGAAGGAATTGAGTATGGTAGTGCATAGCCCGACTCTCTTGTGTTGTTTGCTGAGCAGCAAGCGATAAGCAACAAGCAAAACAATCGCGCTTTCAATAGACAGGAAGTGAGCTCCGAATTCCTCTCCGCCAGAGCATGGCCTCCGATATGGCGGGCGCGTGGCGTGTTTCTTTCTGGCCGTCCGAATCACACGGAAAGAGCATACTTCCAGAGGTAGGCGTGTCTGCTCTTTTCTCCGCGCCGGGGCGCTGCTTATTATGGTCGGAAAAGCTGCCGCGGTGTTAGCGAAGCTTGCATATGGCTAGCGAAAAATCTTTTTTGCTTTTGTATACCTTCGCTCTCAATTCGGAATGTCAGGCCAAGGTGTACGAGAGACCATGTCAATGCTTGGGCGTATATATTATCAAATAGACTTTTTTTGCTGTAGATTTGCGCCGCCCATATTAGAACACTTATATATGCGATGCATCTGCCAGAGATCCGCATTAGCTGAAAACTTACTGTACTTCAAAGTTTGCAAGCTGTATAGTACGACTGGCGAAGAACAAGAATGACAGCCCGATCAACAAGCGATGTCAGAAGAGTGCCGCATTCTATGTTCACGGGTTACACTCGATTAAAAAGGTTGCTTTTTCTTTCCTTTCGTGGAACTAGCACTGCTTTTCATTGTAACATCGTTTCAAGAATCCTCCCGTCCAGCCGTATAAGCAGGATACAGGGAGGAGGGTGCAGGCATTAACCATACGTCTATACCGCGCTAAGACTGAACACCCCTGGTTCTGCGACAACCACGGGCTGGTTAGAGTCACGTTTTGGTAAATGATGGCCACCCATTCGCACTGTGAATTGCGGTGTTCAGTGGATACTTTGGGCAATGCAAGAACGAATATCGAAATGTTTTGCTTGTTCAGCAAGTACACAGCACGTGTTCAGAGTTTGATGTACCTGGTACGAAGCACTGCACTATTACTTAGCAGTGGCAATTCCCTTTCTTTAACTGCGCTTAGGTTGACCATTTCATAAATATCCATGCGCGATATGATAGTAAAACTATAAGCCTGGATAGGAGATGCAGTTTCCCCCCATACAAGTGCCCAGAGGAAAGGAAGAATACTAGAATGTCTCTATACATCTCAAATCGAGGTATATAGCAGCGAGATAAAACGGACCGTAATAAAAAACAAATTAATATTGCCACAGACGAATTGATACCTCCAAATTGATATCATGGTCATCGTTATACGGTGAAACTCTCTGCCTCTACGTGCGAGCGTGACAAATTCTGTTCCTTCCTACATTCTTCAGATGAAGATGGTGACGGCGAGGGTCTGGAGAACGACCAGCCCAGCCTTCCGTCCGGCGATAATCGCTACGTGACAAGTGAGTACACAACAGCGTGTGACATCGCAGCTTCCGCGATGCGCTGTTTGTTATGCTTTTCTTGGTGCTATTTACTCTGCTCATTTTGAAAAGAAACTAATTTGTGAGTCAGTGCCTTCATCCATCGTCCCTTAGATGCTCCTTGTTTCTTGCGTGCTCTTTATTCGTTCAAGATTGTAGCACAACAAGTTGACTTTTTAACCATTTCGATTAAATGCCGGTGTGAGAATGGCGAACGTGATACTGGATTACAGGGTGGCTGTTCGTAACAGATTGTTCGACGTAACAATGTCAGATTCGGCGTCTTGGCTCAGCATATTTCGAAGCGTAAGACACGCTGATGACCGGCCACAGAGGCAGAGCCTTTTTTTCCGTCGTCACCGTCGCGCCTTACACATAAAAATAGTGTTGATTTCCAATGGCAGATTTATTTATTTATTTTATTTATAGAATACTGCAGACAAAAGATCCAAGCAGGGTGAGCATATATGAAACACACTAAATAACAGAATGAAACAAGGTTGCAAAGCGTTTTTTACACAATTTCTTTGTTATAAGACACAGGGGTTATGGATTAAAAAAGTAACAGTTGAACAACAAGGTGATAATACCATTCAAGGAAGTCATGGAAGAAGAGTATTTACACAAATGGTCAAGGGCGTTGAGGAAATGCTTCGGTTAGTTTATTCCAATCATCTATTGTTTGTGGGAAAAAGGAGTACCGAAAAGTATCAGTCCTTGCGAAGATTGGCTAGGGAATGAGGATAGTGGTGTCGAGTGGGTCTGCTTAACAAGGGGGATACATATACTGCGGTGTCTAAGAGTAGCCTGTGGCTCACTATGTCTGAAAGAAACTGTAGCCGACTTTTTGTTCTTTGAATTTGTAATAGTTCTATACCATTTGCTATTAGTAATGCAGTGGGAGAATCGGTTGACATAAATTTACTATATATGAATCGTACTGCTTTTCTTTGAATTCTTTCTAGGTTTTGGACGTTAATTTTTGTGTGGGGATCCCAAACTATGGAGGCGTACTCAAGTTTAGGCCTAATTAAGGAAAAGTAGGAGAGGAGTTTAACACTAGGCGGAGCAGTCTTGAGCTTGTGGCGGAGAAGGTATAATTTACGGAAAGCGGCAGAGCAGATGTTATTTATGTGCAAATTCCAGGATAAGGTACTTGTTAACGTTAAGCCTAAGTATTTGTAGGAGGCTAGTTTAAGTAAAGGTGCTTCAGCTAAATTGTATGTGTAGTTTAATGGGACTTCTTTGCGCGTTATGGGAAGATACACACATTTGTTTGCATTAAGAAGCATTCCCCATTGTTCACACCATTTTGATACATTGCATAAGTTAGTATTAAGATCACATTGGTCACTAATGCAGGTTACATCTCTAAACCAAACACAATCGTCAGCAAATAAACGAATTTGTACCGGGGTGCTAATTACATTTACAATGTCATTAATGTAGACCAAAAACAGGAGGGGGCCTAGTACGCTCCCCTTGCGGAACGGCAGAAGTCACAGGAAGGCAGCCCGATTGTTTTTCTCCTACCTGAACATATTGGTTGCGATTGAGTAGATAAGCTGAGATCCAGGAGATAAATAATTCTGGTATACCAACTAACCGAAGCTTTATAATTAGTTTATCGTGTGGAACTGTGTCGAATGCTTTACTGTAGTCTAAGAATATTACATCAATTTGGCCGTTAGCATCAAGACAAGCTGCAAAGGTGTGAACGATAGTAACCAATTGTGTTGTAGTAGAAAATCCTTTTCGAAACCCATGTTGATGATTTGTTAAAACTGAGCGTTCTTCTAAGAATTCATTTAATTTATGAGCTATTATGTGTTCGATAAGCTTACAGCATGATGATGTTAAGGAGATCGGTCGATAATTTTGTAGTACTAGGCGGTCACCTTTCTTAAATATAGGAACTATTCGTGCCGACTTACAGTCATCTGGCAATTCCGCTGACAAATCGCGAGCGCTGGGCCATATTGCGAATGGAGCGTGCAGATCCGAGCGGGATTGCTTTCGCCGAATCTGCGGTTGGAACGCACGCATCTCGACGAGAGCTGTTGGTGAACGGAATAGGTGACCGGTAAAATGGGCAATCGCGGGGAACTGTGGGATACGATGGCTTCCGGTTCGACGCACCACACGGGTCAGCCGCAGCACGCGCGCATGTTTGTACTGCTCCGTTGAAAAAAGCACCTCACCGTGCAATGCAAGTGCTTTAGAAGTTGTTTTTTTTTTGCCAACCGTGACTGTGACGATGACAAGCTACAAACGCCATGAACGGTCCGGAAACTTTTTTGACGCACTAAAATGATGTGCAATGCTTTTATGCTGCTCGGGGTTGCTGTCAGTTTGGCTAGCAGATAAGCCGATACGAAAAACAGTTTTCCTTGTATGATACGGTACTCCAGACAAAAAGTCACCATTTTAAACATCTCAGGGGAGGAGGATGACAGTAGTAGTGTGCTAAGAGTACATTTCGGGATCGCTGCGACGGTCGAACTCATCAGTCGATCGGCATGAAGAGCAACACTTATTGACAGCGTTGAGATTTTTTTTTCTAGCCTTCAGCGCGCTATAAGGTGCATTTCTTAGTCGAAGCCAGATGCTTATTTGATCGCTGATCTTGGTCAAGCTGCATGGCACGGCGGCACATAAACAATACAGTCAGACATAGAAATAATCGAAACCGTGCGCTTGATTAACGCAGTTCTTCCTTTGAGTGCCGTCCTCGCGCACAGTTTGACCAAGATAAACACAAATGGACTCGTCCAGCGCTTCGTGTAAACTTACTCTTGAGTGAAGCTTTCGCGTTTTTTGTCATGTGTATGGATGTGTATGAGTGCAATGGCCGGCGCTCATCTCGCATGCCAAGTCAATTTCACCCATGCACTCTCATAATATATTTGCTAGGCGCTTGTGCGACAATTTGTTTCTCCAATATAATACTGGCAGCAAATTCACAGCGTAAGCTTTTTTTGTGTGTGTGGAATACACACGTATCTGTGATAAAATTGTCTTTGCACACTCTGGTTTCAACGTTCTGTACTCAAAAGCTACCTGTCGCTCTCTTCACAGCCGCGGCCCACCTCATTTTTCTTTCTTCATTCCGTGGGAATCGATACACACCCTTTGCCTTTTCCGCTCGAGTAGGAGCACGCCAACGACTGAACAACCGACCATGGTTTATTAGGACGAAGATAAATTGGCGGCCGCGCGCGCGAATCCCGAATAATCTGAGGCTTGCGCTGAAGCAGTTCGCCGTCGTCTACTTTTTCGAACCGGAAGCCGGTAGCAGATGGTGCATCCCACAATCCCCCGCTCTTTTACTGGTCACCTATTCTAGCGAGGGAGCATGAAAGGGTGAGGGAGTGCAAAGCGTTTTTCGGACATCCATCGGTGATTCGATGAAAAGCGGGCGCATAAAATACGTCACTTGACCTTCCAGTCAAATTCGCCGATTTCGGTGGAGCAATTTTCGTTGCACAGAGCAATCCGTGATCTGCGGTGTCTTTCAATCTGCCATTGGAACATACAATTCACGCTCCCAATCCGCCATTGGAATGTGATTGCTCTGCTCAGAGCAGAAAAACTTCGTCTGGGTCTGTCATTGGAAGTCAACATAAGAGACTTTTCGTAATGACCACAAGGTGAAGGTCACCGTCTTTTTGAGTCGACTGTATTGACTACCGCCCCCCCCCCCCCTATTCTATTCTTAGAAAGCTTTCTGCACTTAAATATGCATTGACACGACGGATGTGATCACGGTCGAGTCAGCCACGTGACATGTGACGTGATTTGGATCTCTCCGCCGCGAGCGTTCACACCCTAAGGAAGAATCTGCGCTACAAGCGAGGATTGAGACATTACTCCCCGAGAATTCCAACTGTGATTTGAACTTCTGTCGTTTCCAGAATCGCTCAGCGTGGACCGAAGTGGGAACGCGGGAATGGCTTGCGTATAATGACGTAGTACGCAATAGGCTTGAATCGCGATTTGGTCTTTCGTGTGAACACAGGTTACCGCGATTTGCTATGCCTCCGAGATTGGCGCAGCTTTCACCAAGCGATGATGACGTCATCCTAGGCGTCATGGTGTCGCAAATGTGCGTTATGTGTGGCGTCATTGTGGCGTCATTGGCGACAACACCATATAACGACTATTTTTTGATCTTTCGTGGGAAAGCTGACGCCGCCGACGGTCACTTTTCACGTTTGATGAGGCATCTAACGTTTCCGCTTTAGTAAATGGGCCATTTGCGTTGGTCGTCACGTCGTAGTCAAGCAAGTTTCGGCGACAGTAAAAAAGCCGCCTACGAGGTACTGACTAAGAATCTGCCGACACACAACGTCGTATACAGTAGTACGTTGCGACCGCTGGATTCCCTCGATTTTTGCACAGCCCCCATTCATGCAGCCAACCCCTTTCCAAGAAGACAACGCCCTCTTGCAATCCTTAGACAGGTGTGGGGAAATCTAGCCACAATTTCTGCTGCACTTCATCGCAAATGAACTGAACCACATGCACGACAAGTACACGAGCTGCAGCAAGTGGTTAATATTCATTCGACAAGAAAGTTACCTGAAAAAAAATACACCATCCACTGCTACAGGAACTGTGTAGATGCGAAGCAGCGGGTGCTAATGCTTACACATGCGGTGACGTTGACGCTAATCACAGCATTGCGCAGAAGACAAACCTAGAAGGCGCAAAGCACGCAGCGGTGTTTTCTACTGGAATACGCCCATAGCTGCTAATGGGTAATGAGAGGCATAATACTCCAAATCGACACAGAGACCTGATCCGCTTAAGTTGGCGTGCGCATTGCGAATTTTCCCTTGTTCAATAACGCACAGGAGAAAGCTCCCAGCAGGCACTACCATGGAGCCGGGGATTCAAAGCATATATGTATGCGGTGTGGCCAGTGAACGCTTGTGCAGCGCGAGTAGTCGGTGTTTTCAATCAAGAAAGTGGCTGGCAGACGCTCCCTGCGTCGACGTTGCGAGGCTCTATATGGGGGCAGCGTAGGAGAGGAGGGGAGCGGGGCACACCAAGGCCACCGAGACTGGAAAGAATTTCCTCTAGGTGGTGTTGGGCACACATGCTCAATGGAGGCTGAACGCCGCGGGGAAGGACGTACGGAGGAAAGAGAGAGGGAGGGAGCGTGTACCAGACGCTGCCTGCGTCGGCATTGCGAGGTGATAGGTGTAGCGTAGGAAAGGAGGGGGATGGGGCACGCAAGCGCACTGGACGTGTCAACGCCGTGGTGTGGAATGCCTACAAGAGAGAAAAAGGAGTGGGTGTTGGCTAGCAGACGCTGCCTGCGTGGGCCTTGTGAGGCGAGAGGAGGGAGCGTACGGGAGGAGAGAGATAGGGAACGGGACGAACATGCATAGTAAAGGTTGTCACGCCACACACCGGATTGAGTTCGACCCTAAAAGCTTCGTATCTAAAAAAAGGGAAACATTACACTATCGTTGTAGAGCTTAAGCAACAACAGACATGGTTGTACTTAGAGACTTAACGTGAACTCCTTGGCTAAAAACTTTACACTAGCCGTCTAAAGCTTAAGCAACTGCGAACAAGGTTGTATTTGGGCGCTTAACATTGACTTCTTTGCTGACGCTGGGTTTTTTCCTTGGTGTAGACAGAGTAGAGTCTTAAAACCAGGATCCGGCACCCCCGGTTGGAGCGCGGACCTCTAGTCACTCGTACTCTGAGCGCGCAGCGGGCAAACATGGCGCGGCGGCTGCGCGGAATTTCACCCTTGGTCGGTGCGGCTAATAAGCAACTGCGCCGAGTGTCTTCTCTGGTCACTCGACCTTTTACCTCGAACTTTAAGCGCTTTGCTCTTAAACCAAATCTTGAGGCCACGACCGAAAGCGAGACACATTGGGCGTCATCATTCTTATTTCAGAGCTCGTTATGGCTGCGCATGCAGAGGGCGGGCTTTAAAGCCCGAAAAGCAACGAGACACCTTACCAGGCTCTACAAACAGACTGTGCGCATTTTTTTTCTGCGATGTCATCGAACATAACCTCCACGTTTTGCGCACAAGTGCTGTTGTGCCCTCATGCAACACACTCGTTCTTTAGTGCTCAGTGCACCATGTTTTTAGTTTATTGCTAATCAAATGAAGCACCAAGTATTCGAAAGATAGACTGGTTAAGGGCTGAAGAATCACTTTGCGATATCATTCCCTCATTGGGATATCGTTTACGAGTATCAATTAAACACAACGCGGCTAGAGTGGGGCTTAACCGTTTTTAGCTAATGTGAATGTGGATATGATCAAATATCTTCACAATGGGCGGGGGAAGTAACTCTTAAATAAAAAAAGAAGATAAAATTGAGCCCCGTAATTGTCTCTGAGGGGGGGGACACCTCAACAGTAGCTCACGAGGGTTAGGAATAAAAAGAATAGGATTAAAAGGTATAGAGATAGAGAGAGTGGAAGGAGATAACAAGGCACAGGGACAGCGGCACACGGAAGTAAGGAGAAGATAGGATAATGGACACGGTCGCAGGAGTCCGAGGACGGGGCACCACTCGGCGAGAGCTCTTGTCGGCGTCAGGAGATGGCGTAAGGCCAGCCCAATCAGCCAGAGCTGCACTGTCGAGGGAGATCGCGGGGGCACAACCAGTCGGCACGAAATCCAGAGATCGAATCTCACAATGGGCGTATGTCGCGAAACGACCGGACTGCGTTGTGTCCTAGGCACTGATACGTTTTTCGGGCTCTATATAAAGAAATAAATTGTTCACCCCTGACCGGCGCGCTGCGTGACATCGACTCGAATTATTTTTATTGAAGTGCAATCTAGTCAGCCGACGGGACATTGCAGTATAAGACCATAGATGAAAGGTGACACCTAAACAAGCACGTTAAAGAACCCCAGGTGGTCGAAATTTCCGGAGCCCTCCACTACGGCGTCTCTCATAATCATATGATGGTTTAGGGACGTTAAACCCCACATATCAACACCTAAACAAGGAACCTATTGCTTGCTTGCTTGATTGATTGATTGATTGATTGATTGATTCATTGATTGATTGATTGATTGATTGATTGATTGACTGATTGATTGACTGATTGATTGATTGGTGTTCGTCATTTCGGCACGTGCTTACAACCCTATAGCACCCACAAACCCGAAAACTGACTCGCGTAAGTATGATGTTCGAATTATCTTATGCTGGTGGTGATCGTAGTTCGTTTGAAAAAGTTAGTACAAGAAAGCTACGTCTAGCAATTCTTTTCCCGATTATTCTTTTACGGTTTTCTAGACAATGATTACATTCCTCAGTATCAAATCTCAGCAGATAGCACGTATATAGACAGGGAAGTCAAGAAATATAAAATATATATTAGTATTCATTCTGTTGTTGATTATTTCATTAAAATTGATTTATTCATTTGTTCATTTATTGATATCCGTCATTTCGGCACGTGCTTTCAACACTATAGGACCCACGACCTCAAAAACTGACTCGCGTAAGTATGATGATCGAATTATCTTATGCTGGTGGTGATCGTAGTTCGTTTGAAAAAAATTTGTAGAAGAAAGCTACGTCTAGCAATTCTTTTCCCGATTCATTCTTTTACGGTTTTCTTAGACAATGATTACATTTCGCAGTATCAAATCTCAGCAGATAGCACATATATAGACATAGAAGTCAAGAAATAAAAAATATATATTAGTATTCATTCTATTGTTGATTATTTCAATAAAATTGATTTATTCATTTGTTTATTTATTGATATCCGTCATTTCGGCACGTGCTTTCAACCATATAGGACCCACGACCTCGAAAACTGACTCGCGTAAGTATGATGATCGAATTATCTTATGCTGGTGGTGATCGTAGTTCATTTGAAAAAAATTTGTAGAAAAAAGCTGCGTCCTAGCAATCAAATCTCAGCAGATAGCATATATATAGACATAGAAGTCAAGAAATAAAAAATAAATATCAGTATTCATGCTATTGTTGATTATTTCATTAAAATTGATTTATTCATTTGTTCATTCATTGATATCCGTCATTTCGGCACGTGCTTTCAACACTATAGGGCCCACGACCTCGAAAACTGACTCGCGTAAGTATGATGATCGAATTATCTTATGCTGGTGGTGATCGTAGTTCGTTTGAAAAAAATTGTAGAAGAAAGCTGCGTCTAGTAATTCTTTTCCCGATTCATTCTTTTACGGTTTTCTTAGACAATGATTACATTCCGCAGTATTAAATCTCAGCAGATAGCACATATATAGACATGAAAGTAAAGAAATAAAAAATTTATATTAGTAATGTGAAGAAGAAAGAGCATCGTTGGCAAGCAACATCGCCACCGCTTGGGTACTGGGTGCTGGGCTTCGCTCGCTCGGCTCGTGCTGATCATCGCCGGCATCTGCTTGACCGTTGCTCGTTCCCGATCGTGTTTCATCGTAGGACCACCGTCGCAACAGTCGCCAATAAACCCTTTTTCAATTGGTGGAGGGTTCCGACATTCCACGTCGCCTGAACCTGGGTGCTGCCATTCGCCGTCGCCTAAACCTGGAGCTGCGCAACCGAGCGCTGCCTCCCATCATGGCTACCAACAACGCGCAACCTGGCTCTTCCACTCCATCCCCCAGCAACCCCGGCGTTCTTCGTTTGCGAGAACCCAAGGTCTTTAGCGGAGCTGATGAGACCGACGTGGAAGACTGGTTCGCTAACTACGAACTGGTGAGCGCAAACCACAAGTGGGATGACGCGGACAAATTGACTAACGTCATCTTTTACCTCACTGACGTGGCCGAAATTTGGTATAACAACCACAAAAATGACATTACGACGTGGTCCATCTTTAAAACGTTGTTTGCGGACGTTTTTGGCCGACCCGCTGTCCGCAAGTCCAGAGCCGAACAACGCTTGCGGACTCGTGCACAAAAGCCAACGGAATATTTCACCAGCTACATCGAAGACATTATTGGTCTTTGCAACCGTGTGAACACCACCATGCCCAAGTCGGAGAAGATTCAACACATCCTCAAAGGGATAAATGACGGTGCATATCAGCTGCTCCTGGCCCGTAATCCTGCCACCGTTGCGGAACTTGTCACTGTGTGTCAAAGTTTCGACGAGTTGAGCAAGCAGCGCGCCCTGACTCGGCCATTTTCCTCACACGCCGACTCGCTTACCAGTCTAACTTCCGTTCCCGACCACTCACCAACCCTGCAAGAGATTAAAGACTTCGTGCGTGAAGAAGTAGCTCGGCAACTGTCGTTGATTCGCTTCACGCAGCAGCCGCCGTCCTCTCGTCTGCCCTCACCACTCCGCGACGTTATTGCCGAAGAGGTAGCTCAGGCTGTTCCCGTCGCTGCCCACCAGCAGCCTGTGGCCATGCCTGTTGCACATGCGCCGGCTATGCAGCCCGTGGCCGCGCCTCTTACGTATGCCCAGGTGGTATGCAGCAGACCCCGCCAGCAGCATTTGCCACCCATGTCTTCATTTGCTCCCCACTCCACCCCTTTTTCGACGCCTTGGGCCGCACCACGAGTCAGCAATTCCTGGCCCACTCCTGACAATCGACCAATCTGCTACACCTGCGGTACTCCAGGACACGTGGCACGATATTGTCGCCATCGCTTCCAACCACTCCACGACGCTACTCGGCCGTTACTGTATGACCCACAGCCCATGCACATACCTGCTCCCTATCCCTCACCGCAGTATGGATACACTAACCTTCCTGAGTCTCGGTCAACCCAACCCTCACCTCAGACTCACTCTCCCCGCTCGCCGTCTCCTCGCAGGCGATCACTGTCCCCAATGCGTCCTAGACCCACTTCCTCCAACCGGGAAAACTGAACGCCGCAGTTCCAGAGGCAGGAACTGCGCTGTCGTCGAAATGCTCAAGTCCTCGCACTTCACCAGCTAACGTCGTCGCCATATCTGTCGATGGTGTTTCTACATTTGCCCTCGTCAACACAGGTGCTGCCGTTTCTGTTATAGCCGCCCAGCTCTGCCGCTCCCTACGCAAAGTGACCACGCCGCTCTATGAACTATCGCTTCGTACAGCTAGCGCACAACGAGTTCGACCTCTCGGCACCTGTACGGCCCGCATATTCATCCGAGGCTCTATGTACGTTGTCGAGTTCATCGTCCTTTCGGTGTGCTCGCATGACGTTATCCTCGGGTGGGACTTTCTGTCAAATCATCGTGCCATCATCGACTGCGCACGCGCTGAAGTTCAATTTTCGCACCTGTGTGACGAACCTTTGCACGGAACCCTTGAGCGGTCGCCAAAACTTGTCGTGCGTGAGGACACTGAAATTCCGCCCGCCTCTCTTGCCGTTGTCCCGGTTTGCTGCGATGACTATAACGATGATACAGTAATGTTTACACCTTCCGAAATTTTCATGAGCCGCAGTGCCGTTTCCTTGCCTTTCGCTACACTCGACGTCACTGCGCGCCGAAGCAATATTTTCGTCCACAATCCCCTTTCTGCACCGCTTACGCTACTTGCCGGCTAATGTCTCGGTCGAGTGGAGTACCTCAATTCCTCTTTATTTCTTAACATGCCAGACGAATCGTGCAGTAGCGCCTCGACCGAACTTTATGCTCTTTCTCACTGGAATGCTCATCGAGTGACACCTTCTCGAGTTCCATCACCGACACCTTAAGTGCCCATGAACGCGCCGAGCTTCTTAATCTCCTTCAGCACTTCGCGAATTCATTCGACGTTTCTCAGCCGCTATTGGGTCGGACTTCCGCAGTGCACCACTACATTGACACCGGTTCGCACCAGCCATTGCGTCAAAGACCGTACCGTGTCTCTGCTGCAGAACGTCACGTCATCAACGACCAGGTCGAAGAGATGCTGCGCCGTCGCGTTATTCAACCATCGCACAGTTCTTGGGCATCTCCTGTCGTTCTAGTTCGAAAAAAAGATGGATCGATTCGATTTTGCGTCGACTACCGGCGATTAAACAAGGTGACGCGGAAAGACGTCTATCCATTACCGCGCATAGATGACACCCTTGACAGCCTCCAAGGAGCCGTATTCTTCTCCTCCTTAGACTTACTATCTGGATACTGGCAGGTTCCTATGGCAGAAGTTGATCGCCAGAAAACTGCGTTCATTACACCAGGTGGCCTGTACGAATTTAACGTAATGCCATTTGGGCTTTGTAATGCTCCTGCCACGTTTGAACAAATCATGGTCAACACACTGCGTGAACTGAAGTGGTCTGTGTGTCTATGCTACCTCGACGACATTGTCGTTTTCTCTCCCGATTTTCCTACGCATGTGCTTCGGCTCCAACTGGTTCTGACGTGTTTAACCAACGCTGGGCTCCAACTGAACCTTAAAAAGTGACGCTTCACCGCGCGAGAGCTGTCCATCTTAGGGCACATCGTCTCCAAGCATGGTGTTCGACCCGACCCTGCCAAACTGCGAGCCGTCGCTGAGTTCCCGAAACCTACTACACTGAAAGAATTACGCAGTTTTGTCGGACTATGTTCGTACTTCCGGCGCTTCGTGCGAAATTTTGCATCGATCATGTCACCACTGACCAACCTCCTACGCGGTGATGCAGACCTTTCATCCTGGTCTTCTGACTGCGACGTCGCGTTTGCCACGCTCCGTAGTCTGCTAACATTTCCTCCTATTCTTCGGAATTTCGACCTAACAGCTGCAACGGAAGTTCACACAGACGCTAGTGGGGTTGGTCTAGGCACCGTCCTCACCCAACGCAAGCCGGGCTACTCCGAATACGTCGTCGCTTATGCGAGTCGCACACTTACTAAAGCTGAGGCCAATTACAGTGTCACTGAAAAAGAGTGCTTGGCGCTAGTGTGGGTGCTTCGCAAGTTCCGCCCTTATTTGTACGGTCGCCCATTCGACCTGGTAACGGACCACCATGCACTTTGTTGGCTCGTCACATTGAAAGACCCTTCTGGCCACCTAGCTCGGTGGGCACTGCAAATCCAGGAGTACCACATTCGTGTCATCTATCGCAGCGGACGCAAGCATTCTGACGCCGACGCCCTGTCGCGTTCGCCTTTACCTCCCGACTCGGCCTGCGGAACCACTGGTACCAACTCCATCGCATTTCTCGACCTCGACTCCTTTACCAGTGAACAATACAAGGACCCGTGGATCGCTTCTCTTTTTAACTGTCTCTCTGGATCGTCAACCACTGCGGTATCACGATCTCTCCGACGTCAAGCTGCTCATTTCGCCATTCGTGATCGGCTGCTACACCGACGCAACTACGCCCCCGAAGGTCGTAAGTGGCTCTTGGTTGTCCCGCGTAGCTTGCGATCACGGATCTGCGCCTCCTTTCACGACGATCCCCAATCTGGTCATGCCGGAGTTTTCAAAACTTACGAACGCATTCGCCATCGCTTCTACTGGCGCGGAATGTATAATTTCGTTCGAAAATTCGTTATGGGCTGCCCTGACTGTCAACGCCGCAAATCACCGCCTTTCCACTCGTCCGGTGCGCTTCAACCACTTCCGTGCCCTGCCAAACCTTTCGATCGGATCGGAATTGATCTCTATGGCCCTATACCGACAACATCAGATGAAAATCGGTGGATCATAGACGCTGTGGACCATTTAACACGCTACGCTGAGACCGCCGCCCTTCCAAGTGCCACTTCGCGGGACGTAGCGTCCTTCATTCTTCATCGCTTCATACTACGACATGGTGCACCTCGAGAACTACTAAGTGACCGAGGTCGAGCCTTCCTATCAGAAGTCGTCACGTCTCTGCTTTCTGAATGCCAGGTTGTACATCGCAAAACCACGGCATACCACCCGCAGACTAACGGGCTCACGGAAAGATTTAACCGCACCCTTGGCGATATGCTCGCCATGTATGTGACATCCGATCATACTAACTGGGATCGCATTCTTCCATTCATCACGTTCGCATATAACACCGCGGCACAGTCTACCACTGGAGTTTCACCTTTCTTTCTTCTTTATGGACGCGAACCATCCCACACCATCGACATCTCCTTACATACCGTCCTGACGCATCCGAATGCCCATCTGTGTACGAAGCTGCCCGAAATGCGGAAGAGTGGCGTGAACTCGCACGCACCTTTGCGTCACAAGAACAACAGCGCCAGAAAGAAAACAGCGCCGACTCTTCACAAAGCCCCAGCTATTCCCCGGAATCACTTGTATGGCTTGCTGTTCCTTACCAAACCCCCGGCATTTCCTCAAAACTCGTTCCAAAGTACGAGGGCCCATACTGCGTTTTGGAGCAAACCTCCCCGGTGAATTTTCTCATCGAGCCACTTTCCCCATCTGACGACATGCGCTGGCGTGGACGTGACATCGTCCACGTCGCCCGCCTTAAGCCATATCATAGCCCTCTGCCTCAAGACTCTTAGGTCGACAGGATGGCTATTTTTCGGCGGGGGCAAATTGTGAAGAAGAAAGAGCATCGTTGGCAAGCAACATCGCCACTACTTGGGTACTGGGTGCTGGGCTTCGCTCGCTCGGCTCGTGCTGATCATCGCCGGCATCTGCTTGACCGTTGCTCGTTCCCGATCGTGTTTCATTGTAGGACCACCGTCGCAACAGTCGCCAATAAACCCTTCTTCAGTAATTATTCTATTGTTGATTATTTCATTATAATTGATTCTTTCATTTGTTCATTTATTGATATCCGTCATTTCGGCACGTGCTTACAACCCTATAGCACCCACAAACCCGAAAACTGACTCGCGTAAGTATGATGTTCGAATTATCTTATGCTGGTGGTGATCGTAGTTCGTTCGAAAAAGTTAGTACAAGAAAGCTACGTCTAGCAATTCTTTTCCTGATTATTCTTTTACGGTTTTCTTAGACAATGATTACATTCCGCAGTATCAAATCTCAGCAGATAGCACATATATAGACATGGAAGTCAAGAAATAAAATATAAATATTAGGTAAATATACTATTGTTGATTATTTCATTATACTTGTTTCATTCCTTCGTTCATTTATTGGTGTCTGTCATTTCGGCACGTGCTTATAACCATATAGCACCCACGACACCAAAAGCTGACTCGCGTAAGTATAATGTTCGAATTATCTTATGCTGGTGGTGATCGTAGTTAGTTTGAAAAAAATAGTACAATAAAGCTACGTCTAGCGAATTCTTTTCCCGATTCATTCCTTTACGGTTTCAGAGACAATGATTACATTTGGCAGTATCAAATCTCAGCAGATAGCCATATATAGACATGAAGTCCAGAAATAAAATATAATAATTAGGTAATTACACTATTGTTTACTTCATTATACTTGTTTCATTCATTCGTTCATTTATTGGTGTCCGTCATTTCGGCACGTGCTTACAACCCTATAGCACCCACGACACCGAAACTTGACTCGCGTAAGTATAATGTTTGAATTATCGCCCCGCCGCGGTGCTCTAGTGGCTAAGGTACTCGGCTGCTGACCCGCAGGTCGCGGGTTCAAATCCCGGCTGCGGCGGCTGCATTTCCGATGGAGGCGGAAATATCGTAGGCCCGTGTGCTCAGATTTGGGTGCACGTTAAAGAACCCAGGTGGTCATAATTTCCGGAGTCCTCCACTACGGCGTCTCTCATAATCATATGGTGGTTTTGGGACGTTAAACCCCACAAATCAATCAATGTTTGAATTATAGTATGCTGGCGGGGATTGTAGTTCAACACCACATAGCTACACTAATCAACAAATGTCATATGCTTATAATAGATTGTGTCCTAAGCATTTAATATATGTCCTAGGCACTATATAGACAGTGTAGCGAAACCTCCGAACTCTGAAATAAGGTCGAACTCTTGAGTACCTCCTAGTGGGGCTACCCAACAAGGACGCAGCTCGCGCTGAGAGTCCGTGCTTGGCCGTGACTGTCGCCATTCTGTATGCTCGCTGATTGCCGGCTAATAAACGCCTTAACAAATTGGTGGAGGTGCAGGGTAGCCCCACTATGAGGTCATCCATCGTGCCGCCGCCGAAATTGAACGCTCACCCTTCTCGCATTTGACGCCAGAAGACAGTCCCTCGACACTGAGCAAGATTTTAATGAAAGACGATACAACATGGCCTCCAAATTCGGCTGTGTCGTCTACTGCGCCGCTCTCTCCAACACAATTGCACTCGTTTCGCCATCCGACCGCGCTTGTAGCAGCAAAGGGTTGCTAGTACCTTTCGCGACCGTGCAGGTCTACCAGGGTAACGCCGCTATTTTTGTTACCAACCCATCCCCGTACACTGTTTACCGTGCTTCAAGGGGAATATCTCGGCAGAGTGGAACCAGTCGACGACGCACAAGTCCTGGAGGTACCCGATGACACGCGTTGTCTCAGGTCACGTACCAACAATGCTGTTTTCACTTCTGGTCCGTCATCTGCTGATGTATTTGGCCCCTCCATCGCTGACAACCTTACGGCGGTACAGCGTTCCCAGCTTCTGGACCTGTTGCAAGAATATCGTTCTTATTTCGATGTCGGGCGAAGTTCTCTCGGTCTCACGTCCGTTATTACGCATCGCATCAACACTGGTGCCCATTCACCTTTACGACAACGTCCATATCGCGTGTCGCCTGCTGAACGTCGGGCAATTAATGATCAGGTTGACGATATGCTCCAAGCGACGTTATTCGGCCATCGGACAGTACATGGACGTTTCCTGTTGTTCTTGTTGCGAAGAAAGACGGTTCTGTGCTGTTCTGTGTGGACTACAGACGGCTCAATAAGATCACTCGCAAGGATGTTTGTCAGCTGCCACGCATGCATGACGCGATTGACAGCCTTCATGGAGCCGATTTTTTTTTCTTTTCTCGATCTGTGCTCGGGGTACTGGCAAGTACCCATGGCTGACGACGCTCGACCGAAGACCACTTTTGTCACCCTAGACGGCTTGTACGAGTTCAACGTCATGCCGTTTGGTCTAGGTAATGCACCTGCGACCTTTGAGCGCATGATGGACACCGTTCTGTGCGACTTAAAATAGTACAGGTGCTTGTGTTACCTCGATGATGTCATTGTCTTCGCTTCGTATTTCTCCACGCATCTCCAACGTCTGAAACAAGTTTTCGCACGTGTGAGCAATGCCGGCTTGCGACTAAATCTGAAAAGGTGATGCTTTGCAGCAAGGCAACTCACCCTCCTGAGGTACGTCGTGTCCAAAGACGGCATTCTTCCTGATCCTGCCAAGCTTCGGGCCGTGGCCAAATCCCCCAAACCTGCATCTGTCAAAGAACTGCGTAGTTTTGTGGGCCTGTGCTCATACTTCCGACGCTTTATACGAAGCTTTGCCATGGTCATATCACCACTGACGAAGCTCTTTGGAAGTAACGGGCCCCTCAATTCGTGGCCATCCGAGTGCGACGGCGCGTTCGCGAAGCTCCACCATTTGTTGACGTCGCCTCCCATTTTACGCCACTAAACGACCCTACAGCCCCAACGGAGGTGCACACGGACACCAGTGGTGTAGGACTTGGCGTTGTCCTGGCGCAGCTCAAACCTGTATTCCCTGAATATGTCGTAGCATATGCAAGCCGTACGCTCACGAGAGCCGACACAAACTACACCGTCACGGAGAAAGAGTGCCTGGTGATCGTCTGGGCCCTTACAAAATTTAGACCTTATTTGTATGGTCGCCCATTCGTTGTCGTCACCGACCATCATGCACTATGCTGGCTGTCATCATTGAAGGATCCCTCACGCCGTCTCGCCCGTTGGGCTCTTCGCTTACAAGACTACGACATCTGCGTGCTCTACCGCAACGGACGCCAGCATGCTGACGCCGACGCCCTCTCATGCTCTCCTCTGCCTGAAGCTGACGTGCTCTGCTCAGTATCCTCGGTTGCTGCTTCTGCCATTGATGTTGACATCATCGCTACCGAACAGCGAAAGGATAATCGGATCGCCCCGCTGATCGACTTGCTCTCTGATCCGTCTGCAACACCATCCACGCGTGCCTTGCGTCGTCGAGCTCACCATTTCCTCATCCGTGACGGCCTCCTACACCGACACAATTACGACTCCAATGGCCGGCAGTGGTTACTCGTCATACCTCGCAGTCTGCGGTCGGAGATATGTGAATCTTTCCATTCTGATCTGCAATGTGCGCACTCTGGGGTATCCAAAACTTACCACCGCATTCGACAACGCTACTTTTGGTGCGGGATGTACCACTACGTGCAGCAGTTCGTTCGCTCTTGCCTCACTTGCCAACGCCGCAAACCGTCAGCACACATGTCGCACGCCGGTCTGCAACCATTACTTTGCCCTGAGCGTCCGTTTGGGCGCCTAGGTATCGATTTGTATGGACCACTTCCTCTGACGTCGGCTGGTAACCACTGGGCCATCGTTTCCGTAGACCATTTAACGCGATACGCCAAAACCGCCGCTCTCCCGGCGGCTACTTCACGCGATGTTGCGTCCTTCCTGCTGCATCAATTCATACTGCGCCACGGACCACCCCAAACGCTTCTCAGCGATCGAGGCCGTGTCTTTTTGTCAGAAGTCGTCGAAGCCATTCTCACAGAGTGCCATTCTGTTCACCGCATAACTACTACTTACCACCCGCAGACGAATGGCCTCACCGAACGCTTTAGCCGCACCCTCGGCGACATGCTTTCGATGTACGTCGCTTCCAACCACACGAATTGGGATAATAGAGAGTTTTAGTACTGCGGAATGGTGCTACGTACACATCACGCAAGCGCCTTGCGTTACGTGGCATCGTTTGCCACTAATCGGCTTTTAGTACGCCGTAGTACTCGCGTACGTAACGAGCGTGAAGCGTGTTGCGTCATCTGGTAGATCAGAATAGAAGCACGTGTTGTTGACAGCCAATGTGAGCCAATCCAAATGTTATAGCGAGATTATGGCCATATTTTAAGCCACAGAGCCGGTCGGTGCTTGCCTTCGATGCCGCCATTTTGCAAAACGAAGTCTCGCGCTTTCACGGACTTGTTCGAGAGCGGCGCGATCAGCTCATACGTACGCACGCACGCATCTCATGCATGCGTATGTAGCGGCTGCGTGCGTAACGCGATACGTGCGCGTTGCGGTCTGCGCATGCGCACTACGCAGAACGTGGCGTCCTTACGTACGCAACGCCGCCACGTACGCAGCGTACGCAGTACTAAAACTCTCCAATATACTGCCCTTCGTCGCCTACGCCTACAACACCGACCCTCAGAGCACGACAAGTTTTTCACCTTTCTACTTGCTGTACGGAAGGCACCCGTCGCACACCATGGACACAATACTCCCGTACACGCCGGATCCATCTGAGTGTGCACCAAGTTCTGAGACAGCCAGGCTTGCTGAAGAGTGTCGCGAGCTTTCCAAGACTTTTACGACGCAAGAGCAAGAGCTGCAGAAGAGTATTCGTGATGGCTCCACCACTTCTGTGCCCACGTTCCTTCCTGGTGCGCTTGTATGGCTCTCGATCCCGACCTCTGTAGCTGGCCTCTCATCCAAAGTACTTCTCAAATACGAAGGCCCATACCGTGTCATCGAGTGCACCTCTCCTGTCAACTATCTGATCGAACCCATTGAACAATCTTCGGACATGCGCCACCGTGGGCGCGACATCGTCAACGTGGAGCGCCTGAAGGCTTATTATGACCTGCTCATAGTAACAAGCTGTTAGGTCACCAGGTGGCTCCCTCTTCGACACTGGGGTAATTGTAGCGAAGCCTCCGAACTCAATAATTGGTCGAATTCTTCAGTACCTCCTAGTGGGGCTAACCAACGAGGACGCCGCTCGCGCTGAGAGTCCGTGCTTGACTGTCGCCATTGTGCATGCTCGCTGGTTGCCGGCTAATAAACGCCTTAATGCCTAGTTCACACTGAAACATCCGCTTTCTACAGCGACCGAAATTCCCCAGCCGCCGAAATGCAGCGTCGTTCGCACTGGACGCGCTCCGCACCACCGAGTATGTCATCTACTACGGGGCGAACGCGGGATGAATGCGCTGTCACCCGGTTGTTGTCGCGGCTCGCAAACGCCACTACGCTATCCGGTGGCGTATACTTCGATGATTCTCGTACGCAGGAAGCAAGAAAAGACAGTACGGCTTATTTTGCTAGCAAGTGGCGGCCTTGTAATGCACGAAGAGCAGAAAAAATCACCGACGCCAGTGGCGTTGGCGGGTTCGTTTTGCTCTGCAACACCGCAACAAGCTCGGTCACGCCAACAGCAAGCTGGGTCACCTCTTCCACTAAATACGGACGCGAAGTAGGGACAGAGTAGGTTAAACTCCCATTGGTTTCAACAATCAGTTACGTGCACTGCGGCATAACAAGAGAGTAGGGCTTGGCCGCCATTTTTCAAAATTCCTTGACTAGCGCTCCTATTGGTCCGCGGTGACCGATTCGGCGGCAGACGCCGCAAAAATCGGTCCGAGAGCGATCGGCGTGGAGAGGGCCCTTTCGGCGAATTTTGCCGCCGTCGAACTGGATTCGGAGCACTTTCGGCGGCCGGAATGCTCAGTGTGAACGCGGCCTAACAGCAGAAATGAATTGTTCACCCCTAAAAGGCGCAGTGCATGACGTCGTCTCAAGATGTCCTTTGTTCAAGTGCAATCTAGTCAACCGACAGGACACCACCGTATCGCACCTAAGACAAAAGGTGACAAATAGACGGAGAAGTGAACTGATTGATTCATCGATTGATCGTATAATAAATAATTATTTAGGTATGTAATCGATTGATTCTCTAGTTAGTTAATAGATCTATCGCGATTGATTGATGTTCGTGATTTCGTCATATGCCTATAACCCAATAGCAACCACGACGCCGGAAGCGGCCTCACGTAACTATGAAGTTCGAATCACTTCATGCATGCTGTGCTCGTAATTCATGCGCGCATAATTACGCAAAACAACAAACGCGATATGTTTGGAATACGTTTAGGCTCTGACATAATCTGTGGGCTCTACAGACAGAAATAGATTGGTCACCCCTTAAAAAGCGGGATGCATGACGTCACCTCGTGGTGTCGTTCATATAGGTGTAATCTAATCAACCGACGGGACACCACAGTATAGGAATAGAGACACAAGGAGACACAAATAAGGGGTAATGAACTATTTTCACGGATTGATTGACTGATTGATTGATTTTGACAATTGATTGATATTCGTAATTTCGCTATGTGCTTACAATCCCACAGCAACCACGACCCCGAAAACTGCCTCGCGTAAGCATGATGTTCGAGTTATTTTATGCATGCTTTGCTCATAGTTCATGCCCACATAATTATTCAAACCAACAAAGCTACGTCCAGAAATTGTTTTTAAGATGCGAAGCAGCTTAGAGTCGAGCTCATTCCAGTGTGTGGCGTGACCACCTTTGTGGGCTTCCCTTTCTCTCCTCTCCTACATTCCCCTCTGTCACCTCGCCACACCGACGCATGGAGTGCCTGCTAACCTACGCTCCCTCGCCCCCTCTGCCACCTAAATTAAAGCATTCTTCGCCGCGGCGTTTACACCATCATTGCGCATGCGCAATGATGGTGTCCCCTCCATTTTTTTCTCTACGTTCCCACACACTCTCACATCGCAACGCCGACTCGGGCAGCGTCTGCTAGCGAATTTATTTGTGTGTTTTTAATGAAAAACCCGACTACTCGCGCTGTACAACCATTCACTGACCACCCCGTACATAGACCCTTTCACTGTTTACAAACCCTATTTAGAAAAAAACATTATTCTCACAAACGTCAATAACACTCAACAGAACAATTTCTTCTTAGACATACAATAACGATGATGACAAAACAGGCGTCATTTAAATGAACATGGATATGAGATGACGTTCAAAGAACATCGTACATTTAATGGTTCACACGAAGACAGCCACAAAAAATAGTTCATGGTAAACAAGATACACAAAAAAACTAATTATGTACATTTTGAATATTTACATGTTGGCATGCCATTTCTGCCACCGCATCGACACATCAGCATAGAGTAACGTAGTTACTCTATGACTTCAGCCTATACCAATACCAGGCCGGTCGAAAAACAAGTTTGACTCGTTCGTCACAGACCAACACAACAGAGCAAGACCAGTAAGTGAAGGAATTCCTCTTCACCGAGGAAGACAGCAGCTCCGAGTACAATCGCTCTAGGATCGGGAAGAGCGCACGGCTGTGGCGGCCCGCTGCGCCAGGCGCTTGATGACACCCTGTTTTGTCCACTGATGTGCCTTAACTGCATCAGTGGACAAAAACGAGCTTTAGAAAATAGCACGCTGATTTTGCTGCAGTTCCCACCTTTATTTGGCAAAAAAATATTCAAGTAAATGGTCTCTTGAGCACATAGAAGTTATATAAGATACTCTTGTACTTTACGCACGTTTTTTTTTTTTATGAAAAAAACGAGAGAGAGACTTTTCTTACATTTCAAAAGAACTGTAAAATGTGCTTTGAGCTTCGATTTGAGGAGCTGGTAAGTAAGGTGACCGGAAGGTTTTTAAAGTACAACGCTTGTAATCTCGAAACCGTCTGTATAGTCACTGGATCTTGACCTCCAAGGTAGTGCCGGTGGGAGATTTCTCCTTTGCGTTATTGAACAGTCAAAATTCGCAGCGTTCGCATTAACTAAAAGCAAACTGTAAGTCTATGTGTCAAATCGGAATCTTCTGTCTCTCATTGCCCATTAGCAGCGATTGACATGTTCCAGCAGGAAACACCGGTCCATCAACGCGTGCTTGGACCTCATCAGGTTTCTCTTCTGCACAACGCCGCGATGATAGCCAGCGCGTTAACGTCCGCCGCCAGTGTAAGCGTTAGCGCCTGCTGCTTCGCAGCTACACGGTCCCCTTCAGCGGTAGATTGTATAGTTCTTCTTTTAAATTCATCCCCTCACAGTTTACTTGCAGAATATTATTTTCCGCAGTATAGAACCTTAGACGAAAGAGGACAAATAGACAGGGCAGTGAATTTATTGATTGATCGATTGCTTGCTTGAATAATTGATTAGTATTCGTAATTTCGCCATGTGCTTACAATCCCTTAGCAACCACAACGCCGAAAGCAGCCTCGCGTAAGTATGACGTTCCAGTTATTTTCTGTGTCCGTAGCTCATGTACGCATGATTGCTCAAAATAACGAAGATGCGTTCAACGTCTTTTTCATACCCTTACAAGTTTCTTACAGCATGATTATTCTGAATGTGAGCGCGACAGTAGCAGACAAGAACTGTTTTCTCGGCGCTGCTTTGCTTCATAGCCATTTACAGGCAGTTGGAAAAATAAGTTTGAAAATTCATAGGCGGAGGTGGTTTTTTGTTTGTGAAGTTACATCAACATCGCACTTGCAAGTCTAGTAACAGCTTTTCCCTAAGCAAAAAAAAAGCAAAATGCTATACAGCTGGACGGCAATTGCATGTGTTCACGTTGCATCATGCGCAGCCAAGATGCTGGTTTGCACCTTCGGCCATCTAGGCGTGCTGCGGGCGATGATACCGCCCGATGGCACGTGCGACATCATCTTCTACGAGGAGGTCTACTACAACCAGAAGAAGAAGAGTATCCAGCCGACGCACTCCGCGAGGTCCTTCCATGTTCTCCAGTCTCTGAACGCCACCTATACGATGACTACATTTGGCACCTCGATGGCTACAGGGTGAGCATTGATTAAAGACGATTGGCCTCGAGGACATACCGTAGCGCCACTACGTGATGACGTCACTCATATGAAATTGGGTTGTGTTGTCTGCTAGAACACCACAATTCCTGCGCTTTTGCTGTGGACACCGTGCGTGGTTCCCCTTGTTTTGAAGCTCAGTGCTTAAAACAGTGGTAAGATCTGATAATACGGGCAAGCAAACTACGAATCGGTGCCCCCACTGGCACTCTCGTGTCTAAGTTGCATCGTAGAATCGCGACTAAGAACCAGTACAGCCATGGGGGACGATGCAAGTGGTGTAGCGAAAGCAAAGCTGCCGTATTCCACAACTATACGATCCATCTGTGACGTCTAAACAATCGCAGTGCTGGCCTCTCTAGTGGAGGCCCTCACGGCCAATAGTATTTCTCGGGCTCCTTGAACGCAGAAAATTGCTCTGTCTGTATGTACCTCTGTCACACTACCTAACCACACGGTCAACGGTTCAAGACTTGCTGATATCCCAGCCATTTCGAACTGATGGCTGCGTTCATAATTTTTAACGGTGTCGATCAACAAGCAAATATAGTGCATATTCGATCCACACATCATACGTAAGCATTAGGTGATGTGTTTCTTTACTAGAAAATACATGGATACTTAATTCTAATGCACCTAGTGTTTCTTAGTCTGCGTTTAATATGCGATGGTATGCACGAAAAAAGGCCGGCAGAAGACTATCGTCTGTCGATGAAATTCCTAGCGAATTACGCAGATGCGTGGCCAATTTTTTTTTTTGTCCGAGTATTTCATGCGCTGGGAACAAATGTTGCGCTTAAATAACTAGCTCATCACCAGTTCCGTTGTATCGGGTTTTGTACATCAAGACATCGACGCTGAATGGAACGCAAGCGTGATGTTCAGTTAAGAAAGCCATGTTTATATAAATTATAGGCAACCTCTACTGAAGAGGCCTGCTGAGTTAGCCAACATAAAGCGTTCTTGAACGCGATGCACTAAACTCCGAAGGAGAACGGTGGCATGATCATGCAGTTCCAAGCAAAACAGCTGCGGAGTTTCGTCGCATGAGGCCTCAGCTGGAGGACCTTAAGGACGTTGGCTGAGGCCAGGCTGAAAGCGCCCCTGTCACATGTACAGCGTCCACTGACCGAGTGCGACTGACATGAACCCGGGAATCGTGCCACACCGGGCATGGTCTGCACACTTCGTTTTAGGTGCTAAACTCCTCCTAGTCTAACCTTGTACTGCGTCAGGCGTAACCGAAAGGAAGAAAACAAAAAGAAAGAATGGCAATATTTTCCGAAAAGTATGATAGATGGCGCTCTCTCAAAGAAATTAAGCAACGTGGAATAGGTAGGCTTGCCTTATGGAGCTCACGGGAATACACCAAGTCAGGGAGTACAAGGTGATATGAGATGGACATCATTTGAGGGCAGGGAAGCTAGCAGCAAGATAAAATTTGAGAAGCAATTGAGAGAAATGAAGGAGGGGCTTCGGGCTAGGAAGGTATTCAGCTACTTGTACATGAAGAATGTCGATACAAAATGGAGGAAGCGAACCAGAAAATTGACTGGTAAATACTTAGAAAACAGCAGGGGGCCAAACAAAAAAGAATTATCGGTTAAGAAGAAGGCGAAGGAAGCTGAGACCAATATGTGGAGAATTGGCATGATTAAGAAGTCTGCACTAGAGATCTATCGAGCTTTTAAGCAGGAAATTGCCAAGGAAAGGATTTATAATAATACTCGGGGTAGTTATCTACTGTTTGAGGCCAGGACGGGAGTATTGCGAACCAAGACATATTGGGCCAAATACGAAGGGGTAGACGCAGTATGCACTGCGTGTGGAGAGGAAGAAGAAACTGCCGAACACTTGATAATGTTTTGTAAAGAGCTTCACCCTATAGTTCAGAATGATGGCGCAGAGTTTTTCAAAGCACTAGAGTTTAGGGACAGGGAGGGCAAAATAGACATTAAGCGGGTAGAATTAACTAGAAGGAGGTTATCTCATTGGTGGCTAAAGTCAAGGCACGAGTGAAAATTAAACCCTTCACTGCAAAGTACGAATTCTCAACCTCACTATTTAAAGGAAAAAAAAAGAAATCTAGTTTTTGGTTCAATAAGTATTACGGCTTGGTGGCGCTAGCCACCGCCCGATCTAAGGGGTACAGCCATATCCATCCATCCACCCACATACAAATTGAGTGAGGATATCCTAGATGGTGCTCTGCCGCTACTCTCCGATTGCTCAGTCGGCTGTGCCTGTGTGTGCGGGGAGCGAGTGCCTTTCTCAGACTCCTGGATCGTCGCCGTACGTGGCAGATCGTTGGTGGGGCATGGACGAAGCCGAGGGCCGCTGCGGCTTATGCTCATCGCCGCACAGACAAAACAACAGACACAGAAACAGATGGACGCACACACGGGCGGACGGACGCTTTTCCCCACTCATCATCATACACTCCATGGATACGCCGTGATTTTTTCCGCTCTATGGACGCCGCGGAAAAGGCTCGCTAAAAACAACAGCACGCGCTCACCCGAGAACCGTACTGCTGAGGGAGAGTAGTTCCCAGCCTTACGGCCAAACGAGCAAACAATGACCAAGCCGATTTTATGGACGAAACAGGGAAGTTTGTTGCAAACTGGTAACAACATTTCAGGTGAGTACAACTGTCTGGTGTAACAAAATCATTTCAGTGGCGTGTACAAACAAGAGAACATAGACAGGATGTAACACACAGCACTTCCAATATTCTCACAGATCACGAATCACTCAAGAAAACAAAGAGAAAAGAAACGCAAAATAAGCAGTAAATTGAAACAGATTCACAGATCACGTGCGACGAGAAGCAATTTTTCCCCCGAGTTAAAACGGCCGTAAAGGAAGTTCAATATTCCCGTTCCGAACTCCAAAAAAACGTGTATGCCACTGTCTGATAAATGCTTCTTCACCCTGAGTTTCGATCTGTTCGGTAAGGTACGGAACCGTGATCATTCTAATCTTCTATAACGCTGGGTATGCACCTCGGGGTCGTAACCGTGCTTCGGTCGTACAGCGGCGACGCCACAAGACGCGATTCACATAAAAAACAGGGCCAATAACGAGGGATAAGAGAAAGAAGGAGACAGACAGCGGCACTCTTGTCCCTCGTTATTGGCGCTGTTTTTTATGTGAATCATGTCGTACCAACATTCCAAGCAACCACGTTGGCCACAAGACGAACATTGTGACGTACAGTACGAGTTGTTCAAATAAGCCCCTTCTGCGCTGTTGGCTCGAAGGAATTGACACTCCGAATCGACGACGCACGACGTGCCACACGCCTTTGGCCGCTACGCATTCAAACATCCTGTGGCGGATTGTTTCTCATTTCCCGCAGTTGGGGCAGTGGTCACTGGGAACGATGCCCCACTTTGACAGTCTCTGGCGAGTGGGCAACGCGTCCCACCGCCGCAGCCAATCAAATTCTCTAACTATTTCCGGTACGTAGTTGTTCCGCCATTTCTTCCACTTGATGGGCCTTCATCTCTGTTTTTCCTCGTCAGTAATCGAGCGACTTATTAACTTTTCACTAATGCGTGTGGGTGCGAGCTTTGCAAAGTATTCTTCGGTAGCGTCGCCGTCAACCGAACGCTTGAGGCCCTCTGCTACCTTATAAAAGGCATGTGTTCTGCTTGAGGTCTTCGGTACCTTTCCGACGTGAATGCGGCTCCAAGAGTTCCGGTCCAATATAGCAATGAGCTACGGCCAGGACAGTCATTGTCCTGAAACAATTTGTGAACTGTTTTAGCTGCAAGTGCCTCTGTGAATGTCGCAACATCTGGCAGACTGAGTCCTCCACAACTTTTTGGGAGCTTCAGGAACTTTTGTTTAAGTTTTGGTGTCTTCCCGTCCCATAGGAAGGCTCCAACCAATGACGCAAGGCGGCTCGCAAGAAGTTTAGGTATGAGTGCAATGTGCCCGATATGAAAAGCATCATCATCAGCAGCAGCGGCAGCATCATCATCAGCCTGACGACGTCCACTGGCCTCTCCCATGCTCCGCCAGGTAACCTGGTCCTGTGCTTGCTGCTGCCAATTTATACCCGCAAACTTCTTATACTCATCGGCCCACCTAACCTTCTGTCTCCCCCTAACCCGCTTGCCTTCTCTGGGAATCCAGTTAGTTACCCTTAACGACCAGCGGTTATCCTGTCTACGCGCTACATGCCCAGCCCATGTCCATTTCTTCTTCTTGATTTTAGCTATGATATCCTTAACCCCAGTTTGTTCCCTAATCCACTCTGCTCTCTTCTTGCCTCTTAAGGTTACACCTACCATTTTTCTTTCCATTGCTCGCTGCGTCGTCCTCAATTTAAGCTGAACCTTCTTCGTAAGTCTCCAGGTTTCTGCTCCGTAGCTAAGTACCAGCAAGATACAGCTGTTATATACCTTTCTCTTGAGGAATAGTGGCAATCTACCTGTCATAATTCGAGAGGGCTTGCCAAATGAGCTCCACCCCATTCTTATTCTTCTAGTTACTTCAATCTCGTGGTTCGGCTCCGCGGTTATTACCTGCCCTATAAGTAGACATAGTCTTTCACAACTTGAAGTGCACTATTACCTATCTCGAAGCGCTGCTCTTTTCCGAGGTTGTTGTACATTACTTTCGTTTTCTGCAGATTAATTTTAAGATCCACCTTTCTGCTCTCCTTGTCTTACTCCGTAATCTTGAGATGCAATTCGTCCCCTGAGTTACTCAGCAATGCAATGTCATCGGCGAAGCGCAGGTTACTAAGGTACTCTCCATTAACTCTTCATTAACTCCTCATCAACGCCCTGCGGAATCAGGACGTTGATGAAGTATATATAAATATCCTGGAAGAAATCTACAGGGGATCAACTGCTACCATAGTGCTTCATAAAGAAAGCAACAGAATACCAGTCAAGAAGGGTGTAAGGCAGGGGGACACAATCTCCCCAATGCTATTTACCGCGTGCTTACAAAAAGTTTTCAGAAGCCTAGAGTGGGAACAGTTAGGAATAAAAAGCATATGCGTATGCTTTGGTTTTCACCACCGTCTCTTTGGCGTCAAGTGACGAATTGAAGTCAGTGGCATACGCGAAGACCTGCGTGGCTCGATGTACGGCGTCCTCCCAATTTCTTTTGGCCACCTCCCCGTCTTGAAAGTATACCCCGAGGACTTATACGTATTGATTAGACGTATTGAATAGACGTATTGAATAGACGTATTGACGTATTGACGTATTGAATACCACCCGGCAAAGAGCCGTGAAAGCTACCGAAACGAGGGGCTTTGCTTTTCTCCGCATTCTGGAAAGCACCCAATAAACTGGCATACTCTTCTAACAGCTCCAAGAAAGCGCGGTAACTGGCTTGGTTTCGCACGAACACAGAGATGTCATCCGCATAAACGGTTATGCTAACTGACTCCAGACCTGTCATTGGAAAACCCTGAGTATTAGCGCACTTTGCCACTTTCCGAAGGAGAGGATCTATGGAAAGAACAAAGAGCACCGGTGCGATTGGGCATCCCTGGCGAACACCTCTTGTTACTGGAAAGCTTGCGGTCTCCACGCCGTTGATGAGAAGTCGGCTGGTCATGTTGGTGTATACAAGCTTTATACAGTGAACGTACTGCTCAGGCAAACCAAACATTATAAGTACGCAGTATAGGTAGTAATGTTCGACCCTGTCAAAGGCCATAGCTTGATCCAATGACACAAAAGCACCGGTAACGTTTTTGGCGTTGGCATAGTAGAACAAATCTCTTATCAGAGTAAGTGCTTGAAAAATTGACTTACCCGGCATTTCCCACATTTGCGTGGGTGACACAATATCGGGCAGAAAAGGTTTTAGCCTCAAGCCAAGGATCGTGGCTACAAGTTTGTAGTCCGTCTGAAGGAGGGTAATCGGCCTGCATGACCGTGGATCATCGGGATCCACGCCCTCTTTTGGCAGCAAGACTACACGGCCCTCACTGAAAGACCTCGGCTTTTGCCCATCAACAATGAACCCGTTAACCATGTCAGTAAGTGCGTCGCCTAGGACGTTGAAGAAAGTTATATAAAACCCCGTCAGTATTCCGTCTCGACCTGGAGCCGTGGTAGTGTTCATTTTCCTCAATGTTTCATTCATTTGTGATGTTAGACGTGCATGGCGCATTTTCCGGCCTCCTGCGCAATCACATGCCATCTGGCCTTCCAGAGATCCCATGCTGTCGGCGTAATTTGCGGCGTGTCTTCCAAAGACGCATAGATATTCATGCGCATTTCAGATACCAAAACTTCATAAGTTGAAATTGATGAATCCATTCGCCGCGACTTGGAACAATGCCTTCCAAGCTGTGCCTTCAAGGTGAACAGCACTGGCATGTGGTCGCTGAGCTTGCGTTGCCCAGGCGCTAAAGAAATCACATCGCATGTCTCTAAACTTGCAACGAGCTCGTTAGGTATATAGACTCTGTCAATCCTGCTCTGAGACGTACTCTGAACGCGCGTGGCTCCAAAGGTGTTCCCGTGAAGCGTTGTCCATGCATCGACCAGCTTCAACTCTCTGCATATTTTCTGCAACACTTTCGAGTGGTATGTGCTTTGTCCTTGACTAGGGCCTCGGATATCTCGAATTAAATCAAAAACACAGTTGCAATCACCTAACAACACGCACGGTGCTGAATTTAGCAGGAATGACCTGACACCTCTAAAAAAGTGATTGGCAAGAGACCTAACCACGTGCGCGTAAAAGATGGTGAATCGGATTTTCTGGTCGTTTATCCACATGTCCACCGCAATAACACGGCCTTCTGCATCGAAGAGGCAATGCGCACCCCACCTGAACCTCGGATTGAGAAAAACAGCACCGGTGCCACGCGACTGCGTCTGCGTTAAGGAGAAAAAGGCTTCAACTGAAAATGTAGTACGGAAGGTCATGATGTCGTTCCGCGTTCGAAAGTTGGTCTCTTGCAGAAAAAGCACGTCGACCCTGAGTGAGCGCACAAGGTTCATTATCTCCTGTTGTTTTACGAGATCTTTGAAACCAAGAACTTTGAAAGTCATGAAAGATAGCCTATCCATTTAAAATAAATTTAGGGGGAAACGAAACAATCTTTTGTTCTTTTTTTAACAGCGATGCGTAAGGGGACGGCACGGCCTCTCCTATGTCAAGCGGCAGTGGATGAAGTCAACGTGATGATACTCAAAAGACTGGCGCTGAGAATTACTCATGCGCACAGACAGAACGAACCCAGTAAGCAACACCAATAATAACAGAAATGGTACACGTAGCATGCAACGTAACTCACATGATGCAATTACTATAACAGGACATAGCCACCACAGCATAGAGCTCACAAATTGGCACATGAAGGTTCCATCGTGAATGACCGTAACATATGGAATACTAAACAGTTTGCATGCATCAGAGACAACAAATGCATAGTGGTTGTACGGCTGGGAAGCAAGCATTGCAACGGTACAGACAACAGGAAGCGGAAAGAATGGGTGTGGGCAGCACAAATTGAAAAAAAAAACATTGAGTCCTCACCCGCATCAGGTAATCGATCTCGGTTTGGCGAATCCACTCGGGGCTTTTTGGATGTACCGGAGGTGGTGACATCACTTTCGCTGCTTGAACTACCAGGCTTGGTGCGACGCTGAAAGTTTATGGCTCTATACAACTTGTCGGGAGAACACGTATTTTCAGGAGACAAAGATACCGATCGTGAGGCTTGGGAAAATCTGTCACTCCTTAATTTTCGTGATGGTGACCGGCTCCTACGATGCCTGCATGTCTTGTCGGACGCTTCTTCTTGGGCCTGTACAGCACGTGTGCGAGGCGTGTTAGGTTTCCTTGAAGACGTAGTGTTTACTTCTTTCGTGGGCGTCGTCCTCACGCTACCTTCCAGACCCACAGGTGCCCGTTCATAGAGCTCGTCACTGGCACTTGTTGCCTCGAAAGGTCGGAGCGATTTTCCCGGTTGGCCAGCGCTCCGAGATGCTTGGGACGCTTCCTCCAGTGGTGATGCGTTCGAGGATTGTTCGTTTTTTGTTGCCTTGAGTTCCTCTGATGAAGACGTAGCAGACGCACTCTGCGTCTCCACAGCGTTGCTAGGCTCCACTGACGACGTTGTGGGAGATGACAACGCTGCGATGTCCCCAGTCAGCGCAGAAACGTCGTTGTCACTCGTTGTGCATGGCGACGCCCAATAAAAAAAAAAAAAATAAATAAAAAAAAAAAAAGCATGGCGACGCGGCATCAACGCCGCTGGCGTCTTTTGTCTTGGCATGATAAAATTTTGTGTCGGTTGCGCTGTCTTCATTTCAATAATCTCGAATCTTCTGTGGCCGTGGCTTGTTTTTGCGTTGCAAAACTTCCATGTGTCTGGAGGTTCCAATTTGGGTTGTTCTCTTTGAAGCACTCTCTCCACGTTCTGGGAATTCTTTCAATGACTGTGAGGCGCTCTGCGCTGCGTCTGCGTATGACTTGGGACGGCAGCAATCTTTCGTCGCGTGGTCCCCATTACAACGCTTACACTTGGACAGACATTCCTCAGATGTATGGCCGAAGGTGCCACATCCTTGACAGAAGAGTGTTGTGCAAGTACCCGCAACATGACCTTCTTTGCTGCAGCGTGCGCATACTCTGCGCATACCACGATTATCCAGCATCACGCGGTGACCTTGAATTGATAGGAAGTTAGGGGCGGGCTTGGCCATCTCGATTCGGACGATGCGGGTACCAGTGTACGTTGATTGATGCTTTTGCAAGGTAACAAATGTGATACCCTTCACTTTTCCGTATGGCTGAAAAGCTGAAATAATAACTGCGTCATCTAACACGTACTGCGGGAGGTGGTACACACTGACTTGTACGCTTGGCGCTGTTACGAAGCGCGCCTCCGACGAGGTTACGAAGGGCGCCACGAAATCTCACCGCTGCTCTCACTGTTACGATAGACGGCGACGCCAACACGGTCCCGAAGGCGCCACTGCTTCGAACTCCGCCGGGAAGGTCACCAGCCGTTTTGTAGCGTGTGTTTCTCAGCTTGCGACTGCTTCTGCGCAGAGCTGATAGACGAGTGGACGAGACGACGGTGAGTTAAACAAGGTTTATGTACAGCATATATACAGAGGCGTTACAAATTCGGCACTGGGGCCGACAGCTTAGAGACCCGAAGAGCCGAGCTCTCCTCTCTAGCACATAGGTCTACTGCTCGCGACGCGCCACAGGGCTTCTTTTATATACACCGGGTGGATTCTTTGAGTAACCAAATGTCCAACCAGAAGCGCCGCTGGTGGTGAGGTCACAATCTTCCAATAGGGTCGCCGCTGGGCCGCGTCATTCTCATCGAATCTGGAGCCGCTGCACTGCACGTGGCTGCACCCAAGGACGAGTGACGTCACCACGTATTGCGTCAGACTCGCCAGACAGGAAGGCGCCGATTGCTTTCTCGGCGGGCTCGCAGGCGGAGGGGACTCACTGTGCGTGCGCGGCAGAGAGGCACCACCGCGTGATGACGCCGTTGAGTTGTTCGCGTCAGGCGGGCTTGCGGGCTGGCCTTGACACATATTGTCTTTTTCAAAGGCATGGACGTTCGCTGTGGACTCGCAGGCATAACAGCACCCCCGCCGCCAGACAATGCGCCGGAAATACGAGCTGCTTCCACGTGGCTCGGGTGTCAGGTGCGCTCGTTCGCCAGGTCCCTCCAGGTTCGCCTCCAGGGCCATGGGGAGAATGCAGCTCCAGACTCTGTTCCGGGAACACATGCCATTCTTGAGGACGGATTCCAGCTCCACTGGCTTGTCGCCACAACTTGCCGGCCAGCTTCGCTCGTCTCTGACAATCCTTGGTTTAAGCACTTGTAGATGGTTCTGCAACTTCTCAAGAACGGTTCGACAACAGACAACACACGACACAAGCAAGTGCCCTCGGTCACCCGACAGAACACCAGACAAAGTATAGTACAACATATACCTAGCTACGTGTCTAACTGAATTTCGTTCCCTCTACATCAAGAGGCACATGTGGGACACAGGACTCTCAAAAAGAGAACTCAATTTTTTACACGTACAACAACGTAACGAAATAGAATAGAACATAAAGTTGCCTCCTTGAGCTCATTTTGGACGAGAGCGCTCAGCTAAGGCCGTGGTGAGGGCGAAATTTGGCCCCGAATCGCCAGCGAGAAACCGAAAGGTGGAGAAGGTACTAACTAAACGCACGGCTCAATGCGTCTGCATTAGTGTTTAGCTTTCTTTTTTTTTGTAGAGAACGTCAAAGTTGTGCTGTTGGAGTATCATGCTCCACGTTAGTAACCGGCCACTTTTAGGCGACATGTTATTTAACCAGGTTAGAGGACAGTGGTCCGTTTCGACCACAAACCTTGAACCAGAGACATAACAAGCTGGCTTTTGAACGGCCTACACGAGGCAAGCGCATTCCTTTCAGAGGTACTGTATACCTCTTCCCTTCCGCTGAGCTTTCGACTTAAATACAAAACTGGCCTTTCGTTACCAGCACTGTCTTCCTGGCACAATACAGCTCCCATGCCACGATCACTCGCATCGCATTGAATCATAAATCTCTTAGAAAAATCGGGTGCCATGGTAACGGGCTTTTCGCTTAGGGCTTGTTGTAGCTGACCAAATGCATTCTCCTTTTCCGATTCCCATACTACTTTAACCGGCTCGGATTTTCGAAGTGCGTCAGTTAGAGGGCTGGCCATGCTAGAGTAATTTTGCACGTAATGCTGATAGTATGCAGCCAGGCCCAAGAATGCCCTATTCTCAGATTTTGTGGTTGGTAGTGGATAGTTCACGACGGCAGCTACCTTAATTTTTGAAGGTCTACGCCGGCCACGCCCCACAACGTGCCCCATGTAAGACTCCTCGCCACACCCTAGGTGACATTTAGTAGGTTTCACGGTAAGGCCAGCCTCTTTCAACCTGTTAAGCACGACGCCTAAATGCCCGACATGTTCTTCCCAGTTGTTGGAGAAGACGCCGACATCATCAAGATACGGCAGAGTGAACTCAGAGAGGCCTTTAAGAACGTGGTTCATCAAGCCTAAAAAACAAAATGGTGCATTTTTCAATCCAAAGCTCAGCTTAAGTGGACGTTACGTTTCAAATGGAGAAACAAATGCGGCATAGCGGCTAGCACACTTCGTAAAGGGGACTTGCCAATACACTCGCACGAGGTCTAACGTGGAAATATAGCTGGACTGTGACACAGTTTCCACCCTCTCCTCCAGGTTTGGTATCGTGTAAGTTTGGTCTGGAGTTATGGCGTTAAGACGCCGATAATCGATGCATGGCCTCAGATCTTTTCCTGGTACTTGAAACAATATTAGAGGGGATGTATAGTCACTCTCGCCCGGTACTGTGACTCCCAACTCCAGCATTTTATCGATCTCCTCTTTCATGATCTGCTTTTGCACAGGGGAACAACGATACGGCTTGCTACGAATTGGCTTCTCACAAGTTAGCTCGATATCGTGTTCGATCACCGTCATGTTTCCGGGACGGTCCGAAAACACGTCTTCAAACTCGGAAACAATCTTTCTCAGGTCCTCCTTTTGAACTTCACTTAACCTAGGCTCTAGGTTCAACTGCTCCAAGATTACCTCCAATCTCCTTCTGATTACATCACTAGAACTCAAAATTTCTGCCCCTCTTCGTCTGAAGCATTCAACAGCAGATTTACGACCGCTTGACATTGAACGTATGGTTTCATCAAGTTACTGTGGTAAATTTTGCTCGGCCGCCTTCGTAATTTCACTTCATAATTGGTATCAGAAAGCTTCAATATTACTTTGGCGGCCGCTTCCCAATGAACCTCAAACTTGTTCTTTTTGGACGGCCGCAGCAGCATTACCCGACTATTAACTTCAAAAGCACGCTTCTTCGCCGATTTGTCGTAGTCCTCATTCGACAACACTTGTGCAGCCTTCATATGGCTTTCCACTAGATCTTTCGTTTTTCCAAGGCTCTTAAGGAGGTCTAGAACATACGCAACTACATCAGGGTCCTCATCGAAACCCTCCCAGGACTCGCGCAGCATCCGCGATGGTGTTCTCAAACTCCTGCCACAGACAAGCTCTGCAGGGCTAAAACCAGTGCTCTCATGAGGAGCTGATCTTAAAGCGAACATAGCGGGAGGTATACACGCTTCCCAGTCGCATTTGTGCTCATAGCAAAGAGCTCACAGTATCCGTTTCAGAACGGAATGCATACGCTCTACCGGATTAGATTGCGGGTGATGGATCGAGCTGTGTACTACTTTTATTCCGCATTTATCCATAAAGGAAGAGGGAAAGCAGCTGGTTAAGACACTACCTTTGTCGCATTGGATTTCAGAAGGAAATCCGACGCGGGCAAATATAGATAGCAGTGCATCCACGACATGAGGGGAATTGAGCTCCTTAAGTGGTATCGCTTCCGGAAATTTTGTGGCTACACAGAGAGCCGTCAGGATGTACAGACAACCTTGCCTTGACTCTGGCAGTGGCCCGATCATATCAATTGCTAGGCGCTGAAAAGGTTCTGTCATAATTGGCACACGCTTCATGGATGCCTTCCACTTGTCCGTGGATTTCCCCACTCTCTGACAAGTGTCGCATGAGCGTACAAAGTCTTCAATATCCTTCCAGCATTTCGGCCAATAAAACTCAAGGGAAACTCTAGCCTTGGTCTTTTTTATGCCGAGATGCCCTGCCCATGCGTTTTCATGCGCCAGTTCCAATAGTTGGCGACGATATTTTTGTGGCACCAAGAGCTGCTCATACTTGCGACCTTGCGCATTTGTGTAGCTATGATACAGGAGCTCTGCTTTCCTAAAAAAAGAAACATTCTTTTTCTTTTTTCTGAAGTTTACGCTTTCCTTTAGTGCTTTAATCGAAAGGTCCTCACGCTGCTTCGAATGAGCGTTTCTGGATCAACCCTTGACAAATTACTCCAACCATCCGCTACAGGCGAGAGCGTTGCACCCCTCTCGCTCTGACTCAATGGCCCCATGTCGTCTCCCCCTGCTACGGAAACCGCACCGGTCGCTTCGGCGATGGCCCGCTCGAGTGACTGCTCACACGACTCACACGGAGAATTTCCTCTCTGAGGTTCCGTCGACTCGCCGCCAAGGTCACTAGAAGGTTCACAGCATTGAACAAGATCAAGCTGCTGCGAAAGCTTCCGCGCTTGCGATCGCGTGAGGGCCATGTACGCTAAGTTGGGGAAGAATGATTTACCCTGCTCTTGGAGAAGCTGCTCTGAGTTGTTAGAGAAAAGATAAGGAAAACCATCAAGAAGCACGGCAGACACAGCCGCTTCGGTGCAAAGCTTACCGAACGGGGCTTCAATGACAACCGTAGCGATTGGTAAGCAAGCACTCTGCTCCTCGGCGACTTGCCTAATCCATGCGCATTCTCCTGTCAAGTCATCCGGATAGATTAGATTAGATTTGTGGGGTTTAACTTCCCAAAACCACCATGTGATTATGAGAGACGCCATAGTGGAGGGCTCCGGAAATTTTGACCACTTGGGGTTCTTTAACGTGCACCCAAATCTGAGTACACGGGCCTACAACATTTCCGCCTCCATCGGAAATGGAGCCGCCGCAGCCGGGATTTGAACCCGCGACCTGCGGGTCAGCAGCCGAGTACCTTAGCCACTAGACCAACACGGCGGGGCTGCAAAGTCCTCCGGAGACACCGATGAAGCATGGAAAACGTCCATGGTCGCCGCTGAGTCTCTAAGTGTTCGACACGTTTTCCCATTCACCCTAATTTCTTGGAGATACGGCTCTAACAACCGCATGGTCTTTTCCGATTCTCGGATTGTTGCGCAAGCAAACTTTTGCTTACAGTTTATCGCGATGTGCCCTTCCTTTTTGCAGTTGTAGTAGATTCGCGGCTTCCGTTTGTTTTCCGATTCTCGGATAGTCGCAAACTTTTGCTTATAGTTTATCGCGATGTGCCCTTCCTTTCTGCAGTTGTAGCAGATTCGCGGCTTTCATTGATCAGGTTTCTTTGAAAAGCCCTTTTTCCTTTCATCCTTTTCAACGCGCACTGCCCTGCTATGCAACTTTCGGCGAGTATAATACTCCTCAGCTAACTCTGCTGCCTTGTTCAGCTGTACTTCACAAAGTTTGTCCTGCAGCCAAGGCTTGACATTCTCCTCGATGCAGCGGTAGAATTGCTCCAATGAGATGCATTCTACCACTTTATCGCGGTCGTCATAAACACCTTCGGCCTTGAGCCTATCAATTAAATCGGCTTTAAGACGAAACTCGAAGTCAACGTGTGACTCATTCCCCTTTTTAGCATACCAGAACCTTTGCCTGAAAGCCTCGGGTGACAACTTATAACGTCTTGAGAGCACTTCCTTAACCTCGTCATAGCCCTCAAACGATTCCCTCGACAAGCAAGTTATCGCGTCGGACACTTCGCCGGGAAGAAGAGCTAACACGTTTTGCGCCCAAAGAGACCGCTCTAAAGCATTTCGCTCACAGACGTGTTCAAACTTGACGAGATACTTTACCATGTCCTCGCCTACCACTAACGGTGGCAGTTCGTCCCGAATTCTATAACGGCTGACCTGAATAGTCGGAGAAGCTACGCTAGGCGCCTGCGAACACTGTAGGATTGCCAATTCTATTCGTTTCAACTCGAGGCGCTCCTGTTTCTCGGCCTCCTCGCGCTCGCGACGTTCGCGCCTTTCAGCTTCCTCGCAGAGTGCTTTGATATCCGCCCAGGCCTCACCGACTTCCTCAGCTGACACTCCTTCATCTTTCATGATCTCAAGGATCGCTTGCTTTCGTTTCGCGCGACCCAAAGTAATGCCGAATTCCTCACAAATTTCGATGAGTTCCTTCAGTTTAAGGTTCTCCATCGTTCACGCTAGCCTCTTGCTGTTTGCCCCTGTTAACAATTTACTTGCCTTACCCCCTATAAGTCAACTAGCAAGACGCGCAAGCAATTTTAACACTGCCGTTTTTTCACCCTCAGCATTAACTTTGGTTTCAAAGCGCTCTGACTTTGCTGGAAACGATCAACGCTCACTCTAATGCTTCACACAACCCTTCTCTGAACTACTATAACCTGTGCTAGAGTAGTGTGGTGAGCTGAGGGGAAAACATCAGGCACTCACCACATCGATGTCACTGACGCCGGCCGATCCCGCAGCTGCCAACCACTGTTACGAAGCGCACCTCCGACGAGGTTACGAAGGGCGCCACGAAATCTCACCGCTGCTCTCACTGTTACGAAAGACGGCGACGCCAACACGGTCCCGAAGGCGCCACTGCTTCGAACTCCGCCGGGAAGGTCACCAGCTGTTTTGTAGCGTGTGTTTCTCAGCTCGCGACTGCTTATGCGCAGAGCTGATAGACGAGCGGACGAGACGACGGTGAGTTAAACAAGGTTTATGAACAGCATATTTACAGAGGCGTTACAAATTCGGCCCTGGGGCCGACAGCTTAGAGACCCGAAGAGCCGAGCTCTCCTTTTTAACACATAGGTCTACTGCTCGCGACGCGCCACAGGGCTTCTTTTATATGCACCGGGTGGATTCTTTGAGTAACCAAATGTCCAACCAGAAGCGCCGCTGGTCGTGAGGTCAGAATCCTCCAATGGGGTCGCCGCTGGGCCGCGTCATTCTCATCGAATCTCGAGCCGCTGCGCTGCACGTGGCTGCACCCAAGGACGAGTGACGTCGCCACGCATTGCGTCAGACTCGCCAGACAGGAAGGCGCTGATTGCTTGCTCGACGGGCTCACTGGCTGAGGTGACTCACTGTGCGTGCGCGGTAGAGAGGCACCGCGGCGTGATGACGCCGTTGAGTTGTTCGCGTCAGGGCGGGCTCGCGGACTGGCCTTGACACAGATTGCCTTTTTCAGAGGCATGGACGTTTGCTGTGGACTCGCAGGCATAACAGCGCCCCGACTGCTTCACCTTGTACCTTGTGACCTTGTAACTTGAATCCTTGGTTTACCATCAACTTGGTTGCTTGTGCAGCCGACCGAGCCGCAACTAGGAACTTCGAAGCTCCGAGGTGTTGCAGGAACAGCACCTCTTCACTCCCATTGACGTCTTCGAGGCCATCGATGATCTCGTCGACGGACGCCGTCCCCTCCGGGACGGCGACGTTGAAGCAGTGATCCTTGAGCGGGAGCACCGCAGGCCTTGACGCCATCCTCATTGGTCCCGGCAGGGGCCGACGACGATGGGATCAGGCCTCAAAAAAAACTGGCTTGCAAAGTCGCGAGTGGACACCCGGCAGCGTCGCCGCCGGATCGCTGACCGCATTGAAGACTAGAACGCCGAAGCTCCTTATAGCGGCATCCGTTCGTCCCTCGTAGTCATAAAAGTAGTGTGTAACTAGTCTTACATTTTGATCGCCAAGGTGGTGCCGGTGGGAGATTTCTCCTAATTAGTTGCCCCTAATTTCTTTGCTTAGAGAAAGTGTTTAACGCCCTAGAGTACTTGGTGCTATACTATGGGAGAGCAGAAAAACCGGGTTACTTGAAAGTTGGGTGTGTCAGGCAACTTAGACTATGATAGGGAGAAGAAAATAAAGGGCGTATATCCGTTACCCTTTTTGGTGGGCCCTCGTTTGCCAAGTACGTGGTTCTCTTCAAAAAGACGTGTTTTCACTCTTTTGTGTCCCGCAACTCTCCACCATATTGTAATGATATCCAAAGAGAGTTCGCGTGTCACTATATTTTTAAAGTCGCACAGGTCAGGAAAAACGAAGTCATGGCGTATCCACGGAGTGAATGGTGATGAGTGGGACGAAGCGTCCGTCCATCCATTCATTCGTTCATGCGTCCATCCGTACGTGTATATGCCCGTTTATCCGTGCGTCCGTCCATTCAACTTTCCGTTTGTCCATCTGTCCCTCCGTCCGTCACTCCTATCACACTCTAGGACGCATCGGACGAACGAACGCTTCGCCCCACTCATCACCATTCACTCCGTGGAAACGCTGGCTACACAGCACGAAAGGACGGCTGACCAGGTGAAGAGCTTCGTCCCTGGAAAAAAAACGCAGTTTTTTTTTCAGGGAGTATTAACACATAACTCACCTTTAAGTCAGCGGACACAGATGGTTGTGACATCGCGTGTTCCAGCCTGCAATTTCATTTTCAGCTCTCTGCTCTCATAAGACATATAGATTGAAATATGCGACTGCTTTCCTGTCTTGGAACTGTTTCCTAGAGGTCTTGTTTGGGTTTTTTATACCAACAATAATTCCGTCTAGAACGTTGAGTATACGTTGAGCATACTCTCTGATACCACTCGCGCACGTCTCGACGATGTGGGCTGTCACCGTGCCATTTAGCAGACCCAATTCTTTCTCCCGTACTTAACCAAATTCTCCAAATACACGCGGCTCATTTAACTCACTAGTGTCGTTGCCAGGAAACCTGCTTATCTTTTCAATCAATCAGCGATTGACGACATGCTGTGGAAGTCAGTCACGTCTACCTTGTATTTTATTTCAGCGCAATCGCCCAGTCAGTACACAATGACAAGGCCGACGTCATGGCAGCCATGGAAACGCTCTTCGCTTCCGGCATGGTTCACTTCGGCATGCTCAACGTGGCGGACTTCGAGAACTACAACAAGGGCGGTAGCATGTTGTACCTACAGGTAGCAGCTGTGTATGCTATCCAATAAGTAAGCATGCGGTGTTACGTCTATTAAGATGTAGTCATTCGCACCAGCGATTGTCATCCTCACTCAAAAAAAAGAAATAAAACGTGACAAGAGTGCCACCTACAAACCATTCAAATTAGGCACGTATCACTTCTTATCTGCACAGAATATCTCAGTGGTTTCTGCTGCCGTACATTCAGAGGCATTTCTGGGCATATACTCGTTATTTTTATGGTGTTATGGCGGTTCCCTGTGCACACAGTCACGCTTGGTGAGTGCGGTGCCATCAAAAGTAAAGACATTCGTGGAGATATCTTCCTGCAGGATCTAAGATATTGCAAATAGCGAATCCTAAACGCTTTGACGCTTCGTCATACTGCCTTTGTTTGTTACAGGCGGGGCCCGTGTGTTCACCAAAAGCACTCTCACTAGCGTTTTCGCATATGTGAGTTCAAGCAAATCCTCATGCCGGACATACTGTTAGTGAATATGACCGTCCAATTGCAAAGATACCTAACGCCAAAGGGTAGCCTCATGCATTAGGTGCAAGGTCTATTGTGTTCAAATCAGCTGCAGAAAGTCTATGTAGTCCATAGGTTTTTCATGCCCCCCCCCCAAAAAAAATGCCTCACTGCAACCTATAACGATATCTCAGAGCTAAGTACGCCATAACTAGGCAACCGCATCGCCATCGGGCTACGTACAAGACTATGCGTAGTATCTGCTCGAGGCCAGTATTATTAAGATTCAGGCTTAGCTTTCGTGATTACGTAGCGGTCACATGGTGCGAACACAAACAAAAGTACCAATGATAATGATTGTGCTTCCACCGTTTAGCTATGCACGGAATGCCACCAATCCAGTGCACTTCTTGGGTACTGTGTCTTATATTGAACAAGTTGTAACGCAAGCTTGCCAGAAGAACAATCCTTTTGAGTTTCAACATACCCATAAGCGAGAACGTACAATTAAGTGAAACTTTTTTTCGCCCTGTATTGTTTGTACGCATGTTCTCTTTGTGAAAAAGGTGGTGGATGAGTTCCTAAGAAGCAAGGGTGACTCCACAAGGCACTGTGCTCTGGGTGTTTCCCTCACTGATGGCACACAAGGCAAAGTTATCCTCGAAAAGTCCAAGGAAGCCACTGTGTAAGCTCTCGTCCTTCAGTGGCCTAATGAACAGCGTTCAGATTACCCAGATGCAAGCGTTAGAAGAAAGATGTTTTCGCTGCTCATTTTCTCCTTTTCGTACACAACTCTTTGCGATAACGAGACGACAAATCAACCATCTATCTCCCGCTAGAAGGAACTATGTGAAGCAGCGGGTGTTCACGCTTACACTCGCGACGGCGTTAACGCAGGCGCTAACCATGGCGTTGCGCTGGACTGAAACCTGGAGAGCGCAAACCACGCAATGATGAATCGATGGTTCCTACTGAAGCATGTCAATGGCTGCTAATGGGCAGTGAGGGACAGAAGGCTCTGGTTAGACACATAGACCCGCAGCCTGTAACACGTAAGCTGCGAATTCTTATTGTTCAACAACGCGCAGTAAAAAAATTCTACCACCGCTACTTTGAAGGTCAAGATACCGTGCCTAGATATAGGGGTGGTAAATGAAGGCTTGTGCAGCGCGGGCAGTCGGATTTAGGGGCGAAGCTTCTTAGGTTATGGTTCAGTACCTTGTCCTTTTGCATGTAGTATGCTGTACGTAGTATTATGTAGCTACTTCTAGTTTTATGAACTGCTCACTAGATAGGGTTTTGTGTATATGTCCTTGGAAATGGGTGGGGAGCGAGCATAAGCTAACAGAGGCTGCTTGCGTTGGCGTTGCGAGGCTAGACGGGAGAACGAAGGATAAGAGAGAGGGGGAAGAAGCACGTTTGTGCAGCAAGGGCTGTCATGCCGCACACCAGATTGAACTCGACCATAAGATGATTCACATCTGATAAGCAGTATCATCATCAGCAGCAGCCTGACTACCCCCACGGCAGGACAAAGGCATTTCCCATGTAACGCCAGTCAACTTGGTCTTGTGCTTGCTGCTACCACTATATACCCGCAAACTTCCTAATCTCATCTTCCCACCTAACTTTCTGTCTCCCCTCCACCCGCGTGCCTTATCTTAAAATCCAGTCTACGATCCCTAATGACCAGTGGCTAACTTGACTTCGCGCTACGTGCCCTGCCCGTGGCCTCTTCTTGATTTCGACTAAAATGTCCATAACACACGTTTCTTCCCTGACACACGCCTCTCTCCTCTTGTCTCTTAGGGTTCCACCTATTATTTATATTTCTATCACTCGTGGCGTCGTCCTCAATTTAAACTGAACCCTCTTTGTAATCCTCTAAATTTCTGCTCCCTAGGTAAACCGGCAAGATGCAGCTGTTATATAGCTTCCTTTTGAGGGAGAGCGCTAGTCTACCAGCCAAGATTTGAGAATGCTTGCCGGATGTACTCCACCCCATTCCTATTCTTATAGCTACTTCAATCTAGTTGTTAGGGTCCGCGATTACTAACTGTTCTACGCAGATGTACTCTTTTGCAACCTTAAGTGCACGGCTACCTATCTCGAAGCACTGTTCTTTTCCGAGGTTGTTGTACATTACTTTCGCTTTCTGCAGATTAATTTGAAGGTTTACCTTTCTGCTCTCCTTATGTAATTCAGTAATCATGAATTGCAATTCATCCACTGAGTTACTTTGCAATGCGATGTCATTGGCGATACGGAGGTCACGAAGCTATGCTCCGTCAACTCTCATCTCTAACTCTTCTCATTCTAGGCCTCTGAAAACCTTCCGTAAGCATGCGTTAAACAGCACCGGAGAGATCGTATCCGCTTGTCTTACGCACTTTAATTGGTATTCTGCCACTTTCTTTATGAAGCACTATAGTGGCAGTTGATTCACTGTATATTTCTTCGAGAATGTTTATATATCCTTCGTCAACGCCCTGATTCCGCAGTGCCAGAATGACTGCTAATTACACTACTGAATCAAGTGCTTTCTCGTAATCTATGAATAATATGTATAGTGGTTGAGTGTATTCTGAGCATTTCACGGTCACCTGAATTATAATATAAATTTGGGCGATTGTTAAGTCACCTGTTCGAAATCCTGCTTGATCCTTTCGTTTATTGAATTCTAATGTCTTAATTCCGTTTGCCATTACGTTTGTAAATAGTTTGCGAACGACGGAGAGCAAGCTGATTGGCCTGTAATCGATCAAGTCTTTGTCGTTCCTTTTCTTATGTACTAAGATGATGTATGCATTCTTCCAACATTTGGTACCCTCCCCATCCGAAAAAACTTCTTAAACAGGGGTACCAACTTAACTAACACAAACCATTCCCTTCTTTCAGCAGATCTAATGATACCTGATCCTCACCAGCAGCATGCCTCTTTGCATACCCTTCAAGGTTTTCCTGACTGCTTCTGCCATTACTGGTGGAATGTCATCTTACCCCCGTATTCTTGAACGTCCCTTCACTCAACGCTACACCTTCACTTGGGAAAGCCTATGGGAGCGCCGTCTCTTGGCACGGAGAGTCACTTCGTATCAGCGATAATCTGCTGCGATTCTGGAGTAGCGCAGCGTCATATTCAGCCGAGCGGTGGCGCAGTGCTCAACTCTGTCAAGTGAAGGGTGGAAGTCGAGTGGAAAAGCGTTTGTGAATACGGGGGTTAGTTACTGCTAGTTCTTATATTATGGTCCTGGTGTTTCCGGCTACTGTACAAGTCTCTGTAAAACTCCTCCGCCATTTTAACTATCCTGTCCATATTGGTAGCTACTTTGCCTTCCTTGTCCATAAGTGCATACATCTTGGTTTCGCCTATCCCAATTTTGCTCTTCACTGATTTGACGCTTCCTCCGTTCTTCAGAGCGTCTTCAATTCCCTCCGTGTTATACCTTCCTACATCGGATACGTTACGCTTATTAATCAGCTTTGAAAGCTCTGCTTATTTCATTTTGTCTGTTGTATTTAAGGCTTTCATACTTTGAGGCTTTTTAATGAGGTTCTTCGTCTTTTGGCACAGCTTGCTAGTGTCCTGTCTAGCTACCGTACCTTAACAACTTAGTAGCCTAGTAGCTTTATTTTTTACAGACATGTCCGAAGCGGAAGTGTGTTAAAATGATTATAAATCTTCATACAAATGCAATAACAAGGTGTAGGCATCAACAATTCGCGAACACGGGGTGTCACTTGTGCCGCAACAAGCTGACTTCTGTTGTTTATATTTCGTTAAAGGACCACTGACCAGTCCCTATACCAAATTTTAGTTAGACCGTAAAAGTTGTTGGGTGTCCAATGAGGAACATTTTGCGACAAAAATTTTTTCATAGGTTCATCATGAGCTGAGGAAACAGTTTTTTTTTTTTTTTTGGGGGGGGGGGGGGAAGCGGGGCGAAGCGTGGATGAGAGGAGGCAAGCTCGAAACCCTTGCCGCTCCTCCGCGTAACCTTCGCAAGCCAAATCTCTTCTCTCTCCGGGGCCCGAACAAGCCCAACCCCGCCCACGCAAGCGGCGTTTCTTTTTCTTTTTTTTTTTTTTGACTAGCGTTGTTTTGAGGTCTGCTGCCTGTTTCTGCGGGGTGGTTTGGAAACTCCGGCTTAGACGCGATAGAATAGACAGAGGAGGCGCTGGAATAGATGAGCACAATGAGTGCGCGAACGCGCAGGAGCGTTCCGCGGCTGTCGTCTCCTCGATGCGCTTACCGCGGAACCGCGGAGACACGAACGCATGCAAAACGCCGGCACATTAGCCCCGCATCTCGCTGCTATTCGCGGGGAAAAAATGAAAAAAAGAACGCTCACATTTCCCTATAGCCTATTTCCCTATTGCGTCTCATTATTTATCCAGAGATTTATTAATCTGTTCAAGCAACATATACATGAACAATGCATATTGTGTTAAATAATTTTCGCCATGTCACGTGCCACTGCTGGCAACGACAGAGCATAGTCGTCTACCTAGAGAACCAACGTCACTGCATTGCCGTGTACGTAGGGCCATTCATACGCGAACGTCATGCCCTCATTTTCTGGGCACGCACCCACAAAAGGTAAAGGGAGCAGCGTTCATCTTGACATTTGACCCATTTCCGCGGCGCATATGGTTGCAAATTTTGGCAGACGTGATCCTGAACGTCTCATCTACGCATGACACTTGTCGTCTCAAAATTGTCGAACTTGGTGAGTGGCCCTTTAATCGAGCTTGTCGAAACTACGATTCCAGCTGCACCCCATGTTCACTAATTGTTCAACTTTTCAAACTTTCATCTTCCCCCAAACTCAAGACGGACGCAAAGAGGAATGTACCAAAAACTACCTTGGGTCAGCCGTTAGTAACGCTATCTGTTCCCCTTCCCTCTGCATGTGCTCTATTTTTTGTGGTTCCCTCCTATCTATGAATCAGCAACTAGACAATATGCGTACCTTGTTCAACAATAGATCGATTAGGCCTCTACCTCTACTTAGGGCAACCTAACATTATATGATATGTGATTACCCGTTACACCCCGAGTTAATGATTGCACGAAGCACATTTTCGAATATACAGTTAAGATTGCCCGTTTACGGTCCCACCATGTCGAGATCTTGCACTCAGAAACACGATCCTATATTAAGAGTGATTATTAATGGAACTTGTATCACGAAAGCATTAGTATTCAGGGACAGACTTTATGCGTTATTCAACACTATTCCTAGCTTTAAATTAGTTATGGCCGTATTGTACGCAGAATCATGTCTACTTTTCGGAACCACAATCAAAAACTTGTTGATATACTAGCATGAATCGGTATTACTCTTGTTCAGACGTTTCTGACACATCAAAGCTTGGGATTTTTAACGAAGTCCCTTAAAAAACCTTAGCGTACATTGCGCACACCTCGCACATGCTTTTCTCATTCAGAAGTGACTCATCTTATATTTTCACTCATTCTACCACCAGCGATTTCCCGGGAATCACGATGGTCATCATTAAACTTCACGCGGGCAAAGTCGCCGGTGCTGCCGACCTGTGGCCTGTAGGTCCGAACCCCGACGGTGCCGACCTCAGCAAGTACAAGATCCTGACACTGGTGCGGGCCATTTAAGGCTTTTTCCTTACTTTTTCAACATGTAATAAGCGAGGGCAACGGAGATGTTACAATATGTTTCTTTATTTTTTTGGATGTAAAGTACAGGAAATTGCGCCGTTGCGAGGCGTCAGCTTGTATATAAGCACGAACATTTCTACGTCAATCGATAAAAGATATGCTGCGTGAACTGTACATATCAATACGACTATATTCAAAAACGCAGTTGTGTAGACACATACACATAATATATGAACAAGGTGATAAATAGAGACTGGATTTTTAATTATTCGAAAACCATGTCTTACGGCACTAAAATTAGGCCTGAAAGACGTTTTAGATGTGCAACATCGTAAATGAGGCACAATATTTTTAACATAAATGCAAACAATTTTGCAGGAGAATGATCTTCCGGGCTGCGTTAAACCGATTAACTGCTTATTGCTAAGTATACTTAACTGAGAGGTACGAGACCCCACGAGTGCGTCTCGTTTCTCGGTAGGGTCTGGTGTTCTCTCTTGACCCCGGGTGTAACTCGAGACGATGTTTGTATTAGTGGCACCCTCCGGCGGCATACCATGGTCGCTCGTGGTTGCCAGATGGTGAAGGCGAAATGGAACCAACAGAAAACGGAACTGTGTTCCCACAATTCCAAATTATGACGTGCGTGACCTGTGCTCCAGCAGTAAAACAAAAAAAGTGTTTTGAACACAGCCATGCAATCGTACGTTTCCTTCTACGCATCGAAGAACACCTGTAGTCACTCCGCTCGCTCTGTGGCATGGCGAATCATGTGTCCACCGTCACATCAACAGACTCCTGGGTGTACTTATCTTAGTATCGCTGAGAAAGAAAAAGCGCGTGCAAACAAACAGGCTGCTAAAAGGTCTGACGGGATGTATTGGTAGAATCGAATCAGGTAGAGCGATTTTTACCCTGGCTGTGAACACCTTAAATAACAAATTGCAAACGAAATTCAAGCCGCCTGCATATCATATTTTTTTCCCTTTTCTATAGCGGCTCTTCGTGTTTTCGCATTTGCCAACCACTCGCGCCATGTTGGCATAGTGGCACACGCTGGCCGGCACTTCCCAATTCATTGCTTCTAGCCACTGTTTTCCAAGAATCGGTTTATATCAAGAGGACTAGGTTGACAGCCTTTAATTTCCAAACAGCATTGCCTGACAACACGAATATTCGTCTCAAACTGCACCTCAAAGCGAAACTTTAGGATAAATCGTGTTTATAATCGCCGAATTTGAAAACACCCGCTTAAGGGCATTAGGGCAGAAACATCAAAGCAGGTAGTTATAGGCACAATAAATAAAGTTTAAATGCGCTTCTTGTGCTCGAGTTCATGCTCGTATATCAGAGTGGCCTGAAACAAGCGCAAAGAACTAAAACATTCGTTGCCTAAAATCCGTCCCTTTGTCATAAAGTAACTGATGGGCAACATGAAAAGTTTAGATTTGTATCATACAATCGACTTACAGACAGTGCTAAGCCAAGACCAAGACTAGTTTCTGACGCGCTAGTGAAGTTTCCCTGGCAAGTGCATGGGCTCGTACAGTGGAATTTCTCAAGTTTCTAGACAGGAGTTTTTAAAGTGCAGTGAATAAAACGCTCTCCTGTTGGGGGAGTTCCTTAAGTTTTTTTTTTTTTTTACAGGAGTGTTCGAACTATAATTTCTAGAGCGATGTTTTTAAGGAGAACTTTCAAAATAGAGATTCAAGGAAAAGTTTAGAAAGTACAGTTTGTACTACTATTTTTGGAGTTTTATTTCCTCCACAAGCACAATAAGATGGTGAGAGACGCTGTAATGGACTCGTCTAGGAATTTCGACAATTTGGGGATCCTTAACATACACCTAAATCTAATCACAGGGGCGTCTAGCAATTTGTCACCGTAAAAACGCAAACACCGTAATCGGGATTCCATCTTGCGACCTTCGGATAACCTATAGAACCCAATAACCACTAGACCATGGCACCTTGTCGCAGTTTCTAACGCTAAGGGGTGTTAGTAGTGTTTCCACGAAGAGCTTTGAAGTGCCGCTCTCCAACGAAATTTATTCATGACCAATCTTTATGTAACATTCGTCATGAAAATTCACTGAAGTAAACCTTTTAAGCATGGTTGTTTCAATAGCATTTTTAATACACTTTTTTAAAAAGAGTGTCTAGAACTATGCACGTAAGGTTATATTCATTTGACACCTTTGGTTTCGCTATCATAATCACTCACAACACACTACGCGCTGCGTTCAAATCAAAATAACCTGTTTCATCAGAAGACCAGGCTGCCCGAAAAAATACCCGAGCTTTTTTTTAATACTGTTGTACTGCAGGGTCGTGGAAGAATTGTGACCACCCGGAATTCCTTAATGCTCATATAAACCAGAGAGAGAGAAAGAACACAAGGAGAAAGGCAGGGAGGTTAACCAGGGCTGAGCCCCGATAGGCTATACCCTGCACTGGGGAAGCGGAGAGGGGAAGGAAAGTTATAGAGAAGAAGAGGAAAGGTCACTGACTGGGCCGACGCGTAACAGTTTCACCATCACAAACGATGAAACAGGCTGGTGTCTTTGAGAAAATGCAACAGTGCTTTCGTTGCCTTTCGGAAATTGGATGGGCAGCGCCATGGTCCCAATCCTTTCTCGACAGTGAAATAACTTCTGTCAAGTTGATTTAAAACACTGCTCAGGTGAAGCCTCTTGTTTGTGTATGCCGGGCACACCTTTTTTTAGGAGTTTGCTCACCAAGCTTCTTAAGCTCGGTGCATGTCCTTTGGCATGCGCACTAGAGGTGCAGCTGTGCAATGTACCCACTACACGCCCACCGTAACTTTCATAAATTAGTGAAGTACGGGCTTGTCACTGTGCCATTGGTCATTGTGCTGATGAGCGTGGTACCCACAACACATCTGTAAGGCACTGTGCGCACTTTGTGCTGCAAAGAAGGCTCGCCGATGGGCGGACCCCGAAGTGAGAGCCCGCGAAGCAGAGGCGGCCAGAGAACCTAGACTCGGTACATGCATCGACACTGCTTCTTCCAACTTTGAACTGCTACCTATAAATCGAAATTCCCTCTCCACGTCCCTCACCAACCAATAAATTGACATCTTCAAAAGAAAACGCATCTCGTAGCTTTGTAAGCAGTAGTAATATTCATGTATAAAATTGCATCGATTACATTATGTGTGTATATAAGTATATGATTGCATTTATATGTAAATAATATAACATTGTTCATATAAGTGTATATACAATCACCCCCATAAGCACATGCCACGTGTTTGTATAATGGTCGGGGATGGAGAATTCGCGGGTTATACCGATCAGTTCCGAGCAAGCTCTTCCATCGTCATTCACTTGAAGGAGATGACGGGGTTGCTTTTTTTTGTCAGCACGATTTCACCAAACTGTGGTTGAAACTAAATGAACTTGTCCCATCTTCACAACATTGTCAATTATGCGCTTCCACTTTCGACAATATATACGTTTCCACATGTGCGTGCTTTTTATATAATTATTTTTTTGTTTCCGCACTTACAGAAGACGCTTACCGCGGTAAGTTGAAGTATTTCTACATTTATGTTACCTCAAATATAATACCCTCAAATAATCTCAAACTAAACCAGCTATCCTCCACTATGGTCCAAGATTAACGAGTATACTCCTTTTCAAAAAATGATATCGCGTTGTAATTAGATATTTCTGTAGTAATAATTTTTTTTGCAAAAAAAAAAAGACTACCTTTCTGGACAACGTACTGACGCCGCCGAAACCGCTTTTAATATGCTGACAGCCAGACTTTGTATCTCACTCCAGAAGATAGCGCTGCCCAATACGTGACTTCACATGGCATTTTCTCGCTTAAATGACTCATTGCGGCGTATATAATAATTATTACGTCGAACAAGGGACTAAAGCCAGCCCAGAAGACTTCCATATACGTGTCATACGTCAACATTGAGCCCGACAATAATTCAAAGACATTCATCACTTTTCATCCTACCTGCTTATTCTTACATCATTGTGAGCGTCACGCAATATTATATTAGTTGTGCGGTTTTCTTATAACGGACTCACTCGGTGGATCTCTGCGGATGGTTGTGTCGTCCGCGATCTTCGACTCCAACGCAGCTCTCGCCGATCGGTGCTCTATTCTCGGACTCCTTCGTCTTTCATGCCTTATTTATACTCTCCTTTTTAAGTAATTGGTGTGATTTTTCTTTTTTATCTTTCTACGATTATTTTTATCGCCTTCCCCCTACAAGGAGCTTAGCCATGTCGATGGATTAGGCAGGCAGAAAATACCTCCTTATCCTTTCCTTCGAGAACCACTCATTCATTCAAACGAATTTGTTTTTCGTTGAGGTGGAACAGCGATTTCCAGGGCAGTCTTCATTTATCTGCATTTGTTAATTTTGAATCGTCACCAAAGTACTTCAGCCGCAGCACTGTGAGTGCAAAACACTACGAGTTGCAAACTTCGTTTTTGGCTCCAGTAAACCTCCCTCGTATTCTTTATTTCCTTCACGCGAAAACTTTGGCGCAGTTGCTTACCTTACCTCTGGTTTAAACATTGCTATGTGCAGTGAGTGTTTTGTGCAAGCGCCATTTTTTTTAATGTCCCGCTCTATTGCGCAAGGCAGGGAAGAAGACTACGAATCCCAATTTTCGCCAAAACCTTCACCATTTATTGCTCAGTTAACTGGCAATGAACTACAATAGAAGGGACATGCATGACAACCAAAGTTGGCACTCTGTTTATGCTAACACCTGCCGTTACCGCACGAATAAAGCAGTTTTATCTGGCCTATAGCTGAAGCCGGAAAAGACGGTCTTCGGTGAGACTTCCATGATAATTTGTCATAAAAAAAAACCAGAGGACTCGTGAAGTGGTGGAGGCTTACCAGATAAATAAACACGTAAATTCATGTATCAGCCAGTCATATGCGGCACTATCGCATAATCAAATACACCTTTTGGAAAAGATCTAGGCTTGCTCACGGTGCAGTTAGGTAAGGTGCAGTAAAGAGACACAACACCCTGAAGGTGTGCGTGCCTCTCTTATATCCGAAGTTAACTTCCCCTAGTAGAGAGAAGCCCCAATTGAAAGGCAGTGGGGAGGGGCTCCAGCAAGCATTGGAAGATCCTTGTTCTTCTGCTTCATCAGGCACAGTGAGCCACACGGCCCAGTGGAACCCTGTGCTTTAGAGAGCCACCTAATCTGGCCCTAATACCTTAAAGTAATATATATTTCTACTGCTGCTGCAACGTTGCATACTCTTTGCATGACCACGGCGGCGGTACTTCAGTCACTGGGCGGAGAGAGCCTCAAGGACAAGCTACAGGATATCTCGCAAGGAACGCGCTGGACGCTTCTGTCCTTCTCCATGGCGGTGCGCGCCTACCGAATGCGGGACAACTGGCGAGCGCCCGCCATGGACCAGCTGGCGCTGAGAGCCATAGAAATGGACTACGCCACCGTAAGTGAGCCTGCTTAGACTGAGTGGCCAGTTCCGCTATAGTAACAGGTGTATTTCGGCTTGTTTTTTCACCGAGGTGCTTGTGTAATATTCGAGTCACTTGTCATAGCTTTATTTAAAAGATTTTCTCCGGCCAACACAGCGATACTTAGTGCTCCTCTAGTTTAGTAAAAGCGCGTTTCTCGATCAATGGCTGCTTGAGCGTTGACATCAGGGACTTAAATGTAACACTATTTAGCACTGGCAAATGCGCATTAAGCAGAATTGGTCACTGTATTGTGGAGACCATGTTAAAAGGTGAACATTTGCAGATATGGGCTCTTGTTCGTAATTGCGCATATTATGTAATGTATCGTCACTGTACGAACAATAAATGTCTGTTTTTTGCCTTTTTGTGCGTATGAGTGTCTTTTGATTTTAATAAATTGAAGTTTTTTCCGCGAAAATGAAGAAATTTATTAAGCTTTTCCTTTGGTGCTTTCTCGTAAAATTTGTGCCATTTTTTTTCCTTTTTTGTAGAGGGGGGCATTTTTGGGTTGATGATTTGCTTGTCAGCTCGGCAGCATCTGGCAACTCTAACCAGTTACGTGCATAAGCTTGATGGAGCGGAATGATCATTATGACGTAAGTGATCGTGCACTACGCTGTTTTTTTTCTCTTTTCTATTTTATCTTGATCAGGTGTGCAAGCAGGATCGAGAAAAGACCCAATCCGATGACGTAACCAATTACGCCTACGACGCCGGGGCGAAATTTCTGGCCATGTTCGACGACGCGGAGACGTTTAAAACCAAGGTGAGCGCTTGAAAATTGGCGTAACCAAATTTTACCTTGCGCTGACAATCAATTTACAGTGGCGTAGCCAGAGGAGGGAGATGGGTTTAACCCCCCTTCCAGTATTTTTTTTTTCAATTGCTTGCGGATGTAACACGTACACGTATGGTAGAACCCCCCTCCAAACACCCAAAAAAACATTTCTGGGCTACGCCCCTGATGATTCACAAGGCTTGCTTCCTTTCTCTCGTTGGCGTAGTTTGGCAGCAGAGTGACAACAGTAAATTTTTGAAGTTTTCCGAAAAATACAAAAAGCGTTGATCTTTCTATCTGCATACGTAGCTCCAGCGTTAACATTTTGCCGTTTTACGGCGTGAGCATCTGAGACAATTTTTCAGGGAAGATTATCTTTCTCTTTCTCCTCTACCTGTTTCTGACAGTTACATGATGCGAACGGTGCTCGCCTATTGAAAACTACTTGTAACGCGTGAAACGCACACGCAAAGCATGACGTCATATAAGAGCACTAACTTTCAAGAAAAGTCTACTGAACACCACGCCCGTACACGCTGTGCTCATCACAGTCGTACATAGGTGCAGTACTTTCTCGGAGACAGCACAACACTTTGTCTGGCAGGTGTACAGATGGCGTGCTGACACAGGGTTAACCTAATGAGGATATCAAATAAAAAGAGCGAATATTTCATAGTGAACATAGGTGAGAAATAACATCTGATGAAGGTGTACGGAAAAAAAATGTGACGATTTAGAGTAGTATGTGTACTCTACTCGGTAGAGCGGGGAGCTCTCAGAGAACGACGAAGTCAATACGAGCAGCATGTGTTGAGAAAAAGTAGTTAACAATTTAGAGTACTAGGTACTCTACTATGGGAGGGCATAGAGCCATCCCGTGGGCATCACACTTTATAAGGCCCTGTTTACAAAAAAATAATAACAGTATATCCCCAGAGTGAATGATGATGACTGGGTCGAAGCGTCCGTTAGTCCGTTCGTTCTTCCGTTCATCCGTCCGTGCGACCATTCTTCCATGCGACCATTCATCCATCCATTCGTCCGTCCATCTAGTGAACACTCCAAGTACCGCCATCTCGCATCTTTTCACCATATATAGAAGTACCGCCATCTAGATAATATTCCAAGGACTAAACGAGAGGTGGCTACTACTACAACCACGAGACTAACAGCCCACGGCGTAGGGGCTCCGCCTCTAAAATTACGGATACGGACAGACGCCTGCTCACAAACATGCCTCAAACTTTTTTTTCTTGTTTAGAAAAATGTACTGTCACAGACGTCGATGTCGATAACATTTCACCAGAACATTTTCTTCTTAGCAATAAAATAACGATGATGACTAAACAGACTTCATTTACATGAACATGGATATGAGATGACGTGGAAAGAACATGTACATTCTATGGTTCACACAAACGCAGTCATACAAAAATGTGTCACAACAGGACAGATACACATATGAATATTTCAAGGTGAACTAGAGGCACAAATAAAACATGAATATGTAAGTTTCGCATGTTTACATGTTGGCATGTCATTTCTGCCATCGCATCGACACATCAGCCGTCCATGCCAGGCCGGCCGAAAGAAAAGTTTCACTCGTCTGTCACAGACCGACAGAAAAGGGTAAGACCAGTGCCGAAGCAATTCCTCTTCACCGAGAAAGAAGAGCTCCTCTGACAAAATAGACAGCAGCTCAGAGTACAATCGCTTTCCCGGTGTGTTTAGAAAAAAAATGTTTGACGATTTTGAGTACTTCGTACTCAACTATGGGAGATCAGTAAGCCATCCCTTGCTGGTACTCAACACTAGCTCACAAAAAACTGTCCCTGTGGACGTGCCGGACGGATGGGTGGTGGAGTTGTGCCAGCAATGAAGATATCTTATGAGCTTAATGAAGGTATGTACAACAACAAGCCCAAGTGACCGTAATCTACGTAATCTGCGTTTTGAAACGCGTTGTTGCAAGTTGCATCGCACTCTCTTCAATTAGTGCCACATCGGCGCGCTTTCGACTCGAACACACACTTTTTAACCAATGTTGTCTTCACCAGTCCTATTTATAGTGACACGACGTAGTTTTTTAAGCCATAACTGATACTAGCTGCATTTTACCGGTACTTACCTACGGAGCAGAAACCTGGAGGACTACAAAGAGGGTTCAACTTAAGTTGAGTACGACGCAGCGAGCGATGTAAAGGAAAGTGACAGGTGTAACCTTACGATACACGAAGAGAGCTGAGTGGTTGAGTGAACAAACCGGGTTAAGGATACCATAGTTGAAATCAAGAAGAGGAAATGTACATGGGCCGAGCACGTAGCACGTAGGCAGGATAACCGCCGGTCATTAAGGGTAACTGATTCCAAGAGACATCAAATGCATCAGAGGGAGATAGAAAATTAAGTAGGCAGATGAGATTAGGAAGTTTTCAGGTACAATGTTGTGGTATAACAGAAAGCACAGGAGCGTGTTGATTAGCGGAACATGGGAGAGGCCTTTGCTCTGCAGTGGACGCATTCAGGATGATGAAAAAACAAATTCAGTGATTTAGTCAACACCCAACTAAAAGCTGGTTTCATAAATGCTTTCTCGCAGACTCGAGAACGAGTCAAGCTGTTGCCCGAGAGTCATGGCGGCATAGCTGTGTACAAAGTCGAGTCGGATGACTTCGTGGGTGACTGCAACGGCGGTGAAAAGTTCGTGCGGCTGAAGTCTGTTAGGGAAGCCCTCATGTGAACTTCGTCACCGAGTCGCCCAGGGGCACGCATTGTGGATTCCGTGAGCATCGTAGCGAAGAAAGTGTGCAGTTACCGAGTACGACACGCGCCCAACTTGTTTAAGTGCCCACAGACCTTCTCCAAGTACTGCATTTTCATTTCTCTCAATCTCGCTTCAACGTAGAGGTGTGATCATTTTCGGCTTCATGTTGTTTACGATATGTCACATTTACGTTGTTGATCATATGTTACGCCGCCTTATTGCCTACTTTACTTGACTTTGTGCAATTAAAACAACGCACTCAAAACAAAGTCTTGTTTTCAGATTGGGAACATTGAAGCGCACGTGGCGATAGACTGATCGCAGTGTTTCACGATAATACACCAGAGCGAAATCTGGTGCTATAGAGCCTGCATGTGGGAGCTATCAGCGGGTGCTATCAGAAGCAGCTATCACCGTGTGGCTCGTGTAAACTTCTACGTTGCTAAGCTCTTCCAGTGAAAAGTGTGTGCAAAGTGTGTTGCTCGCACTCAAGCGATTGTGTTCTTTTAGGTCAGCGTTTTGTAGAGTTACTGAAGCTCAAATGTAAACGAATCTGCTGCCAGTTTCGCTTCGTACAACGTTACGATTCGTTGCTTCGCCCTTGTGGTGAGAACGTTACTTTTTGTTTAGATATGTAGAGGTTCTCCCCCCCCCCCCTTTTTTTTTAGTCTAACCTGGACGCGTGAACGTTAACCGCTGTGTGGATAAGCGCCGTATACTAGAGTACAGCGAGGAAATGAACGAGAACGCGTGAGTGTGCTTGGTGAGCAGTCCTGTGCGTCTGTCTTTGCTAGGCTGTTCCTTGAACCAGGCACCACCATTCATTCTTTGAGCATCGCTGCCATCATTCTTTTTTTTTTGAAGGCTGCTATCAAGTTATAAAAAAAAATCAGTTTCACAGTGGCGAAGCAATGAATACGATAGCAACACATTGTAATGTTATACGAATTAAAGCTGGCAGCTAACTCTTTGGATCCAATATCGCGTTACTCAACAAGCCGCCTGTGCAAGTGAATATGGCCGCGGCTGGGAGGTTTGCTCTTTTCGCACAGTCTGTTTACGTTAAGAGCCCAGCACGTTGAAGGGTTTATGAGCTGTTCGCACTGACGCCTGCCGAGATAGCGCGCGCCAGCGATCGCGACCGCGCTTATTGAATCAAAGTTGACAGCGGCCACTTGAGCAATCACCGCTGTGAAGACACCTCAACTATAACAGTTTCGATAAAGCCGAAAACACCGTGTTTAACTATAGTTATAGCGTGAGAACAGAACGACGACACAGAGACAAGGACACGAAGGACTTCTTGTCTCGGTGTCGTCGTTCTGTTATCGCGCTATAACTATCGTCATGTCATACCAATTATACCAAGCTGCCACACTGTGTTTAAGCCATATTCCCGGGCACGGGGCCTGACGGCTGTCGCACCTCCCGGCTAAATTCGAGTGCTGTGGCGCACTAGCGCGCTGGTAAACGAGTTAGGCGCAACAAGAGTGGTTTGGCACAAGATGGCGCAGATAACCAAGTTTACATCGGCTCGACGTGCACCGTGGCTATTCGCTTTCTCGATTCTCCGCCTCGTCTATTAACGCGACAGCTGCCGAGAAATAGAACTTGCTTTCTTCCTCTAGAATAGCGATAATCAACACAGTCGAACGTGACGAAAAGAAGTCTGACATCACTGCTGTGTACAGTGTCCCAGACAGCAAGCTCCGTTCGACTGAGGAACAAGGCACACATTAAGGCAAGGGCGGTGTGGAAAATCCCGGCGCATGGCGAGTACAAGTTTACGTATGAAGCTGTCGACAGGTTTTCAGATCAATAACGTATTTTATCACGTGTCGCCAGCCTCGGCGTATAATCCTCACTCTCGAACACAAACCACAGCAGTGTAAAAACTAACAAAAAAACTGTATTGCCGTGAAGGCACACTTTCTGCAGCGTCGTGAGTCAGCGCCACGAAGCAAACTTGCGCGCTAAAATTCGATCAGAGGAGAATACTGTAGTTTCTTAAATTTCTGTATAAACGCATGCAATATATCGAACTAAGTCTGGTGTATGTGCGAGTTATATATATGAATGTGTGACTGTACAGTTAGGAGTCCCGAAATTCAAAGACTCTGTCCTGGCCATATGTCGACACACTCCCTCCCGGGTCAACTCAATCCGACTCAAAGTGAGATCAAGCCGTGAGGCTGTGTCAGAGTCCGGGTGAGTAATATTTAGATAAGTGAGTTTGATCGTGAAATTGTTTTCTGAATCTGAGTGAGTCCGGTTGAGGAACACGTTGATGAGTACGAGTGAGCCCCAAGGGCGAGGTATACTTTATGAGCGAGTCCGAGTGAGTTCCACGTTGTTTTTGCCGGCATCTCGTCCTATTTACTCAATTTCAGCATTAACATCAGCTTTCTGTCGGCTAATATTTGTACAGATTATTTGTACAGACTCACACAACAACGCAGTAGTGTTCATATGACAGCTCAATAATAATGTAACAGATGCGTGAGTTACGGGGGGAGGGGACTGGTTTGATTTTTTTTTTTTTGCCATTCGCTTTCAAAGGAAGGTTTAGTTAAAAACACCTCATGGGAGTCATCGATTTTTATTAAAATCCGCTTTGTGAATTGCGATCACTGATAACTCGTATTTAAAGATACGAGATCAAAAGCTCCAAGGAGAGCATAGATTATGCCACACATGATGGTTAAAGAGCATTGACACCTAAGACGAAACAGGTAATATAGCACGCTAACAGACTCGTGAATCGACCCACTCAGACTCACTCAAACTCATATAAAGCCCCGAGTCTTGGTCTTAGCGACTCAAAGCAACTAATAATTTGGTGAGTCTGAGTCCGAGTGAGTACGACTGAGGAAAACTTTAGTGAGTGCGAGTTTGAGTGAGTACGGTTGATGAGTTCGTACTCACTCAAACATTGATGAGTGTGAGTCTGAGTGAGCCCTAAGGACGAGGTATGTATTATGATAGTGCTAGTGAGCCGTGAGGGCAAGCTATGTGTCATGAATGTGTGCAAGTAAGCCCTAAGGGTGAGGTACGTATCATGAGTGAATGCGATTGAGCCCTAAGGGTGAGGTATGCATTATGAGGGAAGGAGAGTAAGCTCTAAGGGCGAGGTATAGATCATGAGTGCGAGTGAGCTGTAAGAGCGATGTATGTATTATGAGTGAGTGCAAGTGGGCCCTAAGGGCGAGGTGTGTATCATGAGTGAGCGTGATAGCCCGAAAGGTGAGGTATGTTTCATCAGTGACTGCGATTGAGCCCTAAGTGTGAGGTGTGTATCATGAGTGAGTCCGAGTGAGCCCTAAGGGCGAGGATCGTATCATGGATGAGTGAGTGAGCTCTAAATATTTCTGACCTATCAAAGAGTCAAGAGAGAAAGAAAGAAAGAGAGAGAAAACGAGAGAAAAACCAGAAATTGGGGCACCCTTAAGCGTCACCTTTAAAAGTTGAACGCGATAGCAATATGCTCTCCCTACTGCGTGCTTCAAGCAGTGCATAAACGTTTTCGAACTTCCTATACACCCGCTACGGGGCCTTAAGGAAACAGACGCATTGACGTGCATGCCTTTTGTAATGGGCGACCGGCTTTAAACGATGAAGTCATTATGGCGAGCACATGTTCCGACTCCCAAAGGCAATGTACGCTTGTGCCACGCATTATTACTGCAATATTTTATCATGTATTGTGAAGCATGTAAGCAGGATGCGTGTTTGTAAAGCACGGAAGTTACTTTCCCATGCGTTTCTAAGCAGAGCAAGTTATTTTGCAACAGGACAGAAAGGTGGCCTAGGTGGTATTTAGTACAGATTTGTTCAGCGAACTGGAAGTGCGGGAACACAAAACATACAGAGGAAGAACTACACAGCTCTCATGCTGTGTGGCTCTTTGTCTGTTGTGTTCCCGCACTCCCAGTTCACTGAACAAATGGGAAGTTGAACAGATATTTGTGTTGCGCGAAAAAAAAAAAACACTGACAAAGGAGAGTGAACAGTACGGGCGCAAACTTCAACAGTGCAAATAGAGCACCAAAGCAGCTTTATATGATGGAGCCGCTTTGATATTACGTGTACACAGTGTAAGTTAGCGCCCGTAGTGTTCATTGTCCTTCGTCCATGTTTTTTTTTTCGCGCAACCTGAATGTGTGTTCAAGAATGCACCAACTTGCCCAAAATAAGCCTTTACTGAAATAGGGAGTTATTACCACGAAAGTGTTTTATGCCGGTGTCTATCAGGGATCCACTGACGTATTTCCGTCACGGATATAACGTTGTAAAATATACACTAACAGATTGTAAAGAAAAAGCGAGAAGGCAAGAATAGGTGGCGCGGATTTGAACCCGCAACCTATGGATTCGCCATGCACGGTGCTGTCCACCACGCCTCAGAGCTTACGTTGCCGGTTACGCCAAATGCAAGCCATTTATATACACCGTACGCCGTTTAGAGGCTACTCAGAGCTCCAAAACTAGGGTGTTTCTGTTGTCAGTATAGAGATGGCGCGACGGGCTCGCGGCGGGCGTGCTCTAAAGGCGTCGCCTCTACGAAGCGCCCACTCCACAGTGCGCGGTCTCACCTGCGCGCGCGTCCATCAGACTCGTAATTTGGAGAAAAACAAAGGTCACTTCGCTCGCTTCCGCGGCCGCGTTTGCGAAAGGAGCGCGGGGCTGACACACGATGAAGGAAAAATTGTGGCAGTCATTCGCGCTTGTCCTGTGTATACCTGTCTGCTCGCTTGGTGCGTCTTTCTGTTTAAATAGCGCACTTTGCGTGTCGAGCTGTCACATTTGTTAGTCCGCACTTGTCCTGTGTATGCTAATTTCGCACGTGATTTTCGCTTGAGGTGTGCGTTGCAAGTTTCGAGCTGTTTGCCGTTCATAACGTGGCTTTACAATTTGTTGCTGTAGTTGAAACAATGCACAATAAATGCTCAACTACCCATGTTAAGATATGCTTTCACTTTCGTGATATACCGGTTCGAATATAGGGGGTGAAGCCAAGTTTTTTTTTTTCAGTATTCACAAGCAGACGTAATAAATGCCCCGTAATAGAAAAAGAAAGACGCGAGACTGTGTTGTAGAACACCTGCTTCCCACGCAAACGACCCGAGTTTGATCCCCACTTGTACCGGGAATTTTTATTATTTCTTTTTCTTGCATCTTTCTCAATTTCCTGGTCACACACAAGATTATTTCAGTGGAGCCCTGACTTAGGGCCCCACCCATCAAGCTCATGAGCCCTGTCCCACACCCTTGCAAATAAAGTTTTTTCTTCCTTCCTTCCTTCGTTCACAACCAACGTTGCTGACGCCGGAATTCCTGCGATACCATCTCTTCAACTATGTCGTGTCGAAGAACGTTTAATAAGAAGTTAGTGGGTGAATATCAGACAGTTCTTTATTCCAGGAACCCTCCGCCCTCGACCGTTCGCCGGGCTGAAAGTTCAGAAACCAAGCACTGTCTATAGCGATCTGTCAGAAGAGAACGCGAAGTAGGGTTGGTAGTTTTATAAAACGTGCACAGCAAGCATTACGTCAACACTGCGTTAAGTTACGCTAAAGTGGTATTACTCTAAGTCGCATGCCAAAGAACTAAGCTACTAGCATTGCTTCGTATACTACTCCAATTCATTGCTATCGCATTCATTGGTTCGCATTTGCGGGTGAAGGTGACGTTCTTTTGAAACGATATAGATATGATATTCCGCAGATAGCGTATTTTAAATGCATGATGCTTGTTAAAGAACTCCGGCGTTCTTTTTACTTCGAACTATACAATATTATACGTTAGAAGTAATACTGGCAATCACGTAAAACATGACGGTGTTCGGTTAGCTGAGAAACTCTTGAATATTTTAAATTTACCCAGAAAGAATCAGTTAGAGAGGATATGGCAGCCTTGCAATGCTTCGTTCAACATTCGACGCTTCTGATTACAGTCTGGCATACGAATCATTAACGTAGTTATTGAAAGGAAGAAATCAGGGGGTCTAGACCCCCCCCCCCTTTTGTGTTCAGGCTAGGGGGGGACATCCTTTAAAGGTGTCCCTCCTTGAGATTTAGTGTCAGAACGTTATATATCTGAGTTATTTGATAGGTAACACGTTCTGCTATTTTTAAAAGCTGATTATATTTTAGTGACCAGTGTATATCTATAACCTGCGGGAGACGATGGAAACCACAAAAGTCGCTTGATGTGTCGATCGCTGGAGCTCGACAGCATGCTCGATTTCTGAGTCATTTCAAAGCATGGTTTATTTTTATGCATTGAAAATACAACCCGCTACAGAAAAAAACGTGCCTGATACTTCTTATTTAGGAATCGGTATAACACGAAAGTAAAGCATATCTTCAGAAAGGTAGTTGATCGTCTATTGTGCACTGTTTCGCCATAGGGTACAAGGAATGAGTGCTACAGTGACTAAATGCAATGTCACGCGAAGAACGGCAAACAGCTCGATAAGACAGATGCTTGGGCTAGTTGGTGATTGGGAATCAACATATTTGCACAGCGCAAGACTACTAGTAGTTACGACGTAACTACAGAAGAAAGGACAAGGACAGAAAGAGCGCTTACTTCAACTGAAATTTTATTACCAAAAACGCTAGAAATATATACTTGTGACAGAACATCCCCGCGCAATCGCGCAACCTATTGCATCACAGCAAGATAATCATCATCTCATTGTATGGTTACAACGCCGCAGCTGGGCACAAGTTCACAATCTATCTGTCAAAGCCAGAAACTCGATTTCTTTTTTTAGTCGGAGCAAGCAAAGGCATGCTGATACATCGATCACTTATAATTTGCATATCATTGGCCTCTATAATTTCTCGTGTTAGCTGGTGACAGTGTGTGGCTAAACAGTGCACTTTTCGAATTCTGGTCTGCATGCCCCGCCGCGGTGGTCTAGTGGCTAAGGTACTCGGCTGCTGACCCGCAGGGCGCGGGTTCGAATCCCGGCTGCGGCGGCTGCATTTCCGATGGAGGTGGAAATGTTGTAGGCCCGTGTGCTCAGATTTGGGTGCACGTTAAAGAACCCCAGGTGGTCAAAATTTCCGGAGCCCTCCACTACGGCGTCTCTCATAATCACATCGTGGTTTTGGGACGTTAAACCCCACAAATCAATCAATCGAATTCTGGTCTGCAACCACAATCTCTAGAATGGATGCCCAGATGAGCTTGCACAGCTGAGTATACATTGTAATGATGCTCCTTTGAACGCTCATTTAGGCACCGGCCCGTTTTCCCAACATATATCTTGCCGCATGACACCGGGAGCAAATAAACCACGGCTATCACACATACTACGAATAGGCTTCTATGTTTGATGGTGCAGCAGCTCCTCCGTGCGGACTGCGCATTCACCCGTTTGCAGAGCGCTGAAAGCTTTTCTGGGGCAGAGAAAACAACCTTCACATCTACCTGATCACCTTTTTTTTTCAAATTGTGAGAAATCCTGTGTAGATAGGGAATCAATGTGGCCTATAGTACAATAAAGAAAATATGCTGGGTGGCCTAGTGGTCTGTGCCACGCGCTGCTAAGCAAGAGGTCACTGGTATAGCTCCCCGCAACGAAACATTTAGAGGCGAAGCTTCTAGTGGCGTCACCCGTTCGTCCCCGTGGTCGTTCGTTTGTAACTATTGCTCGTAGAGTCTACAATTCGGCCATAAATAGCACTACTTGTACTATATAACGAATGCATATACGCTGAAAATGCCAAATCGTCTTACACTAGAGCGCGTTTTGTAGCCCTCTAATTGGTTTCGGTAGACAGCGGTAGTTTACTTTTTCGGCCGTTTCCGATTGCCTAACGTTTATTCAGACGCCACCGGCAGGCCATTCGGAATCGTCGACGCACGCGACGGGGACGTATCTTGTGATGTAAAGTTTCACGGCTTTCCAAGTCTCAGTCAAGCGAAAGGACGTCGACGTTAGGAAGTACGGGGTCCCGTTCCACGTCGTCTAGGTGTGCAGTAACGAACGTTGAGAAGAGCGAGCGAGAATTCGGTGGCTCGATCAACGTCTCGCTCTAAGGACTGGAGGTACTGCAGCGTGACGGTGGCAGCCGGTGTTGCTCGGGTGGTAGAAATTCATCCGCCAGTCTTTCTATATTCGTTGTTCTTCGTGTGATAGAACTTGTTGTCTCTCCTTGGCGTTCTTTAATACATAGAGAACTCTGTCCACTCTCCATCATTCACCCCGTGGACTATGCCATCATTTTGTGTTCCGTTTATTTTTGTGCGAATCTGGTACGGGTGGAGGCTGGGTCTGTCCATCACTCCCTCGTCCTTCCCGTGGCGTCCACCCCTTACAGCGAATGCACGTCCTTCTCCCCCATCTCTCTCTGCTCTTCTACGCTTCCCGGCTCCTCTAGGCATCTTCCGCTCTACGGAGCGGTGCGCACGACAGGTGATGCGACTGCTGCGTAATCGGCTGGGGGCGCCACGGTGGTTCCGCGGTATGGAATGACAAAGCGCGCGCTCCTCATTCTTTTTTACGCAACGCCCAACGAGCGCCAGTGCAACGCCGCCACCAGGGTGATAGCGTCACCAGAAGAGCTCAATAAAGTACACCATCTCCCACCCAAGCAAACCATCTCCCTGCTGCTTCGCACATGGTTTCCTTTAGCGGAAGACGTAATTTTTCGCAACATGTATATATACTTTACAACGTCATATCAGCGATGGAAATCATTCAGCGGAGCCGTGGTGGATCACGGCCCTGGTATTCGCAAAAACGTAGCATCAAACTAACTCTTTCTCTTCTGGCGCCTGGAAAGATGACGCCACCTAACGATTATTAGAAAGCACTTACAAATGCGCATTGTATGTCTCCCGAGATAGGCGACGTGCCCATAACCACTCGCTAAGTCTGCAACATCGATTATTTGAGTGTGGCTATCAAAAACGGTGGTGAATCGAGCTGAATGCTGTGTTGTCGAAACTTAATAACGTGAAGCTAGAGTGAATGAAAGCATCAGTTCGGAGCTTTACGAGCCACAGAGCGCGCGGCGGCCGCTACAGATTCGAGGTGCACGGGCGAACAACTGCTTCCACCAGTACAGCCATGTTTTTCGGACCCAATGCCGGCTTCTTCCGCGGTACTGTGCTCTCTGGGGCTGTGCCGACTACATGGGGAATTTTCGGCCATGTCTTACCAACAGTTTGTACTTTAGAGATGCAAACTTGATATATACGAGGCACAGTTACTTTATTTCCTCCACGATTTCCATGCTAAAACAGGAACAAGCTAGAATTCTTTCTTTCGTATCATGAGATTCACAAAAAAAAGTGTTTTCTATAAAAATTGGGGCAACGTCGCCAGGCAGACCACATTTATAAAACGCAGGGATCACTTCAACCTAAACTCTTCTGGCAAGACTTTGTAAAGGTCGTGCGGACGAGCAACGGGTTCTGAACATCGGCACTACGTCTCGCTTCACAAGAACCTGCACTCGGAGATCGCGTGTGCTTGGCTCTCCTGCAAGGAACTCGTGAAACAGAGTTATAGGTGACTGGGGGCTGGCACCTCAACGATCAGAAGCAGGCGAAGGGGTTTTCACTCCTCGCGGCTTCTTCCGCCAGGCGGATGGCTTGTTGCTGTGAAGCAGGGTCCTCGCTCCGAAGCAGAACTTCCCAGTCCTGTATACAATTTATATTCGATGTAGCCATCTGGGCAGCTATCACACTCCAAACCTGGTCTGGGCATATGATGTTCAGGAAGAGGATAGGCAAAACGATAGTTACGACCAATGTGGTGCTAGAGGGACCCGCGGCCACAAATCATCCCCCCGGTGACGTCATCAAGTGAGATCATTTAGTCCAGAACGCGAAACTGGTAACGTCATAATAACGTGACGTGACGTAACATAACTGTGCCGTCATGAAAAAAACGTAGCTTGGTTAACGGTGAACCAATAAAGATGCAATGGAAAACGAGGGAAGGTGCCTCCAATTCTGGAGACAGTGGAAAACTAGGAGCTGCAGAAAGCTTTCGGAGAGTGGGAGATGGCTTTCGCTTCGTGCGCATGTGACCCTGATAGCTTTAGTTGCAGCAGGACGCACGATGTCAAGCACCCTGCAGACGGGGGTGACTGGCTGTGCACGTCGCAGGCCCGCCGGACGGTTGTGAATGTATTGTCGAAGTTGGAACTCGCGAAGGTCGTGATACGCGGAGAACAATTTTGGCGGCCAACCACGGTGTGCCGTAGCGTAAACGTTGAATATATCTCCTTCAGTGTCGCAAGTCCCCATCTTTAAGGTATTCTCTTACTGCGCTCATTGCCCGACTCGACAAGCTCGCCTAACCTCAGCCTTGGTTTGTAATACACTGTAAACGTATTTCAGAGCATTTCCATGTGACACGCGCAACGAATACAACATAAGAGTACTGCATAGATATTAACGATTGTATATACAAATTACAAATGCACCAGATGTCAGTGATGTCTTATTTTATTGGTACCACGGTGCCGTAGCGAAGTTCAGCATTCCCGGCAGGAGAGGCGTGAGCAGTGAGCGTAGTGGATACAGCCGCAATGGACCCGTAATCAATCCTGAAAAACAAGGTCCCACTTTGGCGTCACTACAGATAATTAGCGACTCTACGTATTTTCTCGCAAGCCGAATATACGTTCAGTAACTTCAGTACTTTCTTTCACCTCGGACGGCGTCCATCTGTGTTTTCAGAGATGAATACTCGTTCCTTCGCATTTATTGCCCGTGCGTCCACAGAGAGCACGACGGACCTGTCTTACAGTATACATATGCCGCGGACACAGTACTCTGAAAGAGAATAAAAGGTAAACAAAACCACTGCACACAATGGAAATATCAGGGCTCGAAAAAAGATGTTTGCAGAAGTGCATCATGGCGACGTCATTTTTCTGTGATAGATGTAGCATGTAGGCCTACTAGCGCACATAAAGCGGCCAAGCACTTTGGATCACTCAAACTTCGTAATCAACTGACCTTGCCAGAGGTATGGTGGCATACCTGCAGCATATATGGTGCACCGGCCTCTTATAGCCACACGCATCCAGCTCGTCTAGTTGAATGAACGAGACACGAGGTGGGTCGTAGGTTGGCAGAATTTAGATAACTATTGGAGTTGGTGAGCGCTCATTTCAAGGCGAAATCATCAGATTCCTCGCCAAACACCGAAATCTGTCTTTTCCATTTACTTGTGCTGCTCTCTGCCGCTTTGGTAGCGTTTGCTTAGGGGCTAAAAGAACCGGTATAGCAAGAACAAAAAGCTCCGAGACCAGGGGGCCTTTTGCGACATTGCCGCTAGAGAAAAAGCGAAGGCACCACGGCATCGTGAAAATGACTATACTTATAACGATAACTGTGATTTAACGTCCCAAAACCACGACATGGTTATGAGAGACGCCATATTGGACGGTTCTGGGAATTGAGACCACCTGGGGTTATTTAACCTGCACCTAAATCTAAGCATACGGGCCTCAAACATTTTCGCCTCCTCCATTAAAAATGCAGTCCCCTCAGCCGCGTGAAGAAGGGGGAATTGACCGTAAACTGCGTCAAGCGTCAGAATGAGTGATGCGAGAAAGTCGTCATTTCGTGTTGACGTGACGTTATCATGGCGTAGCGAATTACCAAAATGCTTGGATAACGTCGCACAACTGCTCCGTTACATCACGAAGTAATCACATGATATCGTCGCTTGGTCGAAAATGGGCCCATCACAGTGGCAAGGCAAAAACTAGGTGACGCGCAGAAAGCTTGCAATGGTCCGATCCGGGACAATGCGAAACCACATTAGGTGCAGAAAGTTTTCAGTGGTTGAAAGGGTAAATCCACGCATGGCTTTTGCAATCACCTTCATCTTCTTCATCATGCCTGACGAATGCATGAGGTGCTCTGTCAAGTTTCTTTTAGGAGCGAAGCTCCTTACGGCGTGACTGTCACTACTTCGTATGTATGTATGTATGTATGTATGTATGTATGTATGTATGTATGTATGTATGTATGTATGTATGTATGTATGTATGTATGTATGTATGTATGTATGTATTATGTATGTATGTATGTATGTATGTATGTATGTATGTATGGATGAATGAATGAATGAATGAATGAATGAATGAATGTAGCCACCGGTGGCACATACCCGCTCTAGAGTGGGTATGGGGCACAGGGGTTGCGAGATGGGAGTTGGCAGTAATTGGAGTGTTCACTAGATGGACACTCGGACAGACACTCAGACGGACGGACGGACGGACTGTTGGTTGGATGGGCCCTCAGGCAGACGCACGGACAGACGGACAGATGCATAGATTGAAGCACGGACGGTCGTGCGGACGGACAGAAGCACAAACGGGCTGGAGGACGCTTCGCCCCACTCATCATCATTCACTGCGTGGATATGCTGTGTTTTTTTTTTTTTCAAATGCACAGCTGCACATATAAAAGGTGCGGCGTTTACGAACACAAAGTAAATGGAAAGTCCATGGCGAAGTTCTATTTGCAGCGTGATATAGAACAACCGATATTCTAGCATACGTTCTAATAAGCACTCATATAAAACCCCTGCCTTACCATTCCTTACCATACACGGGCAAAACCCCAAATAGTAGCCTCTTGGCGATGGTCTTCTAGTGCAGCGATTGCCTCGAAGCGATCTCCATTGGCATGTTGCTGACCTTCGTCGGAAAACACAACAAAGCAAGGCATCGCACTGGCTGCTTCTTTCGCATGGTTGACCGACGTTTCTATTCTGTTTTCAGAAGATGAAAAACGTGTTAGTTGCATAGGTCGTCCAGATTCTTCATAAGCACGCCAAAACAAGCCACGCAAGTCTAAATTCCTGCTAACGTGCAACAGCTGGCCCGGATATTCCCAATATCAACGACAGCATGCCCTTTATAGCCCACGTGGCATGGCAAGCCGTGCCAGAGAGCCTCGCGGTGGACAATCGGCGAATGAGAACAGACTCAAATGGTATAAAAAGCATGCTTGATTCTTCCGCCATACGAATCGGTTTAACGCTAAAGTGAAACGTGTCCTTGCAGAAGTAGCTGAATGTTTAATGCGTGATGATTTAAGCTTGCACATTGTCTGTTGGTTTGGCAGCTAAAGCGCCGTTTAACGTGTATGCATCCACACAGACGCTTGGTGGTGCATATTTATCCCAATGAACAACGTCCATGATCGAAGATTTTACAAACCCTTGTGGTAGGTTTAGTAGCTAATGGTGAGAGCATAATCAGAAAAAGTGGCGTAATAGCCAGAAAAGCGTCGCTGATCCAACACAGATCTTGCTTGGCTAAGGGCGCTATCCCGCGACATGTTGAAATTGAAGGAAAAGCAGCGTGCATCGTGTCCCCTGTAGCCTGGCCGCGATTTTTTCCGGGCCGGAAGTAAGTGGGAAATTTGTTGTTAGCCCTCATCTCCCAGGAGGAGCCGGATTTCGAATCAAGCGCGCGCGGGTGCAACAACCGGAAGCCGCCATTTTTGTCCCGGAAGTATGCACGCGACAGCGAGTTTGCTGTTGGTGGGCCGGTGTTGCTTTCGCTTATTCTTAAACAACGCCTGCCTGTAGCGCTGTAAACCACTGAAGTGTATAAGAAAGGTCTTTAAGAAAGACATTTTGCGAGAAGTTACCGTGAAATCTTATCAAGTTTTGCTTGTCTTACCAGGAAATCAGCAGTGAAATATGATGAGTTGGTAGTGGGAATCACCTGCAATTTTTGTCAGCTCTTCTTTAAAATGAAATCGAAGTGCCCGCTGAGCGTGATGCTTCTATATCAACACTTTTTGACCATAAAGCTGGCTACATTGCACCCTCTTTGTGTCTGATTCTGCGGCGGTGAATACGTTGTGCGACGTGCGAGTAGCATCAACTGCATCGCTGTCGCAAATCGGCAAATACGTTCATGTTTTCTCACGAACCGCAACAAGGGTTCGACTTTTGTTGACAGACCTTTTTTATTGCAATAGCAATTACGTGGACACTGTCCGCCACTGGATATACCAACAAGTGACAGATCAATCTCTGTATGCTTCATTTTCCCTCTTAGTTGTAGTCAGAGGCATAGGCCAAAACTTTTTTTTTCTGTATCGGGGGGTACATTCCCTTCATTGGGGGAGGGCACGATGTGGGGGGGGGGGGGCGCACCCCCTGGCTTCGGCACTGGTTGTAGTGGGCACCTCACACTCTCTTTTGAATAAAAAGAGATGTGCAGCCCGAACATTGCCTATGAACTATTGAACAGTGACATCCGGCGTTCCAGCCCTCTACAACCCGCGTGACATTGAGCAAACATGTTTCCCGTAGTGCTACATTTGGCTTTCTGCTTATACAAACTGCATTCAGTCATGCCTGAAAAAGAGCAGCCCAGCACTACGAAATTCGACATGCCTGCCTCAACCAGAACACCTTTGTGAATTGTTACTATACCCACCAGAAAGATCCGCACATGCTCACGGGTCTTCATAGCGACGAGCGTTGAGAATTGACTGAATAATTACAACCACGTGAGCACATTGAACCACCCGGATGATTCCGCACGACTAGCACGTGCACCCGTTGGTTATTTCGTTCACTGATTATTGCCCTACATGCAGGGGAGAACCATCGCGTAAGGCAAGTGATATTTCAGTAATACGTACACCTATTACTGTGGTAGCAAATATAGGAGTATGTATTTACTGAAATATTACCTGCTTTACGCAATGTTTTCCAGCTTTAGAAAAACATTGGCCATTGGGGAAAACATTGGCCACGGAAAACATTGGCTAATCGTTTTCCTAAGCTAGAGCGGGTCGAATGAATCTTCTTGTGTGTGTATGGCCCAAGGAGGACTTTTAAAAAAATGCTGAAGAGTGAAATGACTGCCCAGGAGTGAGGCCGTTCCAATGACAACATGGCGGCTGTGGCGGCCATGTTAACTAGGGGCATGATAAATTATCACCGTTCAGCGAATAAAAACGAAGCGTTTCCTTCGCACGCCCAACAAGCCTAATGTGCGGAACTTTTTCTGGTCACATAGTGCTCCAAGTGCGTCCTAGAGTTACTAGTTTTTCTTAGTGAGCCTCTAATTGGAAGCAAAGTTCTTTGAAGATTCAGTCATCTACACTCGCTTCTGTGTGTTATTTCCTCGGGAACAATAATATTTTAACAGAGCTAACGTTGCATTTACATAACATATCAAAGCCACTTGATCTTTAAGTGGGCACCATCAGGAAAGAGCATGTTTTCACCATCTTGGCAGTGGCAAAAGATGGCTTCACTTCTGCTGGCAAGGCATTGCTGGAGCTTCCACTCCAGCAATTTTTTTTAATCCTCCTTGGTATGGCCCTACGCCGCGGGCGAGCCGCCTAACCACGCGAACTTTAACTCGATCCTTGTGTGGGATGCGAGAAAGCGGCAATATGTTTCACTTTTTTCTCTTTTCCTTGGTCGCCTCCTCTGGCGGCGCGTCTTAACTACCCCTGGTTACAATGCATGGATTACCCACCCGCTTCTGGCGGCTCTTCGTCGCTCCTTTCTTCTTCTTCTTGTCTGTCATTTGCCCTGGTTAGTCCGTTTGTTTTGCTTTTCTTCTTTTTCTTTCGTTTTGGGGGCCTCCAAACTGTGAGGGTGGCCATCTGCTAGGGGAACTTGTATCGTTTCGCTTGGATCCTCCGAAGAAGGCTGGTTAACCAGCCGAAACTTTTAGTAGTATATAAATAAATTATTGTTTTGTTTCCTATACTGCCTTATGCTGGAAGTTTATAATTTTTATTATGGTAGCCAGAAGAAACACTGTTCATCTGGCTCTTATATTACATAACCTCTCCTTCCACCTCAATGCTTCAACTTACTTCGAGCCACAAAAAATTTCTCGGGCTGGGCCCGCCCACTCGTGTTCCACCATGTGTCTGCTTTCACTGCCTTCAGCCTAAATAGAAGTATTATAGAAGGAATATATGTATTTGTGGCGGGATGGCCCTTGCAGCAGCCGCCACCTTAACATGGAAGTTGCCACATTTGATAAAGAGTGCTATACGTCCGCACTGCTCTGTTCCAGTAGACGCATACCGTCTCATATAGACATGTCGAGTGTTACAATCGTAACGCTGCTGTCGCATCCTGTAAGCCGGCCTTTCCTGAAGAGACACAACCACCTATGACCTCTAGATACGTGATATATTCCACGAAACACTGCCTTACTTTGTACACAACACCGGTCCTTACGAAGCACTTCTCGTACACATATGGACAAAAAGTAATATGTCTTAAGGGCAAGTCTACGTCGCAATAAAAATATTACCGTAAATTTGAAATTACGTCGCGAGTGGTTAAAGGGCAGAGATTTGGTGATTCACACACTAAATACTTGAACAGCTTCGAAATCAACTTGCCGCCATTTCGCATCAGTGCGATAATGGCAACTCTGAATACCCGAGAGTTAGCGCGCAGCATAGTAGATGAAGAAAACGCTGTGCATGTAAAGCTGCGATATCGTACCTTGGTGGTGGTGATAAAAGGAATACGTGTCGAATACGTGACGAAAAAACTTACCTCCCTTCCACGTCTGTTTATTCGTTCGCTAACTGTTACCCTATCTGCGGCACTACTCTGCAAACGGTCAATAAAAAGCGGATCAACAACACTGTTGACTGATGCTTTGCACGTAACAATGGCAAGCAACAACGCGAAGACCCAAGTTGGTACGAAGCAGCAGCTCATGCTTAAAAATAGTATTAACGAGATTCTAGTCTGTTGTAGAGGCATGGACACGTTGCCTCTAAAGAGCATGTTCTGTCTTGATTGGAGACGTCAAAAGCGCTCTATTTAAACTTACATATATACTAAATATGAAAAGTTATTTTTTATGGTGCGTATTCAGTGTCGTAACATGTTCCGCCCGCGACAACGCTTCTGATCATTTTACTGGTGCTTCGGAGCCCTTAGTCTGATATTATGAGGCCTCATCACTTTAAAGTACACGTAAGCTATGATATTACACATAACACATTCATCGTACTCGTTTCAGAGCGAGGTACTTGATTTAGAATGTGAATAGCATGTGCACGAAGTAATCGTCCTTTGTGTCAATATAGATCGTCGTGTATGGTGCTTCCTGTTGGCGAAAATGTCAGAGCATGTTGTTTTTAAGCGTAGCACAAAGGTTTCCACAATCATTCATGTTAAGCAACGTATTGTTAGCCCAGTGCCTCTTGTATAAAAACCTGTGCCGGGCACACCGCCATCGGCGGTGCCGTCGAACGCCACGTTTTTCTGCTGCCACTAGGGGCGCTGGTTAAACAGGGTGCCGCTGCTGCCATTCCATCCGGGTGTTGCCTGCAGCCCGTTCAGTGGTGCGCAACTTCGTTTTGTGGGACAGTTTTCGGCAAGTACGTGAATAGAATGCTTTACGATGACCTACTGCTGTGTTCCGCTGTGCAAATCGGACGAGAAAAAGAAACCGTCAGGGCTTTCCTTTCATGAACTACCCGCTGACGCAGGCGCTCGAGCGCGCTGGCTTGCCGCAATACGACGAGACAAGTGGTCACCGAACACCACCTCATGCTACACCAATGTGTGCAGTCGCCATTTCAAAGAAGAGTACTTCATCGAAGGCAAGCGGCGACGCCTAAAGAAAGGGGCTGTGCCGTCAGTTTTTGAAGAGTACCCGCCCCATATCCAGCCGAAATCAACTCCGGCGCGAAATACAGCAAGCATCGACAAACGAGTGAGTGCTGCAATGGCGCGCAGTTACTCCACCAGCGGCAACGTTGTTTCAGCAGTGGAGAATATGTCGGATCGTTGCGCGATGAACACATCATCAGAGGCCAACTTGCGTGATCTAGGTGTCCAAGTAGACAGCTAGTCAACTTCAAGTGTGCTTGTCGCTGAGAAGGCGAAGTGGAGAAGAAAAGAAAAGGAGTTGAGGAGCCAGCTGCTTCGACTGCAACAGACCGTCGACAAGCACAAAATAGAATTGAAAAAGCTGCCCGAGGACGTCCTGGTCGCGGATGTTTCTTACATCAAGGAAAGGGCGAAAGAAAAGGAACCTGTAGCTTTATTCTTGATTGATCAGATTGAGAACAAGAAGAAGAGGCCGAGCTGGTCTGAGGAGACAACCGCGGTGAAATGCTTTTGAAGCTTCCTTGCAGAAAGACTTTGAGCAACTACTTGGGAACCACCAGTGAAGAAACAGGCTACAGCAAACTAGCCGAAAGCTTGACTGTACCACAGTCAAGGTTGTCTTCACTCATAGTCAACTAAATAAAAATCGCGGAAAAGCTTTGTGGGGCACGCAGATGTCTCTTTGGAACAACATGATGGGGACCTCACCTTAGCAAACTCCGCTTCCTAATTACAGGACTCTCGACGTCGTATCGCGTTCCAGTGGCCTACTTTTTACGAAGGGGTTAACAGGCCCACAGCTTCACAAGTTGATTTTTCTGCTTGAAAAAGTAGAAGCCTGTGGTTTCAGGGTAGTTCGCTTAGTGAGTGATAACCATAGAGTGAACGTCAATGCCATGACACTTTTGAGCGGTGGTCTTCTTACGTACTGAATAGAACATCTCTGTGACTTCGACAGGCTCCTCTTTTTAAGTTTTCATCCATGCCACGTTTTAAAAAAATGTGCGCTCGCAGTTTCTGGCCCACGACATTGGTCCGAAAGGAGAGGTCTCATTCTGCTACATAAAGAAGCACTACGTCCTACAGAAGTATCTGGTTGTAAAGCCTGTCCACTACCTCAGCCGAAAACATGTCTATCCGAATAACATAAAAAAATGAATGTCGCAAGGGCAATTCAGGTCTTCTCGCCTGATGTTACTGCAGCCCTGGAGCATCTCAGAGACCAAGCTGGGCATACATCGAGTGTATCATTCGCAGCTGCAGGCCAGACCATCATTTTCGTGCAAAACATTCATCGTTGGTTTGTGCTGCATGATACAAGCAATACGACCAGCACATCCACAAAAAATGGCCCGACGCTCGGCAGTTTGACGATGCTGAAGGTGCAAGACTGGAGTGGCTCGAGGTCACGCTGCCCATGTACTTAGATGAACTGGAAAAAAAGCTGTTGAAGTCAAAAGGAATTTTTGACGAAAGAAACCTAAGAAGCAATCCTCCTGACCACGTATTTCACAGTTGCCTGTATCAAGTACCTGCTCACAGAGGAGAATTTCTTGTTTGTGCTCACTCGTAAGTCTAATAGTTACCCCATCTAGTCGCTGTTTGAAACACTGCGGATGTCCTCTGGCTTCAATGACATGCTGAATGTTCGTTCTGCTTTGAAAGGGCTGGAGAAGGTTTTAAAAACTGGACTTGCCGTATCCAGCATGGCATCAAACGTTGCACAGAGAGAATGTGCCCAAATGTCAACAGGCACACTGCTCACTGAAGCTTCTCCTTCGCTAGCACAGCAGTCGCATCAGCTTTAGAGAGCTGCATGTGTTTTGCAACGGCTCAATGCAACAGTATTGCCTCAGCACTTGCCGTCACTTGAGATTTCTGCAACTGTTTATGTTGGGGGCTATATTGCCCGCGTCATAAACGAGCAGATGTGTTGTGGAAGTTGCACTGCAGTCTGCACAAAGCCAGCGAGCAATCAACCTATCTTGCAGTTCACTCGCAGACAGGACCGAGGTGGGCTACTTTACCCGTCAGATCAGTTGCTGTTTGCCGTTGACGAGCTGAGGGCATTTGCGGATTGTGCTCTGAAGAACAATTCGACTCTAAAAAGCTATTGTCTACCCTGGTTAAGTATGCTGTGCCAGCACTGTGTGCTTCAAACCTGCCCAAGTGCAAGGAGATGGATGACACTCACAGAGCTAAGCTCATGGAGCTGATATCTGTTCGGTTTTGGCGGCCTCTGCTGGTGAACTATGCATTCACTGTCAGTGACAAGCATGATGCTTGTCACTTGATGCTTGAAGTACTTGATGCTTTCAAGTACTTCGCGAAAAAGATCCTGTCAAGAAAATATGCAAAACTGTGAGGCTACCGAAATTATAGGTACCTACAAAAAAAATGTTCCTTCTTTTTAGTTCGTATCGCATCAATTGGGTTCATTTTGCAGAATATAGAGCTGCTATGCATGGCTAGTCAACGTTGGAAATTTATGTACATCATGTCCAAGCATGTAGGTGTGTGCATACGCGGCATGTTTTTGGTATTCATTTAGCATGGCGTTCTTCGCTTGCGGCCAGTGCGTGAAAGCTGGCAACCAGACCTCTGAAACACTCGGTAACATAATTAATCGATTACAGCGGCGATATATTGAGGTGAACATTAAGGATTTATTCAGTTTAATTTTGAGCGCGGAGCCAGAACCACGGCGGCTGTGGCACGTAGCGAACTCCGGCACCCTGTTTAGGCGGCGGCACCTGGTGGCGAGGCACCACACTCGCGCACACGGAGTAGTCCCATTGTTCTCTTCCGCTTTTACCGGACACTGGTTGGCCACTCACAATCTGCGCTTGCTCCTAAGCGGAGAAGAAGCCGCGCTGCGAATGTTAGCTCCACAATTTCTTAACGAGAAACGCTTTGCCGACTAGCGCAACGTCTTTCAATTCCATACGTTTTAAATGCATATACACCATACTGTCATAATTATTTTATCCTCTTCCATTTCCACTCTAAGATAGAGCCACAGATCCGCAAATATCTTATTTACGCAGTCTATCAGCAAACACGTACGCACGAACATGTTTGTTTGGAACTTCGAAAACTATGCTTCAATTGATGGAAGCGGCCTTCGCTACATAATTTTTTCTATGTTGTTCAAAGTATACTTTCCTTCTCAAACAATTCATTGGTGTCACTTTAGCTGCCTAATGTGAAAGCCCTTCGTGCACTGCGCAGACTCTGCTTTTCTGGTTTTTTATGCCGTATGTCACAGATATAAAATGATTATGATCATCATCATTATAAACAGACACTTGCTATATCATCGGCTAAGCGCTCGGCAAGAAAGGTTTACAAGAGAGGTGAAACGTACCACCCCTAATCAGGCGTTCACCACCTGTCCTGCTTCCTTTTTAATCTTTAACTGACGACAGTGTGGTGAGTAGTAGTGTCATTGGCCCAATTACAGGGTAGCAAACCAGAGTATTCTTCTGGTTAACCTCCCTATTTTTCCTTTATCATTTCTCCCTTTCTTGCTCGATTTCTGAGGAACATGCGCCCTATATGAGTTTTACAACATAACTATTACGGTCAAGTTTTGTCCACAGCAAGGCTTTCAAAGGTTCTGGCCTTGGCGAAACCTGGACGGCTCTCCCGCAGCACTGCGGAACCCCCGACTTTTGCTTGAGCATAGTAAGACATTGAGCGGCAGAGTGTGAATGAGTGCTGCCACGGTTGTTTCAAATTTGCATGGAGCCTTTGATTGTTCCATATTCGCTTCACTTTTATTGATTAGTACCTAACCTTCTGGTAACTAACATGAAGTGTGCAAGCTCTGCCGTTAGAAGTGATCATCCTCATCATAATCATCATCATCAGTCTGATTACGCCAGGACGAAGGACTATCCCGTGTTCCGCCAGTCAATCCATTCCTGTGCTTGCTGCTGCCACTTTATGGCCGCAAACGCCCTAATCTCATCTGCTCACCTAACTTATTTCACCCTTAGAAATGTGGCAGCTTGGGATAGTTGGACGATAGTTATGGCGCGAGAACAGGAAGACAAAGAGACAAGAAAAAGCACGCTCGTGTCCTTCTTAACTCTTTGATTCGCTCGCAGGATTTCAAGCTGGACGGTTGTGCCCTCGCGATCTCCAACATCAGCATAGCTCCCGCCGACTGGTTCGCCCTCCGCGGTCTCCTGACGCCGTGCAGCTCTCGCATTGTGGCACCCCGCCCTTGGACTGCTTTGACCGGATCCCCACTTTCCTATCTCCTTCTTTTTTCTCTCGCTTGGCTGTCTTCTTCTCCGTCTATTTTCCTTCTATTCTTTTTATCCCTACTTCACCCCGCCCCTATAAGGCACTGCGCCGTGTCGCCTGAAGGCAGACCGAAAATTAAGTGCCTTTTTCCTCTTCATTCTAACCACTACCACCACCACCACCACTCTTTGTCGTCGTTCAGTTCTCGCGCTATAACTATCCTCATCTTCTTCCCCCCTCTTACCAACTTGCCTTCTCTGAGAATCCAGTCAGTTACCCTTAATGACCAGCCGTCATCCTGCCTACGCGCTACATGCCCGACCCATGTTCATTTATTTATTCTTGATTTCAGCTACGATATCCTTACCGCCGGTTTGTTCACTGACCCATCCTGCTCTCTTCTTGTTATATAAGGTTACACCTGTCACTTTCCTTTCCATCCTTCGCTACATCGTCCTAAATTTAAGCTGAACCCTCTTTGTAAGACTCTAGGTTCCTGTTCCATAGGTAAGTACCGGTAAGATGCAGCTGTTAGATACCTTCCTCTTAAAGGATAGTGGCAATCTACCACTTATGATTTCATAATGCTTGCCGAATGTTCCACCCCATTCTTCTAGTTACTTCAATCTCGTGTATCTGCGCCGCGGTTACTACCTGTCCTAAGTAGTACTCTTTTACAACTTCAAATGTACTGCTACCTGTCTCGAAGCATTGTTCTCTTCCAAAGCTGTTGTACATTACTTTCGTTTTCTTGCAGATTAAACTTTACGGCTACCTTGCTGCTCGTCTTGCCTAATTCAGTTATCACGAATTGCGATTCGTCCCCTGAAGTACTCAGCAATGCAATGTCACCTACAAAGCGCAGGTTACTATACTTTCCATTAACTCTTATCCTAACTCTTCCCATTCTAGGCATCTGAAAATATTCTGTAAGCTCGCGGTAAATAGCATCGGTAAGTTCATATCTCCTCGTCTTACACCTTTCTTTATTGTTATCCTGTCGTTTTCTTTATGGAGCACTATGCTGGCAGCTGATCCTCTGTAGGCATTTGATTCAGAGATGTTATCAGTCACGCAGACACTGCGCAATCAGGGCGTCGACGAAACATATATAAAAATCCTGGAAGAAATCTACAGAAGTGATCAACTGAGCCTAACTACCATGCATTTCACTGAAAGCGATCTATCAGTGCCTGTCAAGCAATGCCAGCGAACGGGAGCGTTTGAACCAAAATGACGCACAGAATGCCAGTGTCTCCACCCTTTATCAGACCAGCATATCGAGGAGCCCCATGCCAAACTAGCAAAATGGCGCATAGCTTTTCGTTGCGCCATGTGCGCCGCTATTCGCCGAGTGCCGTCACGGGGTGCGAAATGACGTCAAATGTTCAATATGTCTGCGGCGAAGCCGGCGTCAGCGACATCGATGCGGTGAGTGCCTGATGTTTTCCCCTCAGTTCACCAGACTACTCTAGCTCAGGTTATAGTAGTTTAGAGAAGGGCTGTGTGAAGCATTAGAGTGAGCTTTGATCGTTTCAAGCCAAGTGAGAGCGCTTTGAAACCAAAGTTAATGCAGAGGGTGTAAACACGACAGTGTTAAAAAATTGCTTGCGCGTCTTGCTAGTAGAATTATAGTGGGTACGGCAAGTAAATTGTTAACAGGGGCAAACAGCAAGAGGCTAGTGTGAACGATGGAGAACCTTAAAGTGAAGGAACTCATCGAAATTTGTGAGGAACTCGGCATTACTTTGGGCCGTGCGAAACGAAAGCAAGCGATCCTTGAGATCATGAAGCATGAGGGAGTGTCGGCTGAGGAAGTCGATGAGGCCTGGGTGGATATCAAAGCACGCCGCGAGGAGGCTGAAAGGCAAGAAGTAGAAACTCGCTAACGTGAAGAAGCTGAAAGGCGAGAAGTTCGCGAACGTGAAGAAGCTGAAAGGCGCGAACGTCGCGAGTGCGAGGAGGCCGAGAGACAGGAGCCCCTCGAGTTGAAACGAATAGAATTGGCAATCCTACAGTGTTCGCAGGCCCCTAGCGTAGCTTCTCCGACGATTCAGGCCAGCGGTTATAGAATTCGGGACCAACTGCCACCGTTCGTAGTAGGCGAGGACATGGCAAAGTATCTCGTCAAGTTTGAACACGTCTGTGAGCGAAATGCTTTGGAGCGGTCTCTTAGGGCGCAGAACCTGTTAGCTCTTCTTCCCGGCGAAGCGTCCGACGCGATAACTTGCTTGTCCAGGGAAGCATTTGAGAGCTATGACGAGGTGAAGGAAGTGCTCTTGAGACGTTACAAGTTGTCACCCGAGGCTTTCAGGCAAAGGTTCCGGTATGCTAAAAAGGGGTATGAGCCACACGTTGACTTTGCGTTTCGTCTTAAAGCCGATTTATTTGAATGTCTCAAGGATGAAGGTGTTTATGACGACCGCGATAAAGTGGTAGAATGCATTGCATTGGAGCAATTGTACCGCTGCATCGAGGAGAATGTCAAGCTTTGGCTGCAGGACAAACTTGGTGAAGTACAGCTAAACAAGGCAGCAGAGTTAGCTGAGGAGTATTATACTCGCCGAAAACTGCATAGCAGGGCAGTGCGCGTTGAAAAGGATGAAAGGAAAGAGGGCTTTTCAAAGAAACCTGATCAACGGAAGCCGCGAATCTGCTACAACTGCAGAAAGGACGGGCACATCGCGATAAACTGTAAGCAAAAGTTTGCAACTATCCGTGAATCGGAAAACAAACAGAAGCCGCGAATCTGCTACAACTGCAGAAAGGAAGGGCACATCGCGATAAACTGTAAGCAAAAGTTTGCTTTCGCAACCATCCGAGAATCGGAAAACAACATGTGGTTGTTAGAGCCGTATATCCAAGAAATTAGTGTGAATGGGAGAACGTCTCGAGCACTTCGAGACTCAGCGGCAACCATGGACGTTGTCTGTCCTTCATTGGTGTCTCCGGATGACTTTACAGGAGAATGCGCGTGGATCAGGCAAGCCGCCGAGGAGCAGAATGCTTGCTTACCAATCGCTACGTTTTTCATTGAAGGCCCGTTCGGTAAGCTTCGCACCGAAGCGGCTGTGTCTGCCGCGCTTCCCGATCGTTTTCCTTATCTTGTCTCTAACAACTCAGAGCAGCTTCTCAAAGAGCAGGGTAAATCGTTCTTCCCCAACTTAGCGTACATGGCCCTCACGCGATCGCAAGCGCGGAAGCTTTCGCAGGAGCTTGATCTTGTTCAGTTTGATGAAACAAGTTCAAAAGCAGCATTTCTGTGTGACCTTGGCGGCAAGTCGGCGGAACCTCAGAGAGGAAATTTTCCGCGTGAGTCATGTGAGCAGTCACTCGAGCGGCCCGTCGCCGAAGCGACCGGCGCGGTTTCCGTAGCAGGGGTGGTGGTGGTAGTGGCTAGATGATGAGAAAAGGCACCTAATTTCTGCAACCCGGTCGGGGGAGACGACATGGCGCCATTGAGTCAGAGCGAAAGGGGTGTAACGCTCTCGCCTGTAGCGGAAAGTTGGAGTAAGCTGTCGAGGGTTGATCAGAAACGCTCATTCGAGAACAGCGTGAGAACCCCTCGATTAAAGCGCTAATGGAAAGCGTAAACTTGGGGAAAAAGAAAAAGAATGTTTCTTTTTTTTTTTTGAGAAAGCAGGGCTCCTGTAACGGAGCTACACAAATGCGCAAGGTCGCTGGTATGAGCAGCTCTTGGTGCCACAAAAGCATCGTCGCCAACTATTGGAACTGGCGCATGAAAACGCAGGGGCAGGGCATCTCGGCATAAAAAAGACCAAGGCTAGAGTTTCCCTTGAGTTTTATTGGCCGAAATGCTGGAAGGATATCGAAGCCTTTGTACGCTCATGCGACACTTGTCAGAGAGCGGGGAAATCCGCGGACAAGTGAAAGGCACCCATGAAGCTTTCTGATACCAATTATAAAGTGAAATTAGGAAGGCGGCCGAACAAAATTTACCACAGTAACTTTTATGAAACCAGATGTTCAACGTCAAGCAGTCGTAAATCTGCTTTTTGAATGCTTCAGAGGAAGAGGGAGCAGAAATTTTGACCACTAGTGATGTAATCGAAGGGGGATCGGAAGTAATCTTGGAGCAGTTGAACCTAGAGCATAGGTTAAGTGAAGTCCAGAAGGAGGACCTGATAAGGATTGTTTCCGAGTTTGAAGACGTGTTTTCGGACCGTCCCTGAAACACGACAGTGATCGAACACGATATCAAGCTAACGTGTGAGGAGCCAATCCCTAGCAAACCGTATCGTTGTTCCCCTGTGCAACGTCGCAAGTATGAGCGGCTGTTTGTGCCACATAGGTATCGTCGCGTAAAAGTGGCCGGTTACTGAGGTGGAGCATGATACTCCAACAGCACAACTTTGACGTTCGCTAAAAAAAAGGAAAGCTAAACGCTAATGCAGGTGCATTGAGCCGTGCGTTTAGTTAGTACCTTCTCCACCTTTCGGTTTCTCGCTGGCGATTAGGGGCAAAATTTTGACCTCATCACGACCTTAGCTGAGCGCTCTCGTCCAGAGTAAGCTCAAGGAGCCAACTTCATGTTCTATTCTATTTCGTTACGTTATTGTACGTGTAAAAATTTGAGTTGTCATTTTTTAGAGTCTTGTGTCCCATATGTGCCTCTTGATGTAAAGGGAACGAAATTCCGATAGACACGTAGCTAGGTATATGTTGTACTATACTTTGTCTGGTGTTCTGTTGGGTGACAGAGGGCACTTGCTTGTGTCGTGTGTTGTCTGTTGTCGAACCGTTCTTGACAAGTTGCAGAACCATTGACAAGTGCCGAAATCAAAGATCGTGAGACGAGCGAAGCTGGTCGACAAGTTGTGGCGACAAGCTAGTGGAGCTGGGAACCGTCCTCAAGAATGGGATGTGTTCCCGGAACAGAGTCTGGAGCTGCATTCTCCCCATGGCCCTGGAGGCGAACCTGGAGGGACCTGGCGAACGAGCGCGCCTGACATCCGAGCCACGTGGAAGCAGCTCGTCTTTCCGGCGCATTGTCTGGCGGCAGGGGTGCTGTTATGCCTGCGAGTCCACAGCGAACGTCCATGCCTCTGAAAAAGGCAATCTGTGTCAAGGCCAGCCCGCGAGCCCGCCTGACGCGAACAACTCAACGGCGTCATCACGCGGCGGTGCCGCCTTTCTTCCGCGCACGCACAGTGAGTCACCTCAGCTAGCGAGCCCGTCGAAGCAATCGGCGACTTCCTGTCTGGCGAGTCTGACGCAATGCGTGGCGACGTCACTCGTCCTTGGGTGCAGCCACGTGCAGCGCAGCGGCTCCAGATTCGATGAGAATGACGCGGCCCAGCGGTGACCCCATTGGAGGATTCTGACGTCACGACCAGCGGCGCTTCTGGTTGGACATTTGGTTACTCAAAGAATCCACCCGGTGCATATAAAAGAAACCCTGCGGCGCGTCATGAGCAGTAGACCCATGTGTTAGAGAGGAGAGCTCGGCTCTTCTGGTCTCTAAGCTGTCGGCACCAGTGCCGAATTTGTAACGCCTCTGTATATATGCTGTACATAAACCTTGTTTAACTCACCGTCGTCTCGTCCGCTCGTCTATCAGCTCTGCGCAGAAGCAGTCGCGAGCTGAGAAACCAGCGCTACCAAACGGCTGGTGACCTTCCCGGCGGAGTTCGAAGCAGTGGCGCCTTCGGGATCGTGTTTGCATCGCCGTCTTTCGAAACAGTGGTTGCAGCGGTGAGATTCGTGGCGCCCTTCGTAACGTCGTCGGAGGCGCGCTTCGCAACAGTGTCCTTCTTAACCCTTTGTCGTCGTTCAGTTCCCGCGCTATAACTATCCTCATCTTCTTTCCCCCTCTTACCAACTTGCCTTCTGCCCCGCCGCGGTGGTCTAGTGGTTAAGGTACTCGGCTGCTGACGCGCAGGGCGCGGGTTCAAATCCCGGCTGCGGCGGCTGCATTTCCGATGGAGGCGGAAATGTTGTAGGCCCGTGTGCTCAGATTTGGGTGCACGTTAAAGAACCCCAGGTGGTCTAAATTTCCGGAGCCCTCCACTACGGCGTCTCTCATAATCATATAGTGGTTTTGGGACGTTAAACCCCACATATCAATCAATCAACTTGCCTTCTCTGGGAATCCAGTCAGTTACCCTTAATGACCAGCCGTCATCCTGCCTACGCGCTACGTGCCCGACTCATGTATGTTCATTTATTTATTCTTGATTTCAGCTACGATATCCTTACTGCTGGTTTTTCACTGACCCACTCTGCTCTCTTCTTGTTATATAAGATTACACCTGTCACTTTCCTTTCCATCCTTCGCTACATCGTCCTAAATTTAAGCTGACTCCTCTTTGTAAGCCTCTGGGTTCCTGTTCCATAGGTAAGTACCGGTAAGATGCAGCTGTTAGATACCTTCCTCTCAAAGGATAGTGGCAATCCACCACTTATGATTTGATAATGCTTGCCGAATGTTCCACCCCATTCTTCTAGTTACTTCAATCTCGTGTTTCTGCACCGCGGTTACTACCTGTTCTAAGTAGTACTCTTTTACAACTTCAAATGTACTGCTACCTGTCTCCAAGCATTGTTCTCTTCCGAAACTGTTGTACAATACTTTCGTTTTCTTGCAGATTAAATTTTACAGCTACCTTGCTGCTCGTCTTGCCTAATTCAGTAATCACGAAGTGCGATTCGTCCCCTGAAGTACTCAGCAATGCAATGTCATCTGCAAAGCGCAGGTTACTATACTTTCCATTAACTCTTATCCTAACTCTTCCCATTCTAGACATCTGAAAATATTCTGTAAGCTTGCGGTAAATAGCATTGGGAAGATCATATTTCTTCGTGTTACACCTTTCTTTATTGGTATACTGTCGTTTTCTTTATGAGCATTATGGTGGCAGCTGATCCTCTGTAAGCATTTGATTCAGAGGAGAAATTATCAGTCACGCAGGTACTGCGCAATCAGGGCGTCGACGAAACATATATAAAAATCCTGGAAGAAATCTACAGAAGTGATCAACTGAGCCTAACTACCGTGCATTTCCCTGAAAGCGATCTATCGCTGCCTGTCAAGCAATGCCAGCGAACGGGAGCGTTTGAACCATAATGACGCACAGAATGCCAGTGTCTCCACTCTTTATCAGACCAGCATATCGAGGAGCCCCATGCCAAACTAGCAAAGTGGCGCATAGCTTTTTGTTGCGCCATGTGCGCCGCTATTCGGTGAGTGCCGTCACGGGGTGCAAAATGACGTGAAATGTTTAATATGTCTGCGGCGAAGCCAACTTTAGAAACATGATGGAGCACCTTCTGCGCCGGACTAGTTTGCGTCAGCTCCATTCACACTGCTTTTCCGTACAATGAAGCAGTTGCGAATGATGGTTAATAACAAATGTCACATAGTCAGTAGCCACCAGCGCGACCATAAGCACTTCTGGCGACGGACACTCATAAGCTGGCTTAGGCAGCCGAAATTCACCCACCTGATTATCGACCACACGTGAGTGGACCAAGGAGGACACATAAAACTTGAGAGTTTTATGTATTCTCCTTGGCGTGGACAGGCGAGAAGAGGTTGTGGAAATTCCATAAATATGCGCACCATTTTGTTGCGATAGCAATTATATGGACACTCTTGGCTGGATTTTGCCGCCAGCGTCACTCACTGTATATGTACTCATATATGCTAAAATGCAAGAATGAAGAAAAACAATAAAAAACTCCAGCTCGCAGAATCGAATTTGGGTGCTCTCAATCGGGAATGTCAGGCGTTAACCACTGAGCCACCGAAGAGCACGTCCTTTATCCTTCAAACGGCGAGCTATTTATATCTACCACTTACTACTGCTCAAGGGCATCTCGGAGGGAATTATCGTGTTTTCAGCATTACCAGCAAAATGGCGCAATGAGCGCGTGTCACCACATCGCGTGGTGGCGCACGCTCAAATCTCCCACGAGTACTTTACCCCACTAAGAGGAGGAGAGTGCTGCTCCCTCGCGCGCTCTTATCTCGCGGTGGGAAAGAGGGGAGGATCGTATGTCTTCGCTGGCCTCGGCCTTTACCTGAACGATTCTGTTGTAGTTATCAGGCGCACAAAGTTCACTGTAGTCATTGCAGTCTCCGTTTGCAAAAAGGCCGCTATTTTCAGACACAGCTAAGTAGCAACTGAGACGCTTATTCACGTGCATCTGTACCTGTGAGTACGTTTCGTGCGTTATTTGTGCGTGAGAAACGCGGGACACGTTTCGATTTGCTTTCCATTCTACGCGTGACCTTCCGATTTGTTGCTATCGCGTTCATTGCTTCGCCTTTGTGACAAAGCTGTGACTTTCTTCGTTGCACGGCCGCAAGCAAGCTTTTGAGCTGTTCCATCGTAGCATTCACAAGAAAACTGTGGTGGTGGAATAGGCGTGCGCAGGGTTACCCTACAAGGGGCAGGGGGGAAGGTTCGTCACAGCGCCCCTCCCCCTTTTATTTTATGTCAATGTATTGGGCAGATTGAGCTCCCCTTTTTTCATTTCATGTCAATGTGAGGCGGACTGTGCACCCGCCTAGCTCTTGAGTCACAGCGCCCCCCTCCCTCTCACGTCAATGTATGAGGCGTAGTGTAATAGGGAGGGAAGCGCTGCGACTCTAAAGGGGGAGGGGGTGCACAGTCCACCTCATACATTAGTAAAGTATCAAGTTTGACTTGTTTAAACATACTATTTTTGTGCTTTTTTGTGCGCTGATCATGATGAGTACGTTCCAACTAGACCAACTTGCTACTATACTATTATATAATATGAAACGAACTGTGCGCGCCCTCTTCCCCAGAGTCGCAGTGCCCCCTTCCAATACGTCATATGTATGAGGCGGACTGTGTACCCCATTCCCTATCATGTCAACGTACGAGACGGACTGTGCAACCCCCCCCCCCCCTAGTCGCAGCAGATCCCTCCCTATTATATCTATGTATGTCAATGTATTATGTCAGTGTATGTCAGGGAGGCGCTGCTACTCAGCGCCCCCCCCCCCCATTTGCGCGCTAGTGAGTGGTCAGATCTGCCTTCGCTATATTATTTATTGAGCACGCGACTCGATAAATGGACGCATTTTTGATCAGCGACCAGCCATATATATATATATACACAGCCTCACCGAATCCATTACACTTTCGGTTTACTTAGGCACCACTGAATCAATTTACATTCCAATCACGTTTTATCAACTCAGTCCTCTTTAGTCCATTTATTTGACGTTCTGTTTACTTCGATTCTCACTTGGTTCACTTATTTCACATTTTATTTTGCGTATGAGGCACTGCTACTTTGCTCGATCGGTCGAACACTGTAAAATTGCTGTAGTGCGCGTCGTTTCGTCGTTTTGCCCGCGAACGGGATGCTCAAGAACCTATCACCATATACAGATTTGGCATAACAGTGCAATCCTGCTCAGCGCGTGCTTGGAATAAGCCGCGGCATGTCGCCCTTTCCAGAACATCGCACCGTGTTTGTCTCCTGCGCGCACTGCCGTTGAAAATAACAGCGGACGTATGCGCAACTTGCGTCCGCAGGGAGCGTACGAGTGTATGCAGTTACTCTATGCCAAACTGTCAGTCCTCGCCAATCAACGGTGAGCAACTTGCCGTCGACCACAGTGCTGGGCCGGAAATGGGTCATTTTGTGTGTTATTCACAGGTATACGTCCATTTTCTACTGCCGCTTAGTGTATTCTTAGTTCGTTGTTTTCACGCAAGGCGCCTATCTGCGGTAGAAACTCCACGCCTCTAATCTGATCGCAGAATTATAGCTACCACAACGTGCTTCAAAGGTGTGCCGTTTAGTAAATATCGCCTCTTAAGGTAGATTGACAATCGGATAACAGTTATGCTCATGCACTGTGCTTTTGATATAGAAGTGCGTAAACAGAGCAACCGAAGTGCACGTTGCGTTAAAAAATCCACGCATTCGTTTATCAAGACGAGTGGGCGAAGCTAATTCCTAAGGTCCATAATGTCTACATTGAAGCCACCGACCAGTAAAAACGACGGACAGATGGACGGACGGCGCAGGTGATTGTGTATTGTGCTGTCATATACTTGATGGATGTACACATAAAATTGTTGTTTTTTTTTTTTACTCAGACGTTTTTTTTTTCATTTTTGATTGTGCAAGTCCGCAGTTTTGGGTTCGGTTTTGTGTGGACGTGGACGACAATGATAGGTTCTAAGGAGCTTCACCCCTAAAATAGGAAGGGGCAAAAAAAATATTTGTACCAAGAAGTAAATAAAATAGTCAGGCCATGGATTTAGAGTTGTATGAGTCTTGAACGCAGCGCTGCTATCGATTGTTGCTGACGCAACAAAAACATCACGAAGAGGCTCGCGACGAAGCGTTCGCTCGCTTGCTAAACTTTTGTGGTTGACTGTACATTAGCATGCAACTATAAACGACTTTCTCTTAGCTACATATTTTTATTCACTTGTTTATTTTTTTATACTGGGTAACTATTTTTATTTTTATTTTTTGTTGCAGAAGTAATGGAAATCAAGAAGCCGGAATGGTATAAACCTGACCCTTTTCGCAGCAAACCACTTAGAAGAGAACCGAAAATTCGGTGACTGCGAAAAATAGCATGGCCCCCTCAAGCGAGATGTCTACATTTGTGGTTGCAAATTGCTTTTGCTTGTTCCTTGGGTCAGAGACCAAAAAAAGCAAGCTACATATAGTTCTGGAAAATGTATAATCATTCTGTTTTGTTAACGTCTATCTGCTGCGTATATGAATGCAGCTAACCACTTTTGTGAAGATAATCGACAGCTCGGTCGACGATCTGCGTTCCAAGGCAAACGTCAATTTTTTTTTTCTTTTTGCTGCAAATAAACGTATCCGAAAAAAGGACAAGAACCTACGACATGATTCTTTTTAAGTAGAAACGGATCATCGCTAGATACTTGATTAGAAACTAATTGCTATGAATTACTAAAGCTCCGAAAAACATACTGCTTAATTTTTATCCTTGGGACGCAATATCGAGTGCCTTGGAATTATGCTGGGCGTGTTTTATAGCGGCTGTTCTAAGGGGCTTTGCATGGATATTGTTAAGGGGGCGGAGACGTGTGACTTAAATGCGTGTGCTTGTGGATATATATATATATATATATATATATATATATATATATATATATATTATATATATATTATATATAATATTGTTAAGGCATTTATTAGCCGGCAACCAGCGAGCATACCCAATGGTGACAGTCACGACCAAGCACGGACTCTCACAGCGCGAGCGGCGTCCTTGTTGGGTAGCCCCACTAAAAGGTACTCAGTGTTCGACCCATTTCAGTGTTTGGAGACTTCGCTACTACATAATATATATATATATATATATATATATATATATATATATATAATATATATATATATATATATATATATATGTATTGTGCTGTCATATACTTGATGAATGTACACATAAAATTGGTTTTTTTTACTCAGACGTTTTTTTTTCGTTTTTGATTGTGCAAGTCTGCAGTTATGGTTTCGGTTTTGTATGGACGACAATGCTAGGTTCTAAGGCGCTACACACCTAAAATAAAAAGGGGCAAAAAAAATATTTGTACCAAGAGACGCTAAACATGCGCATAAGTGTTTTCACACTCGTCGTTTGGCTTATAGATGGCGCTGACTGTCACTCCTACTTCTAAATTAACATATAAACGCAAAAAGTGGATGGGGGGAAGGCCGTTGTGGTAGCTCAGTGGTTTGAGCAATGAACACGTTATTCGAAGGTCGTAGGTTCGATTCCTGCTCACGGCTGGTTATTTTTTCATCTACTTTTCTTTCTTCTTATTTACATTCCATTGGTTCTAATAACTGCCCCTGTACATTCCTTGGCATTACTGTCTGTTAGATCTCATTATTATTGTGTTAGAACACGGAAAAACGAGCCCTTAGGTATACACTTATTTCGCTTATTATATATATATATATATATATATATATATATATATTAAGACATTGCGCGTGAATGATCATCAGATAGTTCTATAGTACATCCTATGACGTCAGGAAAACCAATGTTCAGTTTCTTTTTAACCACAATTGATATCCAAAAGCTGTACCGAGAAAAATTGACAATAATGATAATAATGATTGATGATTTGTAATGTTCGGAAACTACGATACGATTATGAGACGCCGTAGTTGGGGGGCTCTGGAAATTTTGACCACCTAAAGTTCTTGACGTGCACCTAAAAAGGGGCCATGACACCCAATTTTCGATGATATTCTGATATATGGGTTAATGCTCGTGCTCTCACAAAGAATCTAGCCGATTTTAGAGCATTTGCTCGAGTGCTTAATTTACTTTCGAGAATTTTTAAAACGCGCGAGGAGCCTGCAGAGTCAACACTACTGGCGCCGTCGCGAGCCGTGATGTAACAAGCAGCTAGTTGCGCGGGTGTCTGCATTCCGACGAACTATATTGTTCCAGGGTCAGCTGTGCGTGAAACCCGGATATTTCATCTTTCTTCAAGCTCGAATTTAACGGTCTGCAACGGCTGAAACTTTGGTAAAAGACAGCGGCTTCTTGTTGCACATGACGTCAACCGAGGCAAGTGACAAGACCACCCGCGGTGACCAGGATTTTCAGCCGGCGACATCGATGGCTTCTTTTTTGCTGAAATGTTCTTTCTTTGCACGCGTTTGAGATTTCTAGATGGACGCTCTACTTTTCACTGAAAACCACGAATTGTTGATTGATTGATATGTGGGGTTTAGCGTCCCAAAACCACCATATGATTACGAGAGACGTCGTAGTGGAGGGCTCCGGAAATTTTGACCACATGGGGTTCTTTAACGTGCCCCCAAATCTGAGCACTCGGGCCTACAACATTTCCGCCTCCATCGGAAATGCAGCCACCGCAACAGGGATTGGATCCCGCTAACAGCTGGTCAGCAGCCGAGTACCTTAGCCACTAGACCACTGTGGCGGGGCAACCACGAATTGTTGGGCCGCCTGGTCATGGCCCTTTAAATCAAACTACACGGGCCCCAACATTTCGCCTCCATAGAAACGCGGCCGCCGCGGCCGGGATTCGATAACACGACTTTCGGGTCGGACGTCGAGCATTGCGACTACTACACCAACGCCGTGCTTTGTATGAATGTAACTCTGAAAGGGTTGAAATAAATATGTACACCGTTTGTCTATCCCAGAACGCGTATTTGCATGTGTATACCTTATGTATATGTTTCGTTTGTATCTATTTGTGTCAATTTACACGGTCTTCGAGCGTGTAGATACACACGCAAAAATTTCCAATACGGGCGTGTGCGGGCTTGGAAAGATTGAACCCCCACGCTCCTCCCATCACTATGCTAATAATAAATAGCGGTATTACACATGATGCGTGTGTCTGTTAGAGCTGTCTATGCCCCAGGCGATATTGAAAGCCAATGTTTACCAACAGCAAGCCGTCTCAGTCATTGAGCGATAGAACGGCGCAAAAAAAAAAGAAATAATAAAGTATCTGGGCAACAAGCTCAATGGATAGCTTGCAGGTGCAGCGAAGGCACGTGAGCACGCGATTACAACAAAATGTCTACTCTTTCTATTCCTGCGATGGCACGCGAGTACAACACAATGAGTGAGAAAAGCAGTCTGTGAACCAGAGTTTTTGGTTGGAAAACCTTACAGGAAAGCCGCCTTGCAGATTATTGCAAACTGTCCCGTCGTTCCAAGAATTCTGTTAACATTAGCATGCTTAAAATAAATGTCCACGAACACCAAATCACGTAGGTTTCCGTAATGCCTATGGCTGGCTTACCTTTACTCGTTGCAAGGCCCATTTTGGGTGGATGCGAGGCGTGCTTTCAGCCCGCGCCAGTCAACAAACTAGTTAATCGGTGCCGTTGCTAATGAACATACTCATATTCATCGTTCAATCACCAAGAATAGAGAGCCTGCCGTCACCATACCGCACTACAATCCGCACCATCGAACCACAAAGCCGAACTGCACGTCGTCCACCAAGCTCGCGTCACTAGCAGCGGCTAAAAATTGTCTTGGCGGCTGGACCATAGTTCAGTGCGGGACAGAACGCTCACGTTGGCCTCGGCTCAGGCGTGGCGCAACATGCGCAAGAACAGCCGTGTGACGCAGCATATGTATCACAATTGCTATCTTGGCGCAGTGCTTCCAACACAGGAAATTGTGCAATATTGGCAGTCTGTTTACCTAACTCCGAAGAAAGCACAGGCGAAAGTCGTGCGCTCTGACGCGTCATTTGTTCAAGGGACCCTTGAGAGAAATAAGACTTCTCGTGTATTGGTAAATTGCAGTTTCACAATAATTAAAACGCTAATCTCATCGCAAGAAAACGCACGAAAAAAGTGCGGGTAACGACGCAAACCTCGAATTTCCGCACCCAATGCCATGACATCATAGTTTTGACAGCATTTGCTAGGTGATCTGCAGTTCTTAACTGGTAAAAATGAAGCCAATCAGAATACCAATCAAGAAGGGTGTAAGGCAGGGAGACACAATCTCCCGAATGCTATTTACTGCGTGCTTAGAGGAGGTTTTCAGAATCTTAGAATGGGAACAGTTAGGGATAAGAGTTAGTGGAGAATACCTTAGTAACCTGCGCTTCGCCGATGACATTGCATTGCTGAGTAACTCAGGAGACGAAGTGTAGCTGATGATTACGGAGTTAGAGAAGGAGGGCAGAAAGGTGGGTCTTAAAATTAACCTGCAGAAAACGAAAGTAATGTACAACAACCTCGGAAGAGAGCAGCGCTTCGAGATAGGTAATAGTGCACTTGAAGTTGTAAAAGACTATGTCTACTTAGGGCAGGTAATAACCGCAGAGCCTAACCACGAGATTGAAGTAACTAGAAGAATAAGAATGGGGTGGAGCACATTCGGCAAGCACTCTTAAAATATGACAGGTAGATTGCCACAATTCCTCAAGAGGAAGGTATATAACAGCTGTATCTTGCCGGTACTTGGCTACGGAGCAGAAACCTGGAGACTCACAAAGAGGGTTCAGCTTAAACTGAGGACGACGCAGCAAGCAATGAAAAGAAAAACGGTAGGTGTAACCTTGAGAGACAAGAAGAGAGCAGCGTGTATTAGGGAACAAACTGGGGTTAAGGATATCATTGTTGAAATCAAGAAGAAATGGAGATGGGCCGGGCATGTAGCACATAGACAGGATAACCGCTCGTTATTAAGGGTAACTAACTGGATTCTCAGAGAAAACGAGCGGGTTAGGGGGAGACACAAGGTTAGATGGGCAGTTGAGATTAAGAAGTAGGGTGGACAGGCGGGCTAGCTTGTACAAATTCATAATGGAATAATTGGAAGCGCAAACCAACGGGACACAAGAGAAGCGACAAACAAGCGCGGACACCGCTCAGAAGGTACTGCGTATGAAGAAAGGGAAGGGATGCCCCTTAAAAGAGGCAGATAAACGACGTAAGTTTGCAGTAGTCCCATAAGTGCACGAGTTTTCGCATAAGATAAAAAAAAAATGTGCAAAAAAATTCAACCTCAACGTTGTGTTTTCCGCACGTAGAAAACTGCAGCAAATGTGTTCTAGAATGGAATTACAAAGCAGAATGAAGGCAGGTCTTGTGAAGAAAGGTTGTGGTGTCAAGCATGTTAATTCCTTCACGAAATGTCGATCTAATGTCGTTTATTGTATCCCAATGTCTTGCGGCAGGTTATACATTGGGCAGACTGGGCGCTGCTTGAATATTCGCCTGCGAGAGCACTACAATGCGCTGAAATCAGCCCCGGATTTTCATTTGTCCACCCATTGCAAAAAGTGTGGCTGCGTAACTGATTTTTCGCGCACATCTGTCTTATACAGCCATCATGACATGAAAACTAGAGATTGCAGAACGCCTTATTTCATTAAGAATAATATTGATAGTTGTGTCAGTTCACCGTCTATATCACTGTTAGATTGTGAAATATCGTTTCTGGACGACACCTGATCAAGGTGGACCCTTCTATTCAGTTGTTTCCCTTGCTCATTTTTCTGGCATATAATTTCTTCTCTGAATAAACTGAGTTTCAGTCTGCGCTTGTTTGTCTCTTCTCTTGTGTCCCGTTAATTTGCGCTTCCAATTATTCCATTATGAGATTAAGAAGTTTGCGGGTATAAATTGGCAGCAACAAGCACAGGACCGAGTTAACTGGCGGAACATGGGAGAGGCTCTTGTCCTGCAGTGGACGCAGTCCAGCTGATGGTGATGATGAAAAATGAAGCCCATTGTCATCCCAAGGGTTCATGAACACAACGTACCAAGTTTCAGGAAATTTCATTGAGCCAATGCCGCCAAAGTGCGAGATGTGCACTTTGAAAGTCATGACGTCATGCGCAGAAGTTTCGGCACGAAATTTAAAAAAGAAAAGTTCCTTGATTTTTTCTATATTAATTACCTATGATGGTAAAATTAATATTAGAATTCTCAGAGTACAATTTACCAACCAAAGCAGACCAATTGTCTCACTTGGGTGTTTCTTCAATTACTGCCTTTTTCTGCTATCCCTGTCGAGGGCGACGACGCCAGTCGCCAAATTTACATCGAGACTGTATATGGCTATGTCCTGAAAGATCGCGTCCGCGATCGGAAAGGGGAGGGGGTGAATTTTTTTTTTAGGAAGAGACGGAAAGGTAAGAAAATGGGGTGTGAAGTGCTCGATAACTGTCTCTCACATGAGGGCATCTCAACAAAACGTCCGCGGGGCAGAACGAAGCACAGAAAATTTTTCTACGCACCTCACCACAGGTGCTCCCTCGCCACCACTCATGCCTCTTTCACAAGTACAGCAATTCTCGGGTGCGGCACTTCCCATCAATCAGCTGCGGCCCTTTGCCTGATAGCTATTGTTGGGGTTCAACGTCGCAAAACCACCATATGATTACGAGAGACGCCGTAGTGAAGGGTTCCAGAAATTTCGATCACCTAGAGTTCTTCAACGTGTACCTGAAACTACACACACGGGCCTCAAGCACTTTCACCTCTATCAAAAATGCGGCCTTCGCGACCGGGATTCGATTCCCCCATCTGCGGGTCAGCAGCGAAGTGTTTCAGCAACTAAAGCACTATGGTGGGTGTGGCCCTTTGCCTCGTGACATGAAGATGGAGCTGGCGTTATTATGAGCAGTTTTCCTTTGACCTTGCTATGAGACGGGCGCGTGTTATTTGCTCGGAGGACGAAAGGTTTCGGTCGAAAACGACTTGAAACCGAAGCTGCAGGCATCTATCCTCACAGTAGTGGAACAGCCCTGGTTAATTCATAAACCATATGCGGTTTTCACTTTAAATTGTGACGGTTGTATTGTAGTGGCCGCAGTGCGACCTGAGTGCACAGATATCAATGGCTAGCGGGCTTGTTGCACGACATCAGACAGAACTGTGATGATCAACGGTTGATGGCGTGAGCTCATTAAGAAAACTTAGTAGCTTAGCTCGGCTATGCCAGGATATACCTAGCATGCAGCTGCGGACGAACGGGCAAGGCAGACTTGCGATCGAGCTCACGCATGACACGTGCCTGCCCAGAAGTGACACATCACTTCAGGAAGCTTCCAGGCCTTCTTCGGTGCGCCAGCTGGGTGCCGTGTGACGTCACTGTCTCCTCGGACATGCGCAGCACGGCTCTCAATATGCTACCCGATATTGCTCAATCTCGGCCAGTGTAGCTTACTCTAGCAAAACCGTTGCACCCTTCAGAATATGTTTTTGTTTCACAACGAGCAGTCATCATCAACCTCGCATGTCTTTGCATGCTTGAACACCACGTGCACGGTACTTTCTAATTACGAATGGCGGGCGCAGCACTCGTCCTATGCTCGAATCTGCGAAGCCAACTTTCCATTCGGCTTGTCCAAACAAGCCGAATTCCCCTTTTGCAGGGGCTGAGCGACAAGAGCGATGGGAGGCTGCTTTGCGCAGCTCACGACCGGACGACTAACTCCGGATCGTACGCTGGGTCATAGGGGCCGTCCAAGCGCCGGTACTTTCGTCCACCTAGTGCGGCCTGAAAGCTCATCGTTTTGTTCTTCCCTGACGCAATCCCCCTGCCTCACCTGACCCACTTTGGCGTCATTAAAGTAGCTTTCTCCTCCTCTTGATAGGAAAAAAAATACCCCATCTTCCCTTAAAGGGAACCATGGGGGGATACGAAGCCGCATTGCGGGTGCACACCAAGATTACGTTTACGTTCACTCGGCGTTTGTTAGTGTGTGCGGTTTGTATTTAGTGTTCACGGTCGCTACAGTTGTCTCGAAAGCCTCGCTACTCTCGCCGCAGACTCGCGTTGTCTCTCTGGAGCGGAAGCGGTAGCTCGACGCCGACACTTTGCTTCGACGTCGGCGTTCCGGACCTCGGGCGTTTGTAGCTCGACGCCGAGGGTTCGCTTGCGCTTCCCTACCTAGAGTTTGGACTCACTGTGCCTGCGGAGGCGTTTGCATTCCGCATCATGATCCCTGCGCTGCTGCTGCTCCAAGGCAACCTTGGCAGAGAAATTGGAGTACTGCTGCAACTGGCGCCGAAGGTTGACATTACAACTCCTCTGAACGGGAGCGAAGCGAGAATGACTCCAGCCGACCAAGCGCACGCGCTTATATGAAATGGGGGAGGGGAGGAAGGAGTGGGTTCACAGGAAGCAGCGCCAGCCGAGGAGAGAAGTGACCGAACGCCTGCGTAAGGGAGGAGAGTGGGAGAGAGTAGGCGCATGCGCAGTGGAGTGCGGACGCCACCAGATCAAGCTCGCTCACATGCCGACTGCACTGAATTTCCAAGGAAGGTTTAGAAAGCAAGGATGTCTTACAAATATTGTACGATGAAAGTACCCCAAATGTTTACTGTGCAATTCATAGTTGGGCCTGTAAGTAATGCAGACATGAAAAAAAAAAAGCACGAGAGCGGGTGCCTAATGATTTTTTTTTATTATGATGTGGTGATGCCTGTTTCAGCTCTGTGATCTGAAAAACAAAAAAAAAAACATAATAAATATCACCGGCAGTCACTGAATCCCGACGCCATAGAAGGCACAGCGCAATAAAACTCGCTCTATTTCTATTTATTCCGAAACAAAATGCTGCAAGCAGCGAACACAGTTGTTGTCGCATTTTTCCTCGTCAGTTTTAGATTTATATGCATCACCGAATTCCTCAGTTATATTGCTAATACTGGAACACAAAAAGGCGTGACGTAACTTCGCAATCGATATGGCAATCGGCGCTGCCCACTTTCGTGCCTTGGTAGCAGCTCCCTCTTTGCGAACTACCAATCTCAAAGACTACTCATTTGAATACATAGAACGCCCGACAAAATTGTGGGCATCGGAATCCCTGCCATGTTTCACATGTCACCTATACTTGAACCTCCTAGATCGACAGTGAAAATCAAAGCAGCACAGCACATGTTCGAAAGTGGGACCAAGCAGGTGAAGTCCTCAACATGCTTGCCAAGTGTATATAATTTACAAAACAGGCCACTGTAATAAATTAGCAGGTGTGTACCCATGTAATTAGCTTAGAACTTAACAAAATTTTCTTGGAAACTCAAGTGTGAATTTTCACTTATGAAGCCAAAAACACAGATTTGCAGTACTCTTGCTGAGAAGCTAGAATCATGAAACCAATGTCAGAAGAAAATTTTCAAAATTATGTTAGCAACGAAAACAAAACGGTTTGTATTTTCTCAGCAACGATCGTAAGGCTTAATTTTGAGAGATAACCACCCTGCCCTCTCCTACCTGAAGCGCATGACAACCGCTACGAGGCCAGTAGCGTCGCGAAGGTCAGGTATCCCGTGTGGCCCGGAATCTGCAAGGAAGGTATGGCCGCCTGGAAGCAGAAAACCTGGTTCGCAGAACCCAGGTCTTCCTGGTGGCCGCGACGCTTCTTGCCTCGGTTCGTATCGTCGGTAGCTTTGGCTTCGCCTTCAGCTCCGCCTTCGCCTTCGACTAGAAGATTCGGACGGCTTCCTCCACACCGGTCATTGCATCTCCCTCTGTAGTTCCAAGTGTCTTGGCCGTCGCATGCTGGGAGATATTGCACGTCGCGTTTAGGTATGGGGTTTCGGCATGTCGCAATTAAAAGGAGAAACAATTTTCGCTCGTGATGCCACGAGTGCTAGTTGGTTTATTTTAATGCGATCATGCAGGCTTCGCCGACAAAAGGTGTTCAAGCGTGTTACTATCACTCGGCGCAAGCGCTGGAATGTTTGGGAAACTTTGCTGTTGTTTTAGACTGTTCTGAAAAGAGTGCGCGCAGAGCCAAGTAGCTGAGATGATTCAGGAGTTAACGTGAATTAAATGCTGTAATGTTCAATGACTGCATGTATAAAATACGTCGTCTTTTACCGACGATCATAGTATCGATGAATCATGATTGCTCTCGCCGACATTACTGAGCGCTGAATGTTATACTTTCCGCCTAAAGTTGGCCGAATAGACAGTTGATTCTTAACCGGCTTGAGAATTTTTTTTTCTTCCACCCTTAGAACCACGTGACAATATCAACTCTAGAAAACGAGAGGATAAAATTGTAGATCTAGCTTCATAAGATATGCCAGCAACAACAACAGCAGTTGTGGCCGACGAAGGTGACATAACCGAAGCCCGTATACTGTGCACATTAAACCCAGATTGCCCAAATTACCTGGAGCGCTCCATTACGTCACCTCTCATTCTTAGTCCGTTTTAAAGGGTCCCTGAAACTGGTTTGTCGCATTCTGTTTTTGATTAGACCAATACTGAAGTGAGTCATTGGTACCATAATTCAATTGAACTCCCTCCCCCCCTTATTAACGGAGCTACGAGAAATAAATAGGTACCTTCCTACTCCGCTCCGCCTTTCACCCTCAACAACCTCAACTCTTACTTCGCGTGCTCAGGGTTGAGCTCCGCCTTCACAGGGCCTGTGCGACGCGTTCCACAGTCAATCAGACGAGCTACCACGATGATGTAAAGTGGCCAGAGCATGTCGCTCTGTGAATGGGCGGTTGAAAACTCGTTTGGCCGGGTCGCAGCGGTTCGCAGCTTTAAGGCTTAAACTTAAAAGCTGCGAAAGCGTTGCATTAAATTACACAGTTTACGCAGAGAGATCAAATTGGTCAAATAAATAAATGACCCCTGGAACTTCGTCTACCGGCTCAGCGTGTGTGTACAGAATCGTCAAATCATTTCAGGGTCCGTTAAGCGCGTCAAATCCCGATACATCAGCCTACCAACTAATTGTAGTCCAACTGTCCGCCCTTCCAGAAAGTAAATTATTCATACTGGTTCCTAGAAGCAAGATTATGTGGCGTACCCACCACGAAATCACATCCTAGCCACTTACCTCTTTCTTCGGTGCCTGTTTCCCGGATGGTACCCTGCACGCATCCCGGATGTCGGCCATGAACACTTGCTTCATCTCGTAGGGCCGCTCGAGGCACTCTAACGTGACGACGTCCACGAAACCGCGGTCACGCAGCGCCTCGCAAGTGCGCTGCACTTGTTCCACGCACGGCGAAAAAGAGCAGAGGCGCCCCCCTGTGGAAGAGACATGCAGAAAGCGTGGTCAGTTAGAGAAACGCAGCGCAGGCGGTTAGGCTTTTATGCGTCAACCACAGGGTGATAAAGTTGTGCCAGTCTGGCAAGTAAGGCACGCGCTGTGAGATTTAAAGGGACACTAAATAGAAACAATTTGTTAATTTAGATTGATAAACTGCACTCTGAGAACTCTGTCAGAAGTTTCACTGTAATAAGTTAATTATTAGCGGAGAAAATCAACGTTGAAGTTTCATTTTTAAATTTTGCCCCGAATTCTTCGCACGCCACATAAGAAATTCCACAATGTATCTTTCGTATTTTCGCGACATTGGCTCGATGAATGATACTTCGTATGCTAGGTCAATGGCACCCACAGATTATAATTTACTTCAACTTCACTGATCAGAAGGTACGTATAATCCAGTAGACGCATTCAAAAATTGACGACATCACAGTGATTGCTGCAGGAACCTCAAGATAGCGCCTCCAGCCGCAGTTTCGCAGTGCACGTTTTCTAGCTTGCCAAGAGTCAAGACGCGGTAAGATTGTTTTCTTTTTTTTGGGGGGGGGAGGGGGGTCGTGAAATACGCGAACAATCATTTTGCTTTAGTGCCCCTTTAAAGGTTATGGAAAAAAAACTTGGGCAACTTGATTGATTGATGATATGTGGGGTTTAACATCGCAAAACCACCACATCATTATGAGAGACGCCGCAGTGAAGGGCTCCGGTAATTTGACCACCTGGGGTTCTTTAACGTGCACTCAAATCTGAGCACACGGGCCTACAGCATTTCTGCGTCCATCGAAAATGCGGTTCAGTAGTCGAGTACACCCCGGCGGGGCAACTTGAGTAACTTAAAAACTGATCACGTCAGTCAAAGGCACCAGAACATCACCTCGTAAATGTAACCTCGGCTTTGGTGGTATGTGTTGACTGCCCAGTGCAGAAGTATTTTTATCCATATGTGTCGGCATGCAGACACACAATTAAAGCGTCTATTACTGCTAGTGCTTCACGAAAATTATAGAACGCCGTCTCTTCCTCTTTTATTAATAAGTATTAGTGATTGATAAACGTGTGGTCTGTTGGAAGCCGGACAGCTTTCCGACCACAATGGGTCGTAAAGGTCTGAGATACCTTCAAGATGCCAGAAAACCACAAGTAACTAAGTATATAACACGACAAAGTGTTCTCTCAAAACAAAATGTGTTCATTTCACAGTAACACGTCCCTTACGTGAAGTGTGAAAGAAGGTACGGAGCGTGAATGAAGACACAGGGGTGGTCCACTGGAACAGCCGGTGTTGCTATTTTTGGTGCAAGGAAACGTGCGGCAAAATAGCAAAAGTAAATTACCTCATCATTTCTGATCGTCCACAGTACATGAAGCTCCACTGCTCCAGTATATTTGTTTTTTTTTTTCTCAGACGCCTAATCTCTAAGTAGCAAAACAGCCATTTGGGTTAATTGATAACAGTTCATTGTGAATGCAAGAAGTGGGGGCAGGACGAATCAGGGACAGGAGAAGAGAAGGGCCACTCAGGCGCCTGTGTTGTTCTCTTTTCCAGACCCTGTGACGTGCTGCACTTCACGTATTGCATTCACATAATCTTTAAGTACCTATGTTATCCATCATTACCTTACCTTATATGCATGAGAGCGCGTTCCCACATGTCAGCGCTTCAGTGATTATATATTTTCCGGCCAAGATTTTCCTCTAGAGTCTCTACATCAACTCTAAGATTGCCACCCCAAAAGCAGGTGCAGTTTCTTAGTATAATATAGATGGCGCCAGTATTCCCGTGATGGTTTCACCAGACATCTTCTTGCCCAGAGAAAGAGGAACTCGTTTAAAGGGTCACTTACCAGGTTTGACAATTTTCAGCTGAGAAGTGCAATGCGTAGACGAGGCGTTGATCATCACGTCTGCCAAAATTTGCAACGCTACGCGCGGAAATGGGTCAAATTTCAAGATAAACGCTGCTCCTCCCCCCCCCCCCCCTTCTGCCTGCGCGCACCCAGAGAATGAGGGCATGACATGCGCGTACGAATGGCCTTACGTACACGGCAATGCAGTGACGTAAATCCTCCACGTAGACGACGCTGCTCTGACGTTGCAAACAGTGACACTTGACATGGCGAAACTTTTTTAACACAACATGCGTAGTTTATGTATTTGTTGCTTGAAGAAATTAATAAAGCTCCAGATAAATAATGAGACGCAATAAGGAAATGTGAGCGTCCTTTTTCCATTTTTCTCCTGTGAATTTCAACGAGATGCGGGGCGAATGTGTCGGCGTTTCGCGTACGTTCGTGTACCCGCAGTCAGAACATCGAGCAGACGACTGCCGTGGAACTCTCCTACGCGTTCGCGCTCTCATTGTGCTCTTATCTGATTCTTAAAGAGAAAAAAAGAAAAAAATGGCAGCATATCCACCGAGTGAATGATGGAGAGTGGGGCGAAGCATTCGTCCGTTCATTCATTCTTGATTCCGTACGTCCATGCGCCCGTCTGTGTGACCGTCCGCGCGTGCATTTGCCCATCCGTGCGTGCGTCTGTTCGTGCGTCCGCACGTTCGCCCATGCATCCGCCCCTGCATCCGTCCATGCGTCCATCCGTCGGTGCCGCCATCCATGAGTCCGTCTATGCATCCGCCTCTGCGTCCGTCCATGCGTCCATCCGTCGGTGCAGTCATCCATGACTCCGTCCATGCATCTGTCTGTGTGTCCGTTCATCCATCTTTTCAACACTCCAAGTACCACCATCTCGCATCTATTCATCATATATTCCCGATATAGAAGCACAGCCATCCAGCGGACATTCCAAGGACTAAACGAGAGGTGGCATACGAACACTTTCTTGTGGCTTGCGCTTCGTGTCTACTTCTCACCTTTAACCACCTCGACTTCATGGTATATACTAGTTCACTGTATTCATGGCACTGCGGCTCAACGCTCGCTAAACCTTTCTAAAACCTAGGAGGTTACGCCGGGCGAGTATAACGTAGCAACCCTTTCTTGTTAGATAGTGCTCAATGCACATGCCAATGGCTGCTAATAGAGAATGAGAGACAGGAGAATTTGGCTTTTAGTTAACGCGCACGGTATGAATTTTTTACTGTTCAATAACGCACAAGAGAAATCTCTCACCGACACCACCTTGCAGGTCAAAACGTAAGACTGGTTACACACTACGACTACGACTACGAGGGACGAACGGATGCCACTATAAGGAGCTTCGCCCCTAAAAAGTGAGCCCTGTAACTGTCTGCATCAGAGTGCGACACCTCTAGAATAGCTCACGAGGGACGGGGTAAAGAGGGATTAGACGGATACGAATAAAGGTAAAGAGATAGAGAGGGGGAAGGAGAGAGGGAGGCGCAGGGACAGCGAACGACATAAGACGGGGCACCACTCAGCGAGAGCTCTTGTCGACGGCAGGAGATGGCGTAGGGCGAGCCAGTCGGCCAGAGCTGCGCTGTTGTTGAAGATCGCGGGGCCCGAAATCCAGAGAGCCAGTCTCTCATTGTGTTCGTCTATTCTACCGGGTCTAAGCCAGCGTTTCCAAACCATATTACAGAAACAGGCAGAAGCCCACAAAAGAACGCTGGTCAACAAAGCAACGCCGCTCGCGTGCTCGAGGGTTGGACTTGTTTGGGCACGTCATGTGCACGTGACCTCTTGGTCGGATGCCAGAGCGGGTGGGGAAGAGATTTGGCTTGCGAAGGCTACGCGGAGGTGCGGCAAAGGTTTCAAGCATCGAGGAAGGAAAAAACTTAGGAGAGGCCCTGACGTCACTCGTGAAGCCGTGGTGAAGCCGGAAGTCGGCCATATTGACTGAGCAAATTATCCTCTCTTGTTTACATCCGAATGTAAAAGCAGAAGGCGCGACACTTTCTCCGGCTCGGAAAGCACGTGGTCTATACAGCGCGCGTATCGTGACGATCCGAAACTAATGGTACGGCACTCAACAGTCTGGGCCAGCGCGACAGCTTCGGCGAAATCATTTCGTCTGAGTATTAAGAGCGAGTAACAGCTCGCCGACAACGAAGCAAGTACAAGAGAACGCGCGCTAGATGCACTGACAACGGCGAGTGTTTTCACGTCATTAATTCACGAACTGTACAGACATCACTTTCGGTCGTGCGCCTTCTTCTACGACTGCATTCCCAAACGAGGCCGACGCATCTCCCGGCCACTGTGCCCGTGTTCCACGTGAGACTCACCGGCGTCGGCATTCTGGCACCGTGGTGACTCTGAGCACGGTGCAAGTGAAACTTGAACGCGGTTGCTCTAGCAATGAGATTACAATGCTGGGGGCGAGTATAACAAGCGGAACAGAAAAGGTGTTTCATTACGCACATGCAAGTTGTTACTGTACACATACCGAACACGAAACTACGCGTGTCACATGGTCTTCATAGCGCCTCGCTGGGAACAACAGTTTAGTCCATTGCGACAAACAGGAGCAATGCCCTACCGACAGTGACCTGCAAGGCGTTCGTCGCTGTTCTGCTTCGTTATGGTGCCCAACGCAATTTCACTGAACACTTCAAATGCTTCCTCCGCGTCATCCGCCGCCCGACACGTGTATATGCGCTCGTTCTACGCACTCACTGTTCAGGCCCTGTGTTGGACGAAAGGTTCTGTAAACGTTGCTAAGAGTACAGTAACTGCCAGGAGAACACTGCGTAACAAACAACGCGGCGCAGAGCACAGATATTGTCCGCCACGGCTCAGCACGAGACCTTCAGAGGCACACATGCCACCGCCAGTCGCGGCCGCTCACTGCTAGACCAGCTACACTGCGCAACACGTAACCATAGCAACGCTGCCATTGTGCCCAATAAATATGGCCACCTTTATGTCACTTTCTCCACACTTTTCACGTATAGCGTGTCGGCTAGGCATGTCCTCTCCTATCTTTCCTTCCTCCGTGGTTTAAAGCTCACCTCCTCTCATCCTCGTTTGACATCGCTTAAAAAAACCCGTTTTCTCCGCGCATGATGAACCCATGAAAAAAAATGGCGGATCCCACATACAGTGGGAATCGATGATATGCGAAGCACAAGTGAGAAAGGTGATATATAACTTTAAAATCAGCACAACATTACGAGGTGGAGGTGACTAAATGATGCCGTACATGACTTCCGTGTCATGATTATAAAGTTTGGATGTGTCGTTTACCTTCGTCATCTATTCACGTCATGTGATAACAAACTTAGTATTTGTAGAGCTAGCGGAACGCCCAGGAGCACGCTATGAGCCTGGTATGTTGTCATGTTCTTACATGACACGCGTGTCAGGATTATCATGTTCCACCACTTATATACTTCGTGATCCATTGACGTCACGTAACGCCGAATTCGGTATATGTGGAGCTAGCAAAACGGCCACGAGCGTATCATGAAGGGCCCAATATACTCCCATGTAGCGTTGACACACGTGCACGCTGGGCACAGCAACGCTACGTTAGCAATACGCGAGCACTCTATGATCTGACGCCAGGCACGACCGGCGCGACCAGCGTCCGTAGGCGTGGCCTGTCGGCAACCGGCGCGAAATGCGACATGCTGCATTTCGTACCCATGCGTTACCCAGACAACACTGTGTCTCCCTCTTTTCGTGGCGCAAGGACGCTGGGCGCGCTGAAACGCGCATGCGTCAAAGCAACGCAGCGTGGCGCGCGCCTCCGAGTATACGCCAGGACCGGTACCTGGCGTTGCAAAGTTGGCGTGACTCAACGAAATTAACGCCAGCAAGCACACGCACCGCGTCGCGTTGAAATGTATTGGTACCTTGACTGTGGCATGTAGTCATGTTCACATGGCACGTACCTCGTGATTATAATGTTTACACCAGTCGCATACCTTCGTCATCCATTGACGTCACATAATACCAAATTTGGCATATGTGAAGCTTGCGAAATGGCGTTGAGCGCATCATGAGTGTGGCATGTAGTGATGTTGTTACATGACATGCATGTCGTGATTATCATCTTTGTATGTGTCATTTACCTATGTCGTCCCTTCGCGTCATGTATTACCGAGTTTGGTACATGTTAAGCTAGCGAAACGGCTGCGAGTGCATCATGAGCGTAGCATGTAGTCATGTTGTTACATAACACGAATCTCATGTTTATCATGTTTGCGCCAGTATAATACCTTTGTCATCTATTTACGTCCCTTAATACGAAATTTGGTATAAGTGAAGCTAGTGAAACGGCCGCCGGCGCATCATGAGCGTGGCATCTAGCCATGTTGTTACATGACAGGCATCTCATGATTTTCATGTTAGGGTCTTTCGCTTGTGTTCGCTGTTACGAAGCGTGCCTCCGACGACGTTACGAAGGGCGCCACAAATCTCGCCGCTGAATCCACTGTTACGAAAGACGGCGACGCCAACACGGTCCTTAAGGCGCCACTGCTTCGAACTCTGCCGGGAAGGTCACCAGCCGTTTGGTAGTGTGGATTTCTCAGCTCGCGACTGCTTCTGAGCAGAGCTGATAGACGAGCGGACGAGACGACGGTGAGTTAACAAGGCCTATGTACAACAAAAAAATCGAGGCGTTACAAATTCGGCACTGGGGCCGACAGTTTAGGAGACTCGAAGAGCCGAGCTCTCTTCTCTGACACATAGATCTACTGCTCCCGACGCGCCGCAGGGCTTTTTTATATGCACCGGGTGGATTTTTTGAATAATCAAATGTCCAACCAGAAGCGCCGTAGGTGTTGAGGTCAGAATCTTCCAATAGGGTCACCGTGGGCCACGTCATTCTCATCAAATACGGCGCCGCTACACGTGGCGCGCGGCGGCATCCAAGGACGAGTGACGTTGCCCCGCAATGCGTAAGACTCGCCAGACAGGAAAGCGCCTCTTTCTGCAACGAGCTCGTGGGCTGAGGCACCTTTCTGTCGCGCGACAGAAAGGTGCCGCCGCGTGATGATGTCGTTGAGTTGTTCGCGTCAGGCGGGCTCGCGTGCTGGCCTTGACACAGATTGCCTTTTTCAGAAGCATGGATGTTCGATGTGGACTCGCAGGCATAACATCGCCATGCAATCATGTCATGCCATAACAGTTTTGCAACATGCGATGTGAACAAAACCATTGCAACAGCTGCAGGAACATGAAATGTGAATCACGACATTCATGACATATATGTCATAATCTTCATGTTATGACTAATCAAATACGTTCGTCCTACAGTCATGTTATGTCGTACCAAGTTTGGTATCGCTACCATTACCTAAACGGCAAGAGAGCTAAAAGTCGTAGGCAGATGGATGGATGGATGGGTGGATGGAATGGATGGATGGATGGAAGGACGGGCAGGCGGGCGGGCGGACGGACCGATGGACGGACAGACGGACAGACAGACAGACAGATAGATAGATGGATAGATAGATAGATAGATAGATAGATAGATAGATAGATAGATAGATAGATAGATAGATAGATAGATAGATAGATAGATAGGCTCAATGTCGCCGAAGCTTGCTAAGAAATGCTTTGAATTTAAAATTTTTGTGGCAAGATGTTCCTCATCAGACACTCAACAACTTCCACTGTCTAACTAAAATTTGGTATGGGTCCTGGTGAGTGGCCCTTTAACAGCACAACAGTTGCAGGGGCGGCACCCGTTCGTCCCTCGAAGTTGTAGTGCGTAACCAGTGTTATATTTTGACCTCCAAGGTGGTGCCGGTGGGAGATTTCTTCTGTGCGGTGTTGAACAATAAAAAATTCGCAGCGTGCGCGTTAACTAAAAGCCGTATTCTCCTGTTCCTCATTCCCCCTTAGCAGCCATTGACATGTACATTGAGCACTATCTGACAAGAAAGGGTTGCTACGTTATACTTGCTGGGCGTAACCTTCTTGGTTTTAGAAAGGTTTAGCAAGCGTTGGGCACAGTGCCATGAATACAGTGAACTAGTATATACCTTGAACTCGAGGTGATCAAAGTGGGAAGTAGACACGAAGCGCAAGCCGTAAGAAAGTGTGCGTGTGCCTCCTCTCGTTCAGTCCTTCGAATGTCCGCTGGATGGCGGTGCTTCCATATGAGGAATATAAGATGAAAATATTCGAGATGGTGGTACTTGGAGTGTTAAATAGGTGGACGAACGGACACACAGACGTATGCATGGACGGACGCACGGATAGCTGCACAGACATATGGACGCATGGACGGACGCAGGAGCGCATGCATGGAAGAAAGCAGGGACGGACGCACAGATGAACGTGCGGACGCACGAACAGACGCACGCACGAACGGGCGGATGGACGGACGGGCGGCCACACAGACGCACGCATGGACGGACGGAAGCAAGAACGAATGAACGGAGGGATGCTTCGCCCCACTCTCCATCATTCACCCCTGCATATGCTGCCATTTTTTTTTCGTTGGGCCAGTTTCTATGTACAGGAAACAAAGCTGCGTCTAGCGCGTGCAACATCGTTAACTCGGACGAAAGGTGCTCTGTTCGTCTTTGTCTTTATCTTATAATTGACTATAAATAAAGAAAGTTTGCTCTTGGCGACAAACATTCGAGAAATGACAATGCTTGTAGCACACTTTTGTGTACCGAGTAGTAATTTAGCGAATAATAGGGCCTTTGGCCAGAACAACCATGGAGATTGAGAGGATGGATCTGCAATGTAAGCCTGCCTTTATTATTTAAATTTATATATGTACGTGCTTCTCTGGAAATGTCTTTCACAGTCATTCACACAATGTTGTACGCAGTGGCCATCGCTCCACGGGACCGCTTTCAGCTCTCCCATAGTAGAGTACGCTGTACTCTAAATAGTTACCCACTTTTTCTACCCCCCCCCCTCTCTTTCAAATCATCTCATATCCATGTTCATGTAAATGACGTCTGTTTTATTATCATCGTTATTGTATGTCGAAGTAGAAAATGTTCTGTTGAGTGTTATTGATGTTTGTGAGAATAAATTTCTCTAAACACGTTCTATACTCATAACTCGGTTCTTTGCCTATCGAATGTTCGTTTTCGTGTGAGGCCAACCGGATGGCTTTATAAACTTTCCTAAATGCTCTGAATTGTTATAACTTTTTTTTCAAAACGCACATAATAACTGCCTCAGATTACCTCAGCTGGTCTGTCTCAACGAGGCTACCAGATTTCACTCCTGCTTTTGAAGCCGAGCTCAAAGCTATTATTTTCACGCTTCAAAAACTTTCTTCAAACTAAATCAGTGCAATCATCGTAGCACTTCACTTTCGGTGAGTGCAGCTCTCACAGTTTCAGAACAATCACGAGCCCTAGTAACGTTCCGCACATTAGTACCGCCGCAGTTAAAACTCCTGAAATAACGATGTAAGAATGGCAGACTGGGCTTGTTGGTTTAACATATTCGATGTTTAAGGCACGCATACATACAACAGGCACGAAGATAAGGTACACACTGAACACTTCTAAGTGTTTCCTATCCAAGCACCTATGTTGCATGGCACTCCGTGTGTGTGAGTGTGTGTGTGTGTGTGTGTGTGTGTGTGTGTGTGTGTGTGTGTGTGTGAGTGTGTGTGTGTGTGTGTGCGTGTGTGTGTGCGTGTGTGTGCGTGCGTGCGTGTGTGTGTGTGTGTGTGCGTGTGTGTATGCGCGTGTGTGCGTGCGTGTGTGTATGTGTGTGTGTGCGCACGCGCGCCTGTGTGTGCATATGTGTGCGTGTATGCGCGCATGTGTGCGTGCGTGTGTGTGTGTGCACGCGCGCGCGCGCCTTACCTTTGTCCGTGTCGTAGTCGGGCCTTAAAAACTCAAATCCTGAAATTAGCGTGGGTCACTGCGGGTTACATTTGAATGAATCAGCCGATTCTCTAGAGCGAGCATCATCTGATGGACTATTAATTACGGTACTCCCAGAGTTACAATACTTAGCAAGAATTACATATAGAAAATTTGTACAAATATGTTGGAAAACACCAGAAAATGGACCGATCATCAGTACCTAAAATTTCCATGAAAACCTCAGTAGAGTCAGTCGGAAAAAAATGAAGTTATCTCCAGATTTCGGTGCCGTGTCCTTCTTTAAACTCGTGTTTACGCAGCGCTGGTCTGACGATGTCTCCCCTTTGTCTAGTCCACGAGGAATCGAAAACTAGTGAACACGATTTTGTATCATATCGTAATTATTCAGTAATTAGAAAAATTAAGACGTTTAGCTATTCTGTTTGAGAAGCTAGGTTTAAGTTTAACTGCAGAAACTGTTCTAAATTTCGGTGTCTCCATTAGTCTGTTTTGGGACATTGCCACAGGGATGTATTTTATGGGGTGTGTAATTTCATTCAAGACGTACACTAAACGTATTTCAACATAATGTCCACTTTAATAAAAAAAATGCCGCCATATCCACGAAGTGAATGATGATGAGTGGGCGAAGCTCCGGAGGTAAACCTGGTAAACCATGAATCCTCCGTACATTTTGCCCACTCGATTTATTGCAACGCTCCCCCTAGCGTGACGTCGCCCGCAACTATATCGAACGATGAACACGCGCCTAATGTGGCATCATTGCCTATTTTTATAACACCCTCGCCTCTTTCTAATCAACTACACGTTACCGCCGTCTAATTATAACATCTTGCATTCTTTTGGACGGACGGACGGACGGAGGACGGACGAGAACGGATGGATGGATGGATGGATGATGGATGGATGGATGCATGGATGGATGGATGGATGGCCTGGATGGATGGATGGACGGACGGATGGACGGATGGATTAATGGCTGTTACCCTTTAGATCGGGCGGTGGCTAGCGTACTACTTAGAACTTTGAACGAGAGGTGGCTACATACAGGGGACGCACAGCCCACGCCTTAAGGAGCTTCGCTCTTAAAACTCGAAAAGTCATTTCAAAACGTGATAAAATATGAGACATACATCCCAAATTAATCGGGTTAGGTTACAAAAAATCACATTATCATTACTGTAACAACGCTTATTTCCTTGTCTTTTAGGGGCACAGCTCCTTAAGGCGTGGGTCGGTCGTCACCTGTATGTATGCATGTATGCAGTAACCACCTGACCTCATCCACGGAGTGAATGATGATG